>VZTJ01004908.1:82388-205361 GCA_013397795.1 Orthonyx spaldingii
TCTCTCTCTCTCTCTCTCTCATATTTACTATCAAATAAAACCCATACTATTGGCATATGGTCTCGTTTGCACCTTAATTTGGGCAGAGGTATTTCTAAGAACCTAATAATCGGATCATGACACCTTCCAACTCAGCATGTTCTATGAGTCTGTGAAGTGACCATGGAAGCAATGCACTCTGACAGCACCATATTTACAGAAAGAATGAATAAACTAGAGAGAGGAATTTCAGGGATGGGTAACTGTATCTCTCCTTTCTCATAGTTTTGTGTGCTTTATTTTCTCAGCACTGTCATTTCAGCTGTCCTTTTTCTCCTGGCTGTTATCACAAGTATTACTGTTTGCATTCTGTGTGCCTATCAGGATCTCGTCCCTCTGTCTCTTCCAACCTTCACAAAAACACCTGCTCCATCTTAAAGATGTCTAACCCTAAGGTTCCTGTCCTAAGCACTGAAATTGCTTCTGTTCTTCCTTGACCTCCCTCCACTGTAGGATTTTGCTACCTTTTCCCCCATAAGATCATTTGATTGAATAAAAGTATTGTCTTTGATCTCTAAGTGTTGAGTAGAAATGTGTGATGTAAATTGCAGTGCTGTTTAAATGAGTGTCCAAATACATTTATGAGAAACCAAAACAAGAAGCAGATTCTTCACTTTTTCATATCAGAAGATCACATCAGATTATTAGAGGCAAAAAAATAGGTGAAAAAATATTTCCCAGAGCTTTCAGCAGCACAGCATCAGTGAAAATCATCAAAGATCAGCAATCCAGAGAGAAAAACTCTGGGCAAGAGAAAGCAAATTCACTTGTGGTGACAAAAGCCACTCTATTTCCCTGGGCAAGGAGACATAGGAAGTATTCTGCATTTGAGACGGGGGTGACACCATACCAGCACTGGAGTATCCACATGGAAACCAGCTCCTTATAACACGCGGTCTGTGTGTCCCAAGTCCTTTCCTGTACAACAGGGAAGCGATGAGGGAGAATGTGCTGATGGAGGGCAAAATGTTCCAAAGAGACAGAGCAAGAGAAATAACACACTGAAATATTTCCCACTGCTAACCTGTAGATGACTATTTGAGGGACGGACCTACTCTGGATTAGGCAGGAGTACTTCTCTCTCACTTTTCACCCTCTTATCAATCCTCAAAGCAGGACTACAAGCTTCTACTCTCTTTGCAATATGTTTTAGCCCAGAGATATGAATCACAGAATGATCGTAGACCAATTACTGCCATAGTGGGGAAAGCTCCTTTCAGAGACAACTGAGGCCAGACTCTCCAAAGGCCAGTTGCATCCTTAGGCTCCATCACTCCTGGCCCACAGCATTGCATACTTAAGCTGGCTATGAGCAGGCAGCAAATATTCTCCAGTTTTCACTTCATTGAGATTTAGGGACAATATAATCCCTGCTGAGCAAGCAGGCAATGTTTCTGACTCCCTCTCACTGCTCACACAGAGCATGGAGCACAGAGTGGCACAAAAAAAAAGAAAAAATCCAGTCCACACCTGCCATGAAGCTCATAATTCACTTGTTTAGTGCCTGCAACTTGTTTGCAGCTGTGTAGGGCATCACATCCACACTTGGAGGCAAATCACTCAAGGCCCTTTTATCTTTTCCTAGCACTGTCTCTTTTAGTACTCTTGCCCCACCTTTTTGTCTTTTGAGAACTCTTGCCCCACCTCCTTTGATGGAGAGTGGAGGAAGGTGATGAACAGAGTTCACTTACAGTGTTTGGTAGAGATTTATGATGCTTCCTCTCATTTCTGCCATAACTCTCTGTGAGTAAAATCAATGAGACTTTCTCACTTGGCAGAAGAATCTCACACGTGATATATGGAAATTATTGTCTCAGTGTATGTGATCTGAACTCTAACAATTTCATTTCCTTCCCCTTGCTACTCTGCTTCCAAGCTAATATCTCCTTAACGGTTTAACACTGCTTAGTTACAGTCAAAGCAACTTTTCTCGCACTGTATTTACCTTTGAAGGTCAGTGCTACCTATTCTACCAACCATCTTCCATTTTAGATCTGCAAGGGCCTTATATAGCTTCTCTATATTTTTTTTCAGTCAGTCCAGAAAAAGGAATCACTTCACCCTACAAATCTTATGAGGGTGGCATTCTGTCATTCATACAAAGTTACTGGCTAAAATTTATTTTCCATCTTCACACATGACAATTATACTTGTGTTAAAAGAAAGAATAGTAAGTATAAAATTAGCTAGGATTCTATAATGTGAGGCCAGCTAGAAATATATGGAAAAGATATAGTTAATATCCTTAGCACCGTAACATAAAAGCATTGTAGTGACAGAGATTTCTGATTTTAGAGAAGTAATGATTAAGCTTTATTTTTGTTCAACTATAACTGCATTACAAACTTGAGGAAAATGTATGGTGGAGCTGAGGTCCTCCTCAATGTGCTTAGTGCATTGTACACACTTTTTTAGGTAAGGTGTCCCAGGGATCAATACTGAGGCAAATATTCTCTAACATCTTCATTAATTATCTAATGTTTAGAGAGAGCGCACCCTCAGCAAGTTTGTAAATGATACTGAACCGGAACAGGTTGTTACCATGACAGTCAGATGTGCTGCCATTCAGAGGGATCTGGACAGGCTGGAGAATTGGACTGAGAGAAATGTCATTAAATTCAACAAGGGGAAATGCAAAGTCTTGCATCTGGTGAGGAATAATCCCAGGCATCAGGACTGGCTGGGGGCTATAGGCTTGGAAGAGGAGGATCTGGGGATCCTCAGGGACACTGGGCTGACCATCATCCAGAAATGTGCCTTTGTGACCAAAGATCCCAGCCTCCTGGGCTGCATTAGGCAGAGCACAGGGATTCTTCTCCACTTAGCACAGGTGGACCCAGCATCTACAGTGCTGGGTCCAGCTCTGGGCTCCCCAGGGGTACTGGAGTCAGTCCAGCAAAGGGCCATGAGAGTGATGAAGGAACTGGACCATTTGACACATGAGGTGAGGCTGAGAGACCTGGGACTACCTAGACTGGAGAAGATTTTAATTTTAGGGGAAACTTATCAATGTGTAGAATGCCTGGTAGAAGAGAATGAAGAAGAGAGTGTCAGATTTTGTTTAGTGGTGCCCAGTCACAGAACAAAAGGCAATGGACACAAACTGAATACACATGAAATTGCATCTGAACACAAGAAAACACTTTTTTGCTGTGAAGTTGATCAAACACAGGAATAGGTTGCCCAAACAGGTATCTCCACCTTTGGAGAGATTCAAAACCTAACTGGATGCAGTCCTGAGCAAGTTGCTGTAGCTGGCCTTTCTTGAGCAAGGGTTGGACAAGAACATCTCCAGAGGTGCCCTGTCAGATTCAGTGATTCTGTGAGTCTTCATCTGAATTTTTCTGAAATTTCATCTTTTTGGTACCTTGTCAAGAAAAGTAATAGATATTCCTACACCACCTTACTAATCACAGAATTTCTCCCCCAAATAGGATATAAGGATTTAACACCAAGAGAGTTTAACTTTTCAGGACTGCTATCTTGTAACCAATTAAGCATCTTTGTTTTGTATGAAAGGCAACATTCATTCAATCTGGAGTTTCCTTTAAGGAGTTTACTTTAAGATTTTTACTCCATACTTTCTTAAGTAAATCACTACATCAGAGATTCCAACTTCCCTCTAAAGGTAATGATGCTTTACCTAAATGCTATGAGATCTGACTCTCAGAGTTCACAAACCACATCTGCATGTTATCTGAAATTACAGAAAGCAAAAATTACTTGCTATAATTTTCACTTGAATAAAAACCTCAAAATACACAGAGAGGATATGGTCATCCCTGCCAGTCACTGGCTGCTGCATCTCATCATCAGGCAGCATGTCAGAAATTTTGTGAGATGTGGTGAAGCGAAGGTTTTGTATGGGGTATTCTGCACAGCTCTTACTAAGCTGTCTAGTTGCAACTTCTCAATCAATCAACTCCAGTCTTTGGACACCTCATGCTTCCAGTACAGTCCTGCAGCAGGACCATGTGATTTTACTGTGCCCTAGCCTACATTCTTCAGGAGATGTCCTTTATAGTCTGTTTGAAGCTGCCTTGCCTCAGCTGATACCAGTAGGTCCTACCTGTTTTTGATTCTACATGTTCTACCTTCACTACCATGAAATTGATACCCAAAGCTTTCATGATATTTAACAGAAAAACAAAGGAAGGGGTTGGGAGGGGCGTGGGTGGTAACAATTTGAGTATAGAAATGTTCTGCAGAAAATTAGATCATTTCTGTTACCCTGAGTTAACACAAAAACATAAACACAGAAGGCAGCACACATTATCTGTACTCCACACAACAAGCCAAGTGTAAGTAGGGATGTGCTTTTTAATTCTTCCACATTTTTCTGTAGGTTTAATATCCTTCAGTTTGAACAGGTGTGGGATTTGTAGGTGTGAGATCTGAAGTTGTTGCTGTCGGCATGCGAGGAAAAATACAAAGCACTCTGATCTGAAATAATTGGAAACTGTCTACCTGACTGTAAAGGAAATGAGAAAAACATCAACTTTGAAAAATACTTTTACAATACTCTAGGAAGTAAGATGCACATGATATTGCTTGTTATGAAGTATTATGTAAAATTATCTCTTTTGCATAGCCTGCATTAATTTAATGTTTTTTGTTCAGACTTGACATTCAATGCTGGTCTACTCTCATCCACAAAGTTTACTGAAATCATTAGAGATAGGTTCATGCTAACACATTTGAAAGCTCTTCTCATCCAGAAGGTCTAAGTGGACAAAATACTGTGCAGTTTATCTTCCCCTTTAATCCCATACTTCATTTCATGGGAGAAAAGCAAATTTCAGAGGACAGAAGGCAGCAGCAGGGCACCCTGGCAGTCTTCCAGCATGGATGTGTGAGGACCATGGTTGTTCTAGGTGTCCACAAAGCCACTTACACTCTTCACATAATCTGTGAATCTTTCCTTGACTTCAGCAGCTCAGCTTTGGATAGGGCACTCACTCTCTTAACTACTGTTAAAAATACTTCAGATAATTAAAACTGGTACAGCTGGGAACAAAGATTTAGTACCACTTGAACTCCTGGAAAACAGGATTCCTTCATAAGTACTCCTTAGCAAGACATGATCACTCCAACACCAGCTCTGATCTAAGTTATCAAATCAATGATCTGTATTTGCTGCCACTTTTCCTGCCTGAAAAGTTTACAGTGGCAGAATGACCAGCTAAGATCTCAGATGAGCCTTTAAGAAATTAGTTTAGGATTTACTGCAATATGAGCAAGTTATAAAGCAGCCAGAGGCACTAGTATTTGGATTCAAAATGCATGAAACCACTACTTTTTCTGCTGACCCTACTCACTTTTTTTGTCTGTCTTTCCCACTTTCACCAGCGAGCTCACAGAAAAGTCATTAGAGATTGGCAGCTCTCTCCTTCTTATGTGGCAAATTTCCTCCATGAAATCAGTTACTTAACTGCCCTCTCTATCTAAAAGTATGTTGGGGCACAGAGGAAAATGCTTGGGTACCTAGTTTTAATAGAATACTAAACATATGGGGTTTAATTCACCTTTATGATTTGATAACTTTTAGCACACACATCATTAATAAATCCTTCATGCAGTTTTCTTAAACTAGTATTTTACTGCTATCATTGTTTTCTTGACCCTATGTTTAAATTAAATGGCTGAAAATTCATGTTTAAAGCAGAAGAAAATGCACAGAGAGAACTTCTGAATTTGTCATTGAGTCTCAGGAAATAGAGCATGGTGCCAGAACAGTAGAAATGCAGGGCCCAGGGTTGTGAGCAGGCCTCTGTGAGGTGAGTATTGACAGAAGGACTATATCTCTCAGACAAAGCTATTATATCCAATCCCAATATCTTCACTGTTCAAGGCAAGTGAGATTAAGAGCTGACATTTCAAGACCAAGTCAGAGAACCTACTGATTAAACACTAATCCAAACTTTCCTTTCTCTGCCATAGTCAAGGAGGAGAGTGAGCTATATTAAAAGGAGAGTATAATTCTGTTGATTGATTTGCAGAGCTGTTGCATATTTTTCAAGGTTATGACATTAGAGTTTGTGGTGAAACATGGAAGTCCAGTTTTGGCGTGTTCCAACATGAGAACAGAAAATACTATGTAGTCTGCTCTAGTGATAGCTAATTAGCTTTGTATGCGTAGATCACTTATGTTCTCACAAATATTTTTCTTAAACTATATCACCCAATCACAGATGTGCTCAAAGAAACCTTGAAAAGAGATTTTTAACCACTGTTAGGCTGATTAAACTAGCAATATCTCTTCTTTTCTTAGGGTTGGATGCAGCCTTCCTTTGATGTAAGAGTATCTTCTGGCAGATGACCTGGTACACCTAATTGATTCACCATAATTCAGCTCTGCAGTTATTATGGTCAGCACTCGAGTAACATAAGCCCAGGAATTAATCAATCTGTGCAAATAATAAAATTTTGAAAAAAAGATGCTAAGTTGACTCTCCAGCTTCACATTCATGCATTTGTCTGTTTTACTGTTTTAAGAGAGAAATACAGATTTGTTGCAAAATAAGTGCTACTTCAATGCAGAGCTGTCTCTCCTGCACTGCATTTTAGCAAAACTCTTGGCCAGAACCTTACATTGTTTGGGGACCTAGAAGATACCAATTACTGTAAAACTAGGCAGACATGAGAAAAATACCATCTTAAGATATTTGAAACTGTCCCTTGCAGAGACTCTGGTGGCGCATAATTCCCTTACAGAGTACTCTTTTCTGTGATTTCATTCAAATCATTGCACTTACATTATATCAAGATAAGATGATCTTTTCTTATCTCAGCTTAAAACAGAAACCATGGCAACATCTAAATGTTTGAAATATTACCCCTGAAGACTGTGTCCATGATTTCTTGTTCTTATTGCAGCTCTACTGAAGGAGTGATTGCCCAAAGAGCTGGGGTTTGGTTGAGCTCCCTCCTTGTCATTAGAGTGTTTACATCCAAATCACCTCCCTTTCTGTCAGGTGTGTCAAGCACAGGGCTTTGAGAATGGCAAGAAAGAAGTGTAAAAGTACACATAAACACCCCACCCACCCTTTCTTATTCCTGTTTGTTTGGGGCTTTTTTTTTTTTTTCACCTTATATCAACAAATTCAGAATTCATCAGTCCATTAAGTGAGGAACATGGGCACATACATAACACACACCACATTTTATAGCACGCCTCTGTTATAATCAGTTGCATGCCTCTATGTTTATTTTTGCTGCAAACAATTAATGAATAAATTACTGAAAGAATTTTCAGACTAAGAATTGAAGCCACATTTAAATCCCTTCCAGGCAAAGTCCCTGATCACAAGGCTTCACAGCTTCACTCTTCTTGACATTATCTTGCTGGTGAGTGTGAAGCAACCACACTGAATGGCTCACAACTCGATCTGCCTGGGGTAGTGCAGCAGTGAGATGACTTCTTGTCAATTTTTTTAGTTATTTGGGGCTGAATGTTATTTCCCTACTCCAAAGATGCAGGGACATATTGAACGCCTTCCTGTACACTGGACATGTGCTCCACTCAGCATATCCAACAGCTTCACCTTAAAATTGTGTAGAAGTGTGATGTGTATCAAAGACATGTGTATAAGGCTGCTGGGCATGAGAGAAGGACCCCCAGACCCATTTGGACCAAGAGCAGGAGACAAGAAGAGATAACTGAGGGCCTCAACTGGCATCAGGTTTCTCTGTGTGAAGAAACAAGTCAAGGCCCTAGATCCCACATGGACATCTATATAGACACCTAAATTCAGGAAATTAATTAAATATTTGTAGATGGAATCTCATTGTTCCAGTAAAATGGTTTAGTCTTCAGTGTAACTTCTTAAAATACTTTCATAAGAGCAGGAAATTAATTTTATAAAAATATTTTTTTGTTAAAATTTGCCACCTCCCCATGATACTCCAGAGCCCATTCTCTATTACCAAATTCTCCTATCCTTCTCTGTGGAAAAGGGAAACTGAAACCAATACTATCCCAATTAGATCCTTCTGCTTCTTGCAAAATGTGATTCATAAAGACTATACTGATGTTAAGTCCCTGAGGGGTAAATGGCTCTGTTTGCAAAAGTCTCTTTAAGCTGCTGCTGCCTTGCCCTCTCATTCTTACCTGTGCTTGATGTAATTTATACAGGCCCAACTAATGATTGCACTGACCTGATGAGGGTCACAAAGTGCTGCAGAAATTAGAAACTGAAAGGATCACGTCTCAAACACGTTTTACTAAAGACTGTTTTCACGCAGACCTCTGCCCTAGGAACTCAGGTTTCTTACTGAGCTGCAAATGAAATTACCCCTGTTTCCTTGAACTCTTCTCAGATCTCAGCTGGTTTGGGAAGGGTGACACCCGTTACTCTGCTTCTACATCAGCATGGGATTTCACCCCTGAGATCTCCCATTTGAGCAGTAACCAAATATAATCTCTGTTTCAACTGTGTGATGCTATGAGATCAGCGTCTGACGGGGGGTCTCTGGCTTGAGCAAAAAGGTTGGATGTGATGAGGACTTCCTTCTTATTCACATCTGTCACTTTTTTTATCTCAGTATGTGAGTGAATGTCTTGTTTTCACTGACTGCAAATTTCAAGATTTCAGCTTTTACTTTGCAAGACATTCCACTGAAGCCACAGATAAAGTGCAACATAGGCATGCTGATTGTCAGCTCTTCCCCCAGACAACAGATGTCAACAGCACAGAAAATGTAATATTTTTTGGCCTCTTTACATTTCAAAAAGTAGGAACTTTTCCTATCAATGAAGTGCTTTCTGAAAAGGCATTCTGGTTTTGAAGAGAACAAAGCCCTACCCCTGTGCTATCCAGTGCATGAGATGAACCAAAGATACCGAGGCATTCTGCAGTTCACCATGAATTGTGCTGGTTCATCCCATACAGAGGGGCCTTTAAATTGTTTTCTTAAAGAGCCTTCCAGCATGAGGTAAGGTAAAGATAAGAGATACATAAAATGAATACATAATATGTCCTTAAGTGAAAAAAACCCAACCAAAAATCCAAATAAAAAGCTCCAAAACCCCACAGCCAGGCACATGCTTTGCCTACTAAAAGCATCTCTGAAAGAGCTGCTTGTTTAAGGCTCAGCCAAGGCCCTTTGCAATAGCTATACTATTCCTGGGTGCTCATTGAAGAGAGCTGGAATTTATAACTATGCTAAATTTTTAATATTTAGAGGTTAGCAGACAGCATATAAAAGAACTTTAGAAAAAAGGAAGACTCATTTGTTTCTCCTTCAGTCTGTTAACTTTGTCAGCTGCTCAGCCCCACACTGTATATAGGTGGTCTTAAGGACAATTTCAGTGGTTTAATTGGGCAATGGCTATGAGTGAATAGATGGAGAATATTCAGATCTGCAATGGTGTCTGGGTTTTGCCACTTTTGTTGGCCACAGAGAAGCTAAGAAGGGCCATGTCTGAATGGCACTTTTAGGGGAGATAGCACTTCTCATGTGAGCACTAGAAGGAACCACTTCTGTCTTCTCTCTTTCCCCATATGTAAAGTTTTTTTTAATCCATCCATTTGATTAAACAGAAGGAGAATGCAAACTCATCAAATATACCTGTAATATATGAGGGTGCAGCTCTCCTGACTTATGAGAAATTGCATCTCGTTCCAGTAAAGATAGATTTGGCTTCAGGTTTGCCCAGAATACATTTTCCTTCATAATTTTATTCCATTTAATCAGAATAGTGGGTTGAGCGGTACAGGAGAAACATTAAACGATTTTCAAAGGTGTAGAGAACAAAGGCAGCAAGTGTGCCAGAGCTGTTCTGTTTTCTCTTGCCCCCAAATGTGGTAGTTGCCACCCACTCTCCCAGAATTATTATGGAGTGGTCATAGCTGCAAACAGCTGAAGTAGACCACAGAGACAGGTCAGAAAGGATACCTGAACATTAAGAGTGATCATCTCTAGCAGTAATGCCCGTGTTTATAGCTTTCTATACCTTTCTCCAGAAAATATTTATGAAGGGAGAGCCCCCATCCCCAGGAGTTACATTTCCTGCAGCAAGAATTATCCACTTTAGATAGCCACTATTTTCTTCTAAAACACGACTTTCTCTCCTCCAACAAAAATGGCATCTTCCAACCCAGCAATAATCTATGTTGAATTCCTTCTCTTTTTAAAGTTGCATTTTTCAGGGAATGAGAAAAGGGCAAGAGGAGAAATATGACATACTGCCAATTTTCTCTTGAGCCATATCTGTAATGTACTCCGTGGGATCCTGTTACTTCAGGCAGCCACTCATAATCGAGGAATTGCGGCATGTCACCTTTAATTGGCATATCATAAAATAGTTTTTAAAGCATTGAACATTAAGGGATTTAAATCTCTTTAATGCTTCTGGATGGCAATCTCTCAAGGTTCATACTGAGGCCAGACCCTCATAATAAATAGAAAGAAGGCAAAAAAGCAATAACACAAATTAATGACATGTATTGAAGAAAAAGTTTGAAACAGTGGAAATAAGATCTCTGTGAGTTCTGAGTTTCCAAATAAGCCACAGCAGTAAGTGGGAGGAAGGAGAAGAAATTTCTATTCCTTCACCATGCTGAGTTGAAGTCATTTATTACTCTCCAAGGAAAAGATTTTATATATTTCAGTACAGGCAGATCCAGATATGTGAAATCAAAATAACACAAAGGAAGAACCCAATCCAGCAATCAGATTTGCATAGACCGAGGTATGAAAACCGAGCAATATGAAAACCATGGGAGCGCAATAACAGAAAGATACTCCAGAGGAAATGAGAGTATTGCCATCAGAGATGGTAATATTTAAGATATTTAAGACTCTCAGGTACACAACGCAATGTGAGCTAGCTGGGGAGATGTAGTAGCTGTCTTTTTCTAAATATCCATAACAACCACATAAGTTCCAGAAGTCTGTGGGTATCTAAGAAATGTACATAGAGATAAGTATTGGAAAAAGTGTTCATTTAACTAACTCTAGCATTTTTCTAGCAAATTCTTTGTAAGGTAAAAGCAAGACCCAAGGTGTTTATGTAACTGAGTTTGCTCAATATGCAAGTATTTGAAAAATTATGTAGACACTGTCATTAATGAACAGTTTAAAAAAATGAAAAGTTCTGTCAAAATTGCCACCCATAAACTTAGCAACATATATTTAGAGTTCAGCACACCAGGCCTGGCAGGTGTAAGCTCCTTTTGATAGCACATTTTTTCTGTTTTCACAGAGTCAGTCAAATAGACTCTTCTCAGAATTTTTTTTTTAGTATCCAGAATAAAAATATTATTATACAAATCCATTTTTATTTTATTAAATCCTAGCACAGGTGATGATGTGCTAGGTTTTTATTTTTATTGATATTTACTTTAAGAGTGTTTTGGTAGGTTTTAATGTCTGACCTAAATTTATTTTCTTTAGTTTGCAGCCATTACTGTTATGCAAAGTACTTGAGTGCATGTATTTGTAAGTACCCTCGTAAATTTGCATGGTACATAAGCACCAAAAATTTTCCATAATAAATGCTAGTCCTTGGAGTAGTAAATTCATTCTTGATTATATAAAACATTTTTCCTCATTCCATCTGAATTATTCCAATCACTTAACAGCCTTTTTCTGCTTATGTTAAAAGGATAAACAAGTATGTCACTTGTAATTACTATAATCTTTCTGTCCAAAATCTCAGCCACGGTTGATTGAAGTTTTGGAAACTTCAAATTCAAGAAGAAAATGTCTCCAATTTCATATTACTTATACACAAAGTATAATTTTTGAATTGCTCTCAATATCCCATAGCCAAAAATACTTCAAGTGTTTCCTTTTCACAGACCCTTCCCCAGTTCTAAAAGGCATTATCCATAGAAACACCATGACTTCTGTATTTAAGGAAGTCCATCTGTTAGGTATTAAATTATTTAAGTGGCCACTTTTCTCAGACCAAGTTTGTATTTAGCAGGCTTCCAGGAGAAGCACCTGGTGTTCATCTAGACCAAGCCTAGAGCTGAGAGTGATAAAAATCAAGGACTCTGACTAATGGTCCATAGTGACCAGATCAAGGATGAATCAGCCCTTCATGCACTGAAGCAATATTTTAAAGTTAGGCTCGAGCTACAGCAAAGCCACACTGTGGACTTCTGTCCTGTCCTTCAGAACAGAATGAATGATAACATAAATGGTTTAGATACATGCTTTAAGGAAAAAAAAAAGTTTCCTTCAGCAATCTGAGCATGTACTCAATTTACAGTTGAAAATTATTATTTCTTAAAGAAAATGAATAGAAACAAAAGAAGACCTTTGAAGGCAACTTGTATGGTAAAGAGCCAGATGCAAAATTGAAGTAACTTGATCTTTTAAACGAAAGCTTGAGGAACTGGAAACATTTTAAAAGCAGCCTTATGAAAGTTTTGAAACTTCCTTCAACAACAAAATATTCATGACTGCCTGAGCAAATAGAATCAGTGTAGCAAGCAACTCCTCAGCCAAGTATGGAAAGGAGATTGCACTGTCTGGACACCTAGGCTAAGAAAAAATGGGAACCACATATAAAAAAAGTAATCTGATAATTGCAGAGAGAAAAGCAGGAGGAAATGGCCAGTTGCAGGGTTAAAGCATAGAGAGATTCTGCCAAGCAATAAAATTAGAAACTAATAGGTGACTTTGGGGAGATGAGCTTTATTAGCTCAAGATTGGGATAGCTGAAAGTAAAGAGAAAAGAATCATCTTACCTGAAACAAAAAATTTGGCATTCTGTCTAATGTTTCCCTATACAGCCATTGTCAAGCTGTCTTTAAGCAACCCTAAAACCGTTCCTCCTTTCAGTTTAGCCTTATAACAGACCAAATATACATACCTCAGCATAAGGTTTCAAGGAAAAACTAATTACCAGGGTACAATACGGGATCTGAAGACAAGGACAGGAAAAAAATACCTACTAGATGAGAAGCCATAAACAAGTTGTAAGGGTAGGTGATGCCCAGGGCTTTGGGTATGCTTCAGAGCAGGGAATATCTGTATTTTTGTTCAGCATCTGCCATGATGATTGTCTCCAAGGTAAAAATACTGCTGTGTACATTAATGATATCTGATCTTTCACTGAGAGAAAATCTATTTACTCATTGAATTAGTTAGCTGCAAAAGTAGCATTTCAAAAGTCCCAAAGTCATTCACTGACAACCTCTAAGGGTGCACATCTGTATTTGGAAGAAACTGAGATACAAAAGCATCTTAAATGGAACCGGCCTTCCAGGAAGAGATGTCAGTTCAACTCAAAAAGTCACCCTGGGACTCTCATAAAAACAGGTGCACACATCTCAGTGCAAAATTTCCTAACACTAAGTCTGACATAAAGGTTATGTTAGAATGTACCTCTCCTATGCTGGGCTAAAACAACCAGCTTGGACCACTGCTCTGTGCATCTGTCCCTGCTGTCAATTTGATATTGCAATGGTTTAAGCTTCTTTCACAGAGGTATCATGTGTGGGGCTTTGCTAAGGCCTCCAAAGTTTAGTGTGCATCAGTTTGTTGCAGAAAAGCAGCTGTTGGGTAAAAAGCCTAGGATGTACATTAGGGGAACAAGGACATTTAGCAGAAATGCCACAAAATAACATATATGCATAGTTAACAAGTTTTACAGAGCTTCCACAACAAACAAATACAGATACTGCTTGCATGAGCTCCACAGATGTTCTGAAGAAATTACAGTGGTCCTGATAGAAATCCCCATAGCAGCTAACGTGAGCAGTCCAGGCCCTTGCTGTGCTGTGCTGTGCAAAGCTGTTCTGCAAGCCCAGCCTGGCTTTCAGGCAGTGTTATACCACACAAAGGTCTTGGATGCAGGATAAACTCTGCCAGTTTGCTCTAACAGAGGAGCCTGCAGGCAGCTCCCACTTGGTATCAAGGATTAGTCCACCAGCCTAACACCATCTTTATCTAAAAGTATAGCAAGGAATTCCTAAGTCTGACAGTAGAAATTATGAATAGAGCCATTTTCTTGTAAGAAAATTCTATAATAGCTCAAATGATCAAAATGGGCCAACCTCTTCCATGGGCAAGGTCTGCACTGCATGGATCAGAGGCCCCTTCAATGCTGCACAAACTGTGGTTTCTGGCATCTAAAGGGATGTAAGATTTGATACTATTTTATCCTCCAGTGTTAGTGCTAATAAATAGCAATTTAAATGATGCCTTATGGAGTCTGAGTGCCTTTCTTACAAGGATCATAATGGACTATCACCTCCAGGACAGGAAGTCTTTTTGATTCTCAAAATGAATAAGATACCCACATCCTTTTTAAAAGACACAGAACAGTTAAGCTCTGCCCTTCCCAACTGCAATCTATATTTAAGAACAGCAATGCATGGGAGACTTCACATGGATTATTAAAACAGGGTTCCTCTTCTCTATAATCAGCCCTCTAAAACTTAGTCATATCACCTTAAGCCAAAGCTTAGATTCCCTATATGTCGCTGTTGGACCGAAAGCGGAGCACAGGAACACAGCAATCTTGAGAGAATGCTAAGTGAATTTATTCAATTATTAACAGATTTATATACACGTGAGAGGACTATTCAGATTGGTTGAGATCAGTCCACCCCCCTGGGACTGATTGGACAGTACTCTGACCGCCTGTTTTCCAAAAGCCGCTCTCATAAACATGAAACTCGTATTTATAAACTTTCAGTACAATTTCCGTGAGAAAGAGTTCTGTGCTGTCACACCTATATACTGAGAAAAGAGGTGACTCAGTATAGCAATCCATCCCTTTTTAAGATAGGCATCTGGAAAAGGCAAAATTACATTTTCTCTCCAGGTGCACTGAATGTGTCCATAGCAGCCAAGCCTGAACTTCAGCCAGCTTAAACTTCCTATCTGTTACAGGTACAAAGCTAAGTGAGGTGATTTGTACTTCCAGTTGGTACTGACAGAGAAGTCAGAACATCTTGGAATCAAAATGTTTGCAATGTGCTAAAGACAAGATAACTATAGCCATCTGGTTTTTATATTAAAAAAAAAAACATTCTAAGAAATGTATTTGTCCATCTGGTACTGCTGCATTCATTCACTTTGTTATACCTTCAGTTTGCTCCACACAGTTTTGCAGGTGTTTCTTCAGGTTGTAATGAATAATCCGTCTGCTGAGACGGACCAGAGAAATGTATTGCCCTGTCCGTGACTGGTACAACCAGTTTGTTGTGTATGCTCACTCTCACTCTCCATATGCTTGCAGGCATTTGTTGTGACCTCAAGAACTGCTCATGAATAGGCAACAGGTAATTGATCTATCAGGACACTGCAGTTTTCTGTAAGGAGCAGGTTGCTTGAGAAAAGGCTGCTGTAAACTTATTCAGACAGAGTGGAAGATAAAGGATTAGCAAAGTACAAAAGAATAGTGGTGCAACAGGAACTTATTTGCATATAGTGCATTTGCTACCATGCCATGTTGATAACATGGGTCTCAAATTTGTGCCCCAGCTCAAATTTTTTCAAGCATTTGCAGGTCTCTAAGTATACTCTTGTCTGGAGGTTGGAGTGGAAGTGCACCATTGGGGAAGCACAGGCCTTGGGATGCAAGCAGGAAAGGGAAGTTCCTGAGCATAGACCTTTGGAGGCTTTATGGACACAGAGTCACTTGCCTTGAGGAACTTGATGAAGCAAAGCTACCTGAAGGTATGTATGTGCATGTGTCTGTGTGTCTGTGTGTGTATGGGTATATATATCTCTATACACACACATAAGCATACAATGGGGCTAGACAAAAAGAAAGGCATTTTTAATCATTTCTGTAATGTAATATCTATGCTTAAAATGCTATTGTTCCATAATTTAGTGACTGAGTTACCTATCAACAGTTTTCTGCTATTTGACCAACTCCAAATATAAAGCTATGCACACACAAACACAAAACCAGATTGTTTCAGTCTCCTACTTAAATAAACTGTTGAATCTAAGAACTCAAGAGGAAATAGTTGTATTAAGACTCTGTATTCCCCTAACTTTAAGCACTTCTCTAACTTACCATCTTAGATCAGATTTTCTTAGTGATGTTTGAATGACATCCATCCTTGCTTCTTCTTTTCTCCTGTACTTCCTTCTTGCTTTCAAGAAAATAAATTATAGAAATGTGATAATAAGTGGTTGATTCTTTGCCTGGATACCTCTGCTTTGGCTGTTTTACTACACGGCTTATCTTTGTTCCAAAATGCTAGAATTCCCTAGGCTTTTTCTTCTTGCCCCAGATACTTCCCCCTTACAAGAAACTGGAAAATTCCAGCTGCATCTGCCATGAAATGCAGACAGCTTCAGGAATATAGGTAAGCATGCCAGCCACCTTCCCTGGCCACTTTCCAGGCTGTTGAGTATTGTCCAGCTTGAACTTGGGTCTACTGCATCCCCAACAGGCTGAAGGTGAGCTGAGCTCAGAATACCTGCTGGTAACCCAGACTGTCACCTCTTCAACCACACCAGGTCTTGTCTACGCATCATGTGTGAACAAGAATCTGGTGAGACAGTCTCCTCCCCTAAAGAATGTTTCAGAACTCAAACTAAACCTGCCTGTCCATGAATGCTTCCAAGTACAATTGTGTACCAAGGAAGAGTGAACTTGAGAAAAGCTCAATTAAGGATTAATCAAGGATTAGTTGATGATACAGGTATGATATGAATTTCCTTGCACCTCCACCTCCCTTTAGGTTTCTGCAGTTTAGAAGTGGATGCAATCTTACACCTGAGATACAGAAAAGAAGGAGAGTAAGTTTCACTATGGGGATGAAAGCAATGGACTCAACAGATTTTTATTAAAAATGTTCTGATTGCAACACTACATTTACCACAGGCTAATCCTCTGGAACCTAAGTATACTCAGCAAACCAGCACTTGAACCCTCCTCTGTACTCCCAGGACAACCTTCATGGACAGCCAGAATGAGAAAGAAGGAGTTAATGCCCCAGAAGGAAAAAGAGAAATATGGTGAAAGTACTGGATTTTAGTTAGGAGATTAGAAAAAAATAATATAAGCCAGGACAAAGAATTGGAAAAAAGTATAGCTAGACTTATGACCTTCCCTGAAATACTGACAGTCAAGTAAAAAAAAGCAATCACAGAGATTCGCAGACCAGAAAATCCCAGGCTCATGCTCACTCAAGGAGGCAGGTTTTTAATTGATCACCTACATTCATAACACAGTTGAATGTATTGTAGAAAAAAAAATAAAATTTGTACACAGCTCCTCCAGTAACAGCCAACCAAGGAGCACAAAAGGTGTTTGATGACCTTAACTCAGCCTTTCAGGAGCTGTGTCAGTGGCTGTCCTGGGTCCCTGATCCTCCACTCCAGCCACTGAGGACCTCGAGGTTGCCATCATGCCCCTCTCCTGGCTCTGTGACTGTACCCAAGCTCCCTTGTGCCATGCTCAAGATTCTCTGTCATGTACTGAGCTCAACAGCACAACCCAGGGTCAGCCCCCAGGGCACCCTGCTTGCCACCCTGCTGCCGGGGGGAACAGAAACCTGTCCTTGTGCTGGCCCTCTTGCAGCCCACAGCCCCTGGTTTGGACATATTCTCCTGGCAACTCAAATATATCCATGACAGAGATTGCAGCATTACAAAACTAGAATTCACAATACCATCTACAATGCCATTTGCAACAGCATTTGGTTTAGTGTTTAGACAAACCTTATACTCACATTTGGAAAAAAAAAATCATATTCAAGGTCAAAGTTTTCTCAAACAAAAAGAGTTTATCCCTCCCTGTAGCAGTCCCAAAGGACACACAACTCATTTTGTTATTTTGTCTGCACCATGCCATTTTGTCAGTTCAACAGACTCTTGAACTGTTTGCAGTCTGTAAAACCTATTTTGTTGCTATGGTGACCAGCTCTTCAAAATATCACTACCAGATCAAGAAAACAAAACAAAACCAAAAAAACCCCCACCCAATACATCTGAGGTCTGATGATTCTGCTATGATTTTGCCCAATTTCACAAGAAAATTGTTCTACATTTAGGACCTTGAGAGATAACTGGGGGTTCAAGTCAAGAGCAAAATGCCAAGAAGATGTTTCTTCTGTGCCCTGCAGCTTTAAACTGGTACATTAATCACTCCAACAAAATGAATGGAACACAGCTCCCTGAAAAGCATAGAAACTTCAGAAACACATGATGCTCAAAATTTATATTTGTAGCAGATTTATTTTTAATTTCTACCTAAATGTAACGCTAGCATTCAGACCTTCAGATGGTCTACAATTGGTTAACATTAGAGACAGCCGTGGCCCGAGAGAGGTGTGAATGGAGGTACATCCAGTCAGTGGCCAGGCACAAGTCATGTTCCCCAGGGCTCAGCATTAGACACTCAGTCCTACTTAAAATCTTTATTAATTATCTGTGAGGTGAGAGGATCAAGGACACCCTCAACCATTTTGTAGACAACACCAAGTTGTGGGGGAATGTTGATCTGCTATAGGATAGGAAGACTCTGCAGAGGGATCTGGACAGGTTGGATCAATGGGTCGGGTCCTGCACTTGGGTCACAACAACCCCAGGTGACACCTCAGACAGGGGGAAGAGTGGTGGGAAAGCTGTTCAGCAAAAAACAACCTGAAGATCCTGGTTGACAACTGGCTGAACATTAACTTGTGTGTGCCCATGTGGCCAAGAAGGTGATGGCATCATAGCCTATATCATAAATAATGTGGCAAACATGACCAAGGCAGTGGTTATCAGTGCCCAGCTCAGCACTGGTGTGACAACAACTCAAATCCTGTGTTCAGTTTCGGGGTTCTTAATTCAGGAAGGACATTGAGGTGCTGGAGTGAGTCCAGAGAAGGGCAAATGAGCTGGTGAAGGGTCTGGAGCACAAGTCTGATGTGGAGCGGTTGAGCTGGTGAAGGGTCTGGAGCACAAGTCTGATGTGGAGCGGTTGAGGGAGCTGGGGGTGTTTAGTCTGTGGAGAAAAGAAGGGTCAGGGGAGACCTTGTCGCTCTATACAACTCCCTGAAAGAAGGTTGTAGCCAAGTGATGATTGGTTTCAGGTAACAAGTGACAGAACAAGAGAAAACTACCTCAAGTTTTAGCAGGAGAAGTTCAGATTGGATATTAGGAAAAATGTCTTCACTGAAAAGGTTATCAAGCATCAGGACAGGCTGTCCAGGGCACCTCCAGTCACCATTCCTGGAGGTATTTAGAAGAAGGGTAGATGTGGCACAGAGAACATGGTTGAGTGGTGGACTTGGCAGCCAGTGCTAGGCTAGTGCTTAGAATCTATTATCTACGAGGTCTTTTTCAATCTAAAGGATTCTATGGTTCTGATTTCAAACCATCAACTTGGAAGTTTGCGTCACTCAACAACTATTTTCAACATGCTTCGGCAATCAAAAGGTGGCAATTAAGATAAATGTGTTATTTTTCTACAGATGAGACATCAGAGAGAAGCTGTTCTTACACGATGAATAATAAAACCTCACAGAAGAGTAAGATAGAAACATGCAGTACTTTCATGTATGGGTGAATACGGACATAAACTTGTCAGCCTTGATTGTAACTTCTTAAGAAAACACAGGTACCTAGATGAGAAGATGTCCATGGAGAATCAAGTAAATGAAAGGAGGAAGAATCAATATAGAGAGATAAAGCCACGGTTTACCCAATATGATCACTGCAAGCTCATAGGCTATTTTATCCCCTCACAATTACTTGATTGTGTGCAAATGTTTTCACATTATTGATTTTGCAATGAAAAGCTAAATAGAAATTTAGTTGGTCCTACACACTTCTTTTACAAGCCGTTACTATTTATTAGTACACTGCTTTCAAATTTATTGTTAAAATTAAGATGGGAATGGAGTATTTATCACTTTATTAACATTGTCATTCTAAAGGAGCAGTCAAATCATTTTTGCATCACCTTGACTCATACCTGTATGATATTTCTCCAGTTTACATCTAGAGACCTTCTCATTCTTCAGGAGATTGGCAAAACCAAAAGAAAGCAAATTATTGGCAATGGTTTAGTTTACAAATGATATTCAAAACCTAGCATGCATGTCATCTGCTACTTTTTGGTCAATATTTACTTCAAATGTTTTCATTCGACATCACTAAAACCTATTGGTTTTGGAAGTATTAAAGATATTGGCTCAACTAGATGGAATAATAGACTCAAATGCAGATCTTTTAATGCCAATAAATATTCTTTATGTAAGTGTTCTCACAGGTAATGCACTGTTCATTTCAATATTGATTTATTGCCACCTAGTTCAGCTCTATGGTTATTTGTTATTTGAACTGTCGTACTGCTGCAGCATTCCAGTCATCAGCCATAACCCCACTGACTAAAGACTGAACAAACAGGACATATATCTGCCAAGTGGCCCTGAGAGAATGAGTTTGCCTTTAGTCACAGAAAAGTACAGTGTATCAGTGAACACTCAGAAGAGCATACCGAAGAGAGAAACCAGCTACAAGAGAAAATCTGTTAGTCTGTCTTCTTAGGGACCAGACCTGGGTTTGTTTTCTGATGAAATTATTCAAAGACAGCACATGCTAATAGGGTCATAAAAGAGCCACTGAAAACACAGAGAAGGTCAAAGGAATTGTCTTGAAAAAACATTATTTGAGAGTAGGAAAGAAACCCAGAGAGGACAGGGTCCCTGGAGAAGGGCAAGAATTAAGGCAGAAAAGCCTGGTTAAACATTCTGAGCCTGACAGCTTGAAAAATAAGCTGACTGTGGATCTGAGATGCAGCTGCCGTCATAAAAGGCCTTGGTGAGAGAAGTTATAGAGATATGTCAGGGATAGAGGAGAGACTGGAGATAGGACAAAGAAAAGAGTTTAGAGTAATACCTAGCTCAGGAATGGAGGAAAAGGAAGGTCTGGAGAGGGGTTAGAATGGTAGGTGAGGGTTGTGTGTGGGTTTCTTAAGTGTGGAAAATGGTGAAATACTCTCAGCTAACACTCAGCACAAGAAAGGCATATGAAGACACTGGGAGATAACAGAAGGAAAATGGAGAAAAACAAATGAGGGGTTTGTATTTGTGAACAGAAAGAGTAGCAGAAAGTGAAAGAAAACAAAGTCCAGAGACTACCCATAGTGTCTTTTTAATCTTCTCTTTGAAGAAATTAATGAAAGTTTAATTGTAGAGAAGGAAGTGGAGGCAAGAGCAGCTATATGAAGACAAGACAGTATTAGTAGTCCTGAGAGAATAAAGTTTAGGTTTTTTAATCTTCCAACCAGGGCTATTTTCAGAAGAAACGTATTTTATCTGGTGGGGGAGAGTTTACGACCCCATGAAGTGTCTCTGTTTTGTACTCTAATCACTGAACACAGCAACACCAGAGCAGGACTTACATCCATGTGGGACAATCAAAGGCCCTTTCACTGGCACAGATCCTTTTCCAAATGAATTTGACACATCTACAACCTGTCTATATGTAGAGATGAGATTATTTGAGAAAACTATTTCAGTGCCTAGGGCTGGGAGATTTATAGTAAACCCTCTATACTTGGTACTGCTCTGCCCCAGAAAATTCTTCAAGTATTTTGAGAAATAATTTATGCCCTCTGTAATGTGAAATCCTGTGATATGGTCTTTGTGTTTGCAGAAGACTGTCACAACAGTCTCTGGGCTAGTGGTATTCACATAAGATTTAAAAGACTCCCTCCACTTATGGTTTGCTCTCAAAAAAATAAAAACTCCATGATTTCACACATATTTTACTTCACAGAAATGCCAATTACATGTTTTCTTTCAACACCAGAGGCAGGTAAAACTTTTTGCATGTCTGTACTAAAGAAAATGTAATTCACTCTTAAATCTGTTGCTGCTTATAAGCATCAGGTGGACTATAGGCCTTTTCTGTCTGCTTGATTTCTTGAAGCTCCAACAGCCACTAAATATCACTGAAAAAAAAAAAAAAAAAACCAAACAAGATTGTTTCAGAATTTTATGTATCTAACTTTACCATGAATATCTTTCTGAGTTAAAACCCCACCTTGGGGCTAGAAGGAAGCGTCCTTTTTCTTATCATCCCTATCAAGCACCCTCAAAAATATCCCTTTTTTTTTTTTCACTGCATCTGTCAAAGATTCCGTGATGCTTTTTAAGGGAGAACATTAATTGCATGTACAATTCTAAGAAATTCTACAAATATGTGACTCAGTCATCAAGCTAATTATCACTTGCAGTTCTCCATGAGTCCTGAAGAATGTATAGCTGCCTAAGGTACCAAAAAGAGCTCATATTGTTCAAAGATATAATTACCCCATTTGTTTATGTATATTTTTGTTTGATATATTTTTTCTATTATGTTTAAAAATATGATTGCCCATATTAGAGAGATAATTGTCTCATCTGTGTAGACAAAAAATTCTCTGCTCTTTCATTTCAGTCCTGTTTAATATCTTTATCAGTTATCTGGATGAGGAATTCGAGTGTACCCTCAGCAAGCGTGCAGACTGCAACAAGTTGGGTGGCAGTGTTGATCTGCTGGAGGGTAGGAAGGATCTGCAGAGGGATCTCACAGGCTGGATCAGTGGGCTGGGGCCGACTCTATGAGGTTCAATAAGGTGAAGCACCAGGTCCTACACTTGGGTCACAGGAGCCCCATGCAGTGCTACAGGCTGGGGGAAGAGTGGCTGGAGAGTGGCCCAGTGGAAAAGGACCTGGGGGTGCTGGTTGACAGACAATGAACATGAGCCAGCTGTGCCCAGGCGCCCAGGAAGGCAAATGATATCCTGGACTCTATCAGGAATGGTGTGACCAACAGGACCAGGGCAGTGATTGTCCTGCTGTGCTTGGTACTGGTGAGGCTGCACCTCGAATCCTGTGTTCAGTTCTGGGTCCCTCATTTCAAGAAAGACATTGAGTGCTGGAGTGTGTCCAGAGAAGGACGATGGAGATGGTGGAGCATCTGGAGACTAAACAATATGAGGAGCAGCGGAGGGAGCTGGGGGTGTTCAGCTTGGAGAAAAAAGAGTACCGTTGGAGACCTTATCACTCTCTACAACTCCCTGAAAGGAGATTGTAGCCAGGTGGGGTTCAGCCTCATCTCCCAGGCAACCAGTGACAACATGAGAGGAAATGGCCTCAAGTTGTGCCAGGGAAGGTTCAGGTTGGGCATCAGGAAGAATTTGTGCACTGAAAGGGTTGCAAAGCATTGGAATGGGCTGCTCAGGGATGTGGTGGAGTCACCATCTCTAGAGGTGTTCAAGAAACAACTGGACATAACATCTAGTGCTATGGTTTTGTTGACGTGGTGTTCAGTCAAAGGTTGGACTTGATCAGCTTGGAGGCCTTGTCCAACCTTAATGACTCTCTGATGCTATGATTTTATGATTTCAGGCACCAGCAATCAAATGTCAAGTTCAGACACTGAGTTAGTGCGAATTGCAATCACATCAATCACCCATGATGTACAGTGTGGACAGGAGAGATGGGATTTGACTGACCCAGTCACCATCAGTGTCTTTTATAATCAACTCAGAGAAAGAGCCACTTAGGTGTGATTCACATTATCTGAAGGAGCAGTCTAAAATGACTCATGCCCCAGAAATGCTTTTTTCTCACCAAAGACTTTGATGGGAGCTGTGGAGGGCTACCTCAGATTTAGTTAACTGCATTTCTGAAATCTAAAGGAAGGTAGATCTAAAGTAAGAATCTCATCAGATCTGTCTCTGCTGCTGTCTACTCACTCTGAAAAGTATGAAATGAACACAAGCAGTTTCATTAACAGTGAAAAAATGATGTTCACCAGAAAATAATACATTTTTAAATAAAAAGGTTGTCTAGAGAAACTAAACATTGTAATTTCATATTTCATTATGCTTTTGGTGATTGGTTATGGAACTACAGCATTTACTTTTGGGTCAGAAGTACTCAAGTACCAAACTATCCTAGTGACTGCTAACAGCTGTTGAGAAGAACTAGAAAAAACCTGAATAAAATAACTTTTTTATTCTAGAAGTGCTTTTGCAACATAACAGGTGTAAGCAATGAAAGCAGTACAGGAATGGACAAAAGCAGGATTCTGCTGGCTGATTACTGGCCGCAATCAGAGGAAAATTGTTGAGAAAAACACTGAACAAGAAAGGAGAACAGGGTGAGCCACAAGCACTCCCTCCTACCTGGGAATGTGCTAGAAAAATACACTGTGCACCAGAAAAAGACCTGAGTACTAAGGAAATGAGATTAAAGCAAAGGAAGGCAGTGAATTTGAACAGTAATTGGGAAGGTTTTCTTTTCACAGTTATAGGCTGATGGAAGGTACATTCCTCATTATCAGTTTGATGGGTTTAACAGCTTCTACCACAGTAGCAAGGGGAAAAAACATAAAAGGCTATTATACCATTTCTTCCTATTGGTCACCCAGGGACACTGAAATTATATGGAAAATCCAAAGTATTTTTAGAAAATGCGTTATATGTCATCATTCATAAAAACTATACCCTGCCTCAGTGAAGTAAACAGCTAGCAGACGTAGAAGGATTAAAAGAACACTTCACTTCCTATTTAAAATGCTGTAGGAAATGTTCTAACCAACTCTTACTAATTTTTAATGTACTTTTAGAGATAATAACAGGAAAGGTCTTTACAAAAAGTGATAGGCTTTTGACTGAACTTTGTAGGAAATTCATAATTTGACCATTGCTATGAAAGGTTGTTCAAGCCTTTTCTATTTTTCTTCCTGAAAACTGGCAATGCAACAAGAAGTAAAAAGATATCTATTATAATGCTTGTGTTTGATAGTAGCAGGACCAGAGTATGACCTGTTATTGAATGTCTGTATCTGCTAAATATTACATTATTTCAACATCAGGTACAAAATTTATCCCATGTTTGTTTTTCTTCACCAGAAATTCCAAGACTACCTGATCTGATGGTTAGCATTCATATAATTTTATTGTCAGACCACGAAGTATTGATCTCTTTGGACCTTTTTAAGTGTGTCCATCTGACCTTAGTGGAGCATCTCTAGCAATAGCCATAGCTGCCAGCTCTTGAACTCCCTTCAGTGTGTCATAGCAGCTGCCTCACTAGTAGCAGTACTCCTCACGATTATAGTAGTCATAGCTTCTCTCAGAGAACACTGAACACCGGATGTGATTTTGATGACTTTATAATGCTGGACATGCCAAACTTCTAGAATTACAATCCTTACTGGTGGTGTCACTTCAGGACTAAGGAGATACATAGGGTTTTGCATGACAGGTCACAGGAATTTCACAGCAGGCTTTCTAGTACTGCACTGCTGTGCCACAGCTGAAGAGCAAGATAGCGGTGCCAGCTTCCATCTAGAGACGACCAGATGCTTCCTGACCACAATGAGGCTATTGAAATAAGTGTCCTGTTCCTTAAGAGCCTATACCACTTCCTAACATATGGTCAGGAAGGACATTGGCAGTCACAGATTACTAGCCTACTGCAAGTCATTCATTTAGCCTCACATTCACAGGTTCTGGCCCTCAGTGGGGACTTTGATCGCCCCAAATCTTCTAGAGGGCAACAGAACAAGACAAAACAATCCAGGAAGTCCTTTATATCATGCGGGGGTGCAGTGCAGTTTGGTTTTGGACGGTCGGGATGGGTGGAGATGAGAGGTCTCTGGAATTTGATCTTAGCACATGAAGCTTATTGTGGAAGAGCGTGGGTGAAAGGGACCTGCTAAGAGCTGCTGGGCGCAGCTCAAAGCAGGTCAGAGAAGTAAGAAAAGAGTAGAGAGGATACAAGAAGTCCAAGAGAGGCAAGAAAGTGTGATGAAGAGAGAGGAAAAAGTAACAAAAGTGACTGTGGTTCCCGTTTACAATCTAATAAATCATCTTCTGTGTTGAATATTCTAATTCTCATTAACCAATGTGGTATAAGCTACAAATCTTATATCATCTACATACAGCCTATAAGAATCATTGCATTACCATATGATGTTACATTTTAAACTCTAAAATCTACTTTTTGGGTCCTCTGATAAGCTGGGAGGGTCTGCTCTGACCCTTGGACCTGTCTGCAAGCAGAAGGCATTGTTTCATCAACGAGTGGTTTGATTCAATCGGCCATGCCATTGTTTTTCAGTTGTTCAGTAACTGGGGTTTGGTAACTCAAAGCTTGTTCTCATTTCAATCTCGCCTATAGTTTCTATATTCTCAGCATCTTTTGCTAGGCAATCATATTTATAAGGTTTTCCTATTTCACCTTCCCCAACAATATCACCCTCCTCCAAATGAGGAGTCAATGAAGAAAGACACTGTGTTGGACCTCATACCAGTGATGGTCTTGTTGGGAATATGAGGGCCAAAGGGAGTCTTGGCTGCAGTAAACATGAAATGGTGGAGTTCAGGGCACCTCATGAAGTTCAACAAGGAGAAGTGCAAACCTGTTATTCTTCAGCCTGCACCTGAAGAACAACCCCATGCACCAGTATATGCTGGGGACGACCAGCAAACTGGCAGAAAAGCAAACTGGAAAGCAAACTGACAGAAAAGGGTGCCCAGTGCCAGGACCAGAGGCAATGGGCATAAACTGAAACACAGGAGGTTTTCTCTCAAGATCAGGAAATACTTTCTCACTGGCACGAGTTGCCCACAGAAGTTGTTGTTTCCCACCTCGGTGATACTCAAAACCAGTCTGGCATGGTCCTGGGCAACCAGCTCTAGGTGGTCCTGCTTGACCAGGGGGTTGGTCAAGACGACCTCTAGAGGTCCCTTTCAACCTCAATCATTCTGTGATTCCCATCTGGAGGCTGTGTGCTACCGTCCTTGACTGGTCAGGATGTATACATCAGCATACAGTGGGTCTGAGCATCAGACTTATGGTATCCTGTGGCTCTTTCCTCATTTTAGTGTATTTAGCTGAAACAAACCTATGAATGACAATGCTCAGAACAATGCCACTGACATTGTCAATTGTCAATTGACATTGTCCTTGAGATGAAGTGGGTATCTAGCATGAACACTGCCAGGTGTGCCGCTACCTTTCCTTGAAACTCTCTGGAGAGTTGAGTGGTGAGTTGTGTCTGCAACTGCCCTACAAGGGCACTGGCATCACTGAAGTATACTCAGTTTGGAAGCTCTGGCTTCATATCTCATGCTGTATTTGTGACCTTTGCCATTTGCTGCTGGCTTCAGTATAAATATGAAGTAATTGTATAGCTACTGTGCAGGATTCACTGGCACATTTTTAGTTACAGTTGAGAAACTTCATTATGCCTCAGTGAACAATACAGTTCCCCAGCAAGCTGGTATATGCACTTCTTTACACATGGGCCAGAAGACAGATAGAATTGTCAACTGTGAAGCAGCTGGTATAACCAGGGATGTTTCTTCACTTTCTAACCAGTAGAAGTGACTACATACCCTGCATCTGCAAGAACTGGGCACAGCAATGCCGAGACTTGTTACTATCCACAATTCTATCATTAAGTGTCGAGAAATCCATCTAAATGCTGGTTTTGTCTTCCATTCTCCTTCATTTATGGTAGGATTGTTATCCTCTAATCGTGAGGTGAGATCTAGTATTACTATCACTTTTGCATTTTTTGATCACATGTCTGTGATCTTACAACACCCCAAGTCAGGATCTCAGCTGGCACGAACACCAAACTACTTTGATCAGCTCCCTTGAATTAAAAAAGTTAAATTCTGGCTCTAGTAAAATAGGTGTGAATTTGGAGACCAAGGCTTTACTCCAATTACCTTTGCCTGTGGAACTGGAGCTCTACAGTCAAAATCATTCTGTCAATGAAGTGCATCAAATTATTGTAAGTCTGTCTTACTGTGTTGCTTTGGTAACAAATGTTTTTAGTGTTAAAATGATGGTTCAGAAAACCTCAGACTGGATATCATTGCCAACAAAATCATACAAACCAGTGGTTCTTGAAATACAAGACCTTTTATTATGGCAATAGTGGAAGGCTTCCTTGTTCATGACAGGGAACCAGATGATCTTTAAGGCCCCTTCCAACTCAAACCATTCTATGGTTCCATGATTGAGGTCTTCAGGGAATTAGAAGTGCTTACTAGGCATGGTGGCAAAGACCAGGAAAGGGTTAGACTTTGCAGAAACCGGGAAGCATCTACCTAGCCAGACTAACCCGGGATGAGTGGAAGCTGCCACCCCAAATGGAACTTTTATTGTGGTTTAATCCCAGCCAGCAACTCAGCCCCACAGAACCACTGTCTCCCTCCCTCGTAGTGGGATGGGGGAGAGAATCAGAAGAGAAAAAGTGAAAACTCCTGGTTGAGACAAAGACAGTTTAATATGTAAAGCAAAAGTTGCACACAAGCAAAGTAAAACAAGGAATTAATTTACTACTTCCCATGGGCAGGCAGGTGTTCAGCCATCTCCAGGAAAGCCAGGGTCCATCACATGTGATGGTCACTTGGGAACACCAGAACTCTGAATGTCTCTGCCTTCCTCCATTTTCCCCAGGTCTATATGCTGAGCATGATGCCATATGGTGTGGGATATTCCTTGGGTCTGTTGGGGTCAGCTCTCCTAGTTGCATGCCCTCCCAATCCTTAAGCACCCCCAGCCTGCTCACTGATGGGGTGGTGTGAGAAGCAGAAAAGGCCTTGACTCTGTGCAAGCACTGCTCAGCCAGAACAAAAAGATCCCTCTATTATCAACACTGTTTCCAGCACAAACCCAAGCATAGCTTTCCTACTAGCTACTACGAAGAAAATAAAGTCTATTCCAGTCAAAACCAGCACATATGGAAATAAAGATGGACTCTCTGATCCCAATCAACAGCTCTAAATCTTTGGAAGAGTTAGAGGTGAAGATCACAGAAGCACAGAATCAATCAGGTTGGAAAAGATCTCTGTGGTCATCAAGTCCAAGCTTTGACTGGACACCATCTTGTGTCAATGGCACTGAGTGCCACATCCAGTCTTTCCTTAAACACCTCCAGGCATGGTCCCTCCACCACCTCCCTGGGCAGTCTATTCCAATGTTTGGCAATCCTTGCTGTGAAGAAATTCCTCCTAATGCCCAGCCTGAATCTCCCCTGGTACAGCTTGGGTATATGTCGCCTTGTCCTTTAACTTGCGTGGGAGAAGGTGTTGACCCCCATCTGGCTACAGCCTCCTTTCAGGTAGTTGTAGAGAGTGATAAGGTTGCCCCTGAGCCTCCTTTTCTCCAGGCTGAATCACCCCAGCTCCCTCAGTTATTCCACATAGAACTTACCCTCTAGACCCCTTCACCAGCTGCGTTGCCCTTCTCTGAACAAAGATGTGCCCCTGCATAAATCTTCTGGGACTGCATCAGGATTAATCATACTTGACAAATGGATTTCAAATTCTTATGTTTCAGCGTCACAGAAGACATTGTTTCAGAGAAATACAAGTGCACCTAAAATGGAATGAAAGTGTATAACTAATTTTTCAACATCTGAAATTCACTCACTTAAAGAATTGTGTAGACTCTAGCTATGGTCAATGTAGATGAATAGAAACTTTCAAAGGGAATAGATTATATGAAAAGTTTTTGAGAAGGCATAACCCTGAAAAGTTTAGTTTAGAGTAGATCAACTCTTTTAGAAAAATAAATCATTTGGCATGAGTTCACCTTTACTGATTTAACTCCTTGTTCAAGCTGAGGTTTACAGAACAGCTTAAGTGACATTCCTCTGTCATCCCAGAGTGGGTATTCAATAAGAGTCAGCAAACAGAATGTTATTTTCTATCTCAGTCAAAAGTAGCTCCTGTCCAGTAAGTGCTGGCTCAGTAAGCTCGGAGGCACATTTGGCTTAAGGAATGGAAGAAACAAAATCACAAAGTACAGGAGATAAATCTCTGCAAATGCTTCTAACATCTGAATTGATGAAGAGAAGTTAAATAACAGGAAGGTATTATAAATCTTTCCCCACTTCAGCTAAACTAATCATCTGTACACATTAAGATAGCATTTAATAAATGGTATCCCAGGAAAAGTAAAAAATCTGCTTGCTGGCAAGTGCTCTGCCAACAGCAGAGTGAAGCCAAGATTACAGTGGTCTTTTAACACAGCTAACAAAAAAATCAATAGCTTTTTATTTTTATTAAATTACTATCAGTGCAGAGAATGACTGAAGTATGCTTTCCATTTACTCCATAGAATCATATCTGCAAGAAGCTTGCAAATAATTAGATACAGAACCCTTCTGATGGAGAGGTTCAGATATCTTTATTGTTAGAGGGGATGCTTAATGCACTGCCTTCCTGTGGTCCTTCAACACAGAAGGAAAAAAAATTTTGAGGACTCAGTAATTGACTGCTGCTTCAAATATTAATAAAAAGCACCACACATAGGCAGCAGTTGTAACTATGAATTGAACTTTGCTCTCAGAGGTTTTGTTCTCCTATAAAACCTATCAGAAATTCTATTATTAAACAAAGTACATGCAGCCTCAACAGGGGAAGCAGAGAGGGAGGATAGTTGCCATGATAATGAATATAAAACATGTTTTATTCTAAATGCTGCTCTCTTGAAGTTCGAAGGATCAGACATCATTAAACATACTCTGAAAGAGCATGGATCAACAAGATGAACATTTCCATTTTTATCAAAGATTTCCACTTGTTCTTTACCACACTCTTTCTCTAGTCCTTTTTACATTTGCCTGCCAAGGAATACTCAGAGAGTAAGAGAGACTGAAGGACTGCTGAAAAATTTCCTACAAAAGAATCCTACAAAAGTGCACCTCTCTACCTGGGGTGAGGGAAAATCTTTTCCAAACACAGACTATTTCAGTGATTTTTCAACCTGCCCAGAAACTGCAGCCCTGCACATTTCCTGAAACTGGTATTATTGTGTATGCTCTGAATTTACACATTCCTCCACAATTTTTCACACACCTCCAGGGATCCACAGACCCCTTGTAAAAAAATCACTGCATTTTACACAGCCTCATATGAGACGTGCTTCTGCCCTAGGTGCATTAGGGGTCAGTGACCCAGGAATCTTCCCATTCACTGTGCACACTGCTTGCCTAGAGCTTTACAACAGGTAACAGGCAACAGCAGCACCACCCAGCCTCTGGAACTCCCCTCACACTGAACACACAGGCCAAGAGTGATAATGCATGCAAGGCAATGCAAGGCAGCTGGGCTGAACCCTCCTCAGACTCAAGCTATTCACAGTCGGTAGAATGAGATTAAGTGGGGTGCACGCTGTACATAGAATTTAAGGGACCTTGTTCCACCTCAAGCATCCTGAATAGAAGGGAGTTAGGAGGAAAGCTGTTCAAAAACAACCACGCAAAAAGCAATTATGGAAAAATAATAATCTCAGGACAGTTTTTCCCCGACCGCAATGCTGACCTGAATATAAAGCTCATTTCTTATTCATAGACAAAAACCTCAAAAACCTATTTTGTGTCTCAGAAAGGTAGTATTAGGCAGAGGCAAAAGGCAGGTAAGACAAAATTTATTCAGAAGTAAAGAAAATATCATTCCAAATCACATTTGGAAAACAAGGGAACTGTGTTTTTAATAATCTCAAGGTACTATACCAAACATATTCCCATTCATTCACACTGCCATAGAATTATATCTGAGAAAATCCACTACGATTTAGAAAACTATAAAAAAATTTAGTGACTTGAAAGAAATCATTACCTACTGAGACTTTTTTAGAAGCCTGCCCCAAATTAATCAGATGTATCTTCATTGAAAATTGTATGTTTTGTCTATGTTACGGTACCATGATGCCACTAAAAAAAATCATAATATACCAAACGGTAACAATTGTGCCAGAAGTCTATAAAATTTCCAGGATTAAGCAATGCTACAGGAAATAATTTCTGTTTTGTTTTCTCTGTGATTATAACTTCTTTAAATATCTCACAATACTTCTGTAAGATTTTTACTTTCCCACCCTCAACTTCATCTTCCCATAGGAAACATCATAGAATCATAGAAAAATTAAGTCTGGAAAAGATCTCTGAGACCATTGAGTCCAACTGATAACCCAGCACAACCTTGTTCACCACTAAACTGTGTTCTTAAGCACCACATCCAAGTGCCTTTTGATCACTTCCAGAGATGGTGATTCCAGCACTTCCTTAGGCAACGTATTTCAATATCTGACCACCCTTTCAGTGAAGAAATTTTTCCCAATATCCAATCTAAATCTCACCTGGTGCAACTTGAGGTCATTTCCTCTCATTCTGTCATCACACCATTCAGGATATCTAAATAACAAAGTATTTATGAGAAGGGTCCCAGGCACATTTGTTCAGTGGTTTACAGCAGATCCAATGCAGGAATTGCACATGTATTTCAATGAGCTCTTCCCAAGATTTTGAAGAGCAGTAGGCTTTATCTTCAATAAACAGATATTTTTAAGTTTATCACAGAACTTTACAGTCCATAGATTTGTTACTTCTTTTCTTCTTTGAGCAAACACCACAGACTCAATCGCTATTCTAGAAGGGCACAAGTCTCCCCTAAATCCTGTAATATATCTGCCAATCTGATGAGGATCCAGCTGGATCTCAGCCTTGGTTCTGTAGGGAATTGGTTTAAAAGACACAAAAGAATGGGAAGCACTTTGCATAAAACATAAGGAAACAAGAATATCTAAAGAGAAATGCAGTAATGTACAAGAGCACAATATGAAGCAGGAATTGTTCAGATGGGTAGACCCCTCTTTGGCTATTTTGTTCTGAAGAGCAAAAAATATATCTCAGTTCTTTGCCAACATAAGGCTGTAGTGTGGTACTACAATAATAGAGCAGTAATTTTACTGGATCTTGTTATTGTAGACAAAAAAATATTTTACTAGCCCATCCACCAACCTAATGAAATTCTCCTGTGCTGTTTTGCAAAAAAAGATTATTTTAATTCAAGAGATACCTTTACTGAGGTGCAAAAAAAAGACAGCTTTCTGCTCCAAGAAGAGAAGAGCTCTTCCAGTTTCCTTGAGCAGGGAACAGCAGCCATTCTGGCTCCGAAGCAGAAATATTCATGGCATTATTCTGCAGATCAGCATTGTCAATAAGAGATATGCTTGCAAAGCAATTGATTGAAAATAGATTTAGCTCAGATGAAAACAAACAAACAAATCCAAATTCTCAAAAAAACAGAGTTAAAAATTCTGTTCAAGTCTCACAACATGTTCCATTAAACCACAAGAGCAAATGTTTTAGTTCTAAGCACTTGGTAAGAAAATTAAGGAAAGAATGGACTAGATTTAAAAAGCTACTGCTTTAATTCCCTAACTCTGTCCCAGACTTTCTCCAAAATGCCTCAGCTCTGATTCACCACTTCATCAAGGAACTTTCCTTCAATTCATCTCTGCAGGAATGGTTTTGGCTTTGTTTCACAGAGCCATGAACACCATGCTTGTTATTGACAGGTGAGAGGACTAGCTCTGAACTCCCCTTTTTAATAAAATTCCACCTTGCATGAATAATTAAAGGTCCATCAGCAGCAGTTAACACCTTTCAGGTGTCTAATCCACCAAATGAGAGAGACATCCTTCTTCAAGCCCTGCTTTTTTGAACCAAAGCTTGTTTAATTTACTTACTGAAGGGCACTAAGTCTCTTACTAGGAGAAATAAGAGATAGACACCCCTTTCTTTCACATAATAGGACTGAGTGGATCACCCAGTTCTGCAGAAATTTTGTTCTTACATAACTGGAAAAAAAATTTTGTAGTTGTGTAACATTCTGCATGAAAAAAAGAGAAGAACTCCTTACCTACTACTAGGATAGTAATACCTACCACTGTGGTATTGCTAAAGCTGTTCCTTTGGCCCATTTTTAGATTCTTAGATTCTACTATCAAATTACTGAGTCTATGGTTTGGTTAGGTAATTCAACAGGGGGTAATTGGCCTTTGAACTTTAAATGAGGGTCTTCACTTTCCAGCCAGCTGTTAATTCAAAGGAAATATTTTCCTTTTCAGCCACGCCTTAAGTAACTTGTGGATAGGCTTTATAGTTCAGATCACTTAATGTTGCTGTTAAATTCTCATACAGCCTCAGGTTTATCTGTCTCCATTACAAAACCCACAAAGACATTTTTGGTTTCCTAATCCTTAAATACTGTTACTCCATATCACATACATGTAATGCACCATTCAGCATCACTAACGTCTACTGACAGAAGGAACTTCTAATTGCATTTTTAAAAGAACAGCTTTCAAAGGAAACAAACTCAGTGAGAAGCATGAGATGTAATTGGATAACAAGATTGCAACACACTGCACAGTAATGCAAGAAATTCCCCAACTCAGCCAATATTACCCAGTAATTAAAAATATCAATCACTTCTGCATTCCTTTGTCATGTAGGGACAGGTTGAAACTTAAGATACCTATATTCCTAGAGGTATCAACAACAATATCCATGGTAATTTTGTTTTATTTGAGTTTCCATGGAAACGGTGTTTATGGTATTGCAGTGTTATCAGGGAAAAAATGAGTTATAAATAATAAAGCGGCTAATGTTGTTTCCCTTGGTCTTACTGAACAGCTTCAGGCACTGAGACAGATGAATTGGACAGAAATGGAAGACAGCAGCTGTAACACCAATGCTTGTTATCGACTGTGGGTTATTACTGGAAAGCCCATATAGCTGCTTGTCATGGTTTAACCCCAGCTGACAACTAAGAACCACACAGCCACTTGCTCACTCTCCCTCAGTGGCACTGCAGGGAAGAGAATTGGAAGGGTGAAAGTGAGAAAATTCATGGATTCAGAAAAGGGCAATTTAATAATTGAAATAAAATTAAATAGTAATAGTAGTATGAATAGTGATAATTTTAATGAAAAGGAAATAGCAAAGAGAGAAAAGTGATGCAAGTGGAAACAATTTCTCACCAATAGACTGATGCTCAGCCAGTTCCCAAGCAGGAGCCTCCCAGCCAGGCTTCCCCCTAGTTTGGTTGCTGAGTATGAAACCCATAGGGCGTGGGATATCCCTTGGGTCAGTTGGGGCCAGCTGTCCCAGCTGTGTTCTCTTCCAAAATCATGCACTCCCCAAGCCCACTCTCTGGTGGAGTGGGAACAAAAAAGCCCTTGACTCTGTGCAAGCACTGCTCAGCAGTGGCAGAAAAATCCCAGTGTTATCAGCATTGTTTCCAGCACAAATCCCCATACTAAGTGTCAGTCCAGTCATTTGCTGAACACTTCCAGGGATGGTGAGCCCAGCACTTCCCTGGGCAGCCTGTCCCATTGCTTAACACCCTTTCAGTGAAGAAATTAACTCTATCCCAGTCAAACATGCATAGTGACAGAGTTTCATAGTGCGATGGTGCCAAATTACCTTTTATTAATTATAATCACTAAAGATCTAGCTTTCCTAGCAAAAAAAAAAAACGGCTACACTATTCTCACTCTGGTAATTTGCAGAATTCTGATTTGTTTTTCCAAGAAGGTTCAAACTCAGTCTGCATTTTGTTCATCTAATCTACATATTTCAATGAGAAACAGGTTTTTGTTTGTTTGTATCTCTACTCTGGATTTCAGCATTACAGAATAACACTCATACAACTACTTCTTTTTTTTTTAATTGCTAAACTCCACATAAATATATATTATCTCAAAGCCAGGGCACTCTCCCTTGTAACAGAAATGGGTCACTCTGTAGAGGCAGTGGATGTTTTTTATCCATTTCTGTCATGCTATTTAGTAAAACTAAGTGGGCCTAAGTTTATTGCCCACTCAAATGTTGGTATGTAATTGACCCAGCTGTCAGAACCCCATGACACCCTGTCAGTGCTTTCTGTGCTCTGTAATTTTGAGAACTGATGCAACAGAAATTGCCCCTGTGAAATGTTCAGTATCATCAAACCTTCTGAAGTCGTGGGCAATTGAAAGCACTCCACAATTCACAGGAGGTCTTCAGGACTTCATTCACCACACTTCAAAGAAAAGGTAGGCACCTATGTCATAAATAAGCTGAGGTATTTGCCACCTAGCTTTCATTTAATGCAGAGGAAATCTATAAGCAGCATTTTCATCACTGTAGGACCCAATCCAAACAAAACGGGTAAGAAGAAAGGATTGTATTCCTCCTTTCCCACTGCTTTAATATTTATATATTTGTAATTCTTATCATGTCATCAATGCCTCTACTTGCATTGTGAGGTGCAGAATAAAAGTCTTTCTGTACTTTAGAAGGGATTTTAAGACTGGTCTCACATTTTCACAAGACTTTCCAAATGACTGCTCTTAATTGCTTGTATGAACAAGGTCTCTCCTGAGATCTGGCAAGTTTAGCCCTTTGGGTAAAAATGTGTCAATATTCTTTGGACTCCAGAGACGAGAGCAACTTCATCTCCTTACTAGAACATTCAGTCTTAAAATTACATCTAATGCAATTAATGAAGTCCCTGTGTCTACATAAACAGCCGTGTCCTCTGAATTTGGATCCCATTCCGAAATTTGCAATTCAGTTTAATCACTAATTGTTTTTTATAGCAACACTCCCTATGAAATTCTATAGCAACACTCCCTAGCAACACTCCTGTTTTGGTGCCATGTGTCTTAAGCAACCTGTGGATGGCCTTTACAGTTCAGATCACTTAATTTTTGCTTAAGTGCAAAGTCTTCAGAGAAATTCCATAACGAACAGTAATAGTTCACAAAGGAAATCCCTGCCTAAGCCTACATTGACAAATGTTGCTTCACACTCATGAGCTTCTTTTTTTAAAAAATCTCATTTTAAAACTCAGTACCTCAGGGATAGTATTATGTTTTGTCTTCTCTATTTACTTTCAGTCTCTGGATCTAAACAATACTTTGTCTAAGGACTCCACCAGTAAATTAAGGATTGTGAAAGAAAATTGATATTCTGTACACCTTTAAAAATATAAGGACAGGCTTGAGACAAGGTTAAGTACATAAAAAACTCTTTGCATAATCTCTAGCTGATGGCATGCAATAGACTCCAGTGATTTAAGTCACTCTCAGGGAAACACAAAAAAAAACAAAAGAAGGAAACCCTCATGCTTGTGGCAATCACTTTCAATGAGAAAGACTGCAAAACAGACATAACCCTTCAGGGTGTGCAAATGCAAGGTGACAAAAGCAGCAGCAGCAGCAAAGCGCTGCGCGGCAGCTTCTGCGTGCCCAGGTGACAGCTCACCCCACTGCCAGCGAAAGGAAGCCAGCAGCACCTCAGGGTGAGGGATGCAGAGCTGCAAGAGGAAGCCCCTGGGCATCTCAAATGTTCAGGCACTTGAGGAGCTCAGAGGGCGACCTGACAGTGGCATTTCTGCTGGCAGTGAGTACCCTTTGTTGCATCACTACTCGATGTGACTGGTATCTGACCTGAGAACACCTTACTGATTTTCCTATGGCAGACAGAAATTCCCTAGCGAGAGATTACAGGTAGCACTGATGCAAGCAAGATCCATACCAAGTTACAGTGACCGATTTGGCTTGCAGTGGCACACAGAGGCTTAGCAGGATCAGAACCCCATATCAGTATGTGCTGAACAAGATAGAAGTGAAGATGTCCCTTCTCATTGCAGGGGCCTTTAAAGGTCATTTTCAGCTCAAATTGTTCTATCATTCTGTGAGAAGATAGAAACTTGCCCAACGTAGACAAGAAGAAAAAGAAATTTATTTAGTTCCCACAACTAAGTTATTAAAGATCAGCTGTAGTACTGTAAATTATTCATATATGTTTTTCCCTTCCCATATGTACAAATTAAATGCAGTTTTTCTAAATTGCATTTACAAATATTTGCATGTACATGCACAGCTTCCTATATTAGTCAACATCACGTTTCCTCAGAGCCCCACTAGAAGGTTTTGTTTGAAATGTCAATGCAGTGAAGGTGTGAAAATCTATGAAATGACTGGAAATAATGTACCTGACTACAATGATCACAAGTTTTGTTAACAGCTCACTGAAATCAATGGATTGTTGCAGGGATTTTTTTTGCCTTTAGGAAAACTCCAACTATAGCCAAGTGAGAGATTTGTGCCTTTGCAATGAGTTGATTCCATTTCACTGGTCACAGCAAATTAAAAATGTATTTATGAATTTTATTTAAAGGATAAAATCAATAATGATTCAGACTCTTGGCCTCTTCAGTGAATTGTCAGGATTATTTTGGAGGATTATTACATTGGCAGGAGCACTTAGCAAATCTATCAAAAATACGCACAAAGCTTTCCCACCACAATTTATCTTTTTAAACAGATGCCAGATTTGTCCTCTTATAGCCACATCCAGATGTCTAAATTTAGAAACAAAAGCTCTGCATAGTCTACATCTTCTGTAAAAGGAAAGGGGAGGTAAGAAGAGCTTTTTTTTTTTTTTTTTTTTTGTCTTTTTGTGTTTTAAAGTCAAGGCAACCTCCTACCAACAATACCTAAATATAGATTTAGGAGTTGAAAAGACCATCACCATCAGAAAAGAGACTGGTTTGAACAACAAAGTACACATATTTCTGCTATTCAGAACAGTAGGGTTCCAGTCCCACCTTTAGCAACCAGTGAGTGAGTCTGGCCAGGTATCCTCCACGCAAAACCTGAGGTACCCCTTTCTAACAGAAACAAGTAGCAGATGACAGGCATGTCTCTATGACCTAGAAGGAGCTTTCCAGTTACTTTTCCATCTCCATCAAACTAGCATTTTTTTATTAGGCTTACTGCCAAACCTGTGATTTAGGGCTCATAGAAGAGACTGGGAAGCAAATAGTCTATAATGTCATCAGATTAAATGTATTAATGTGTCTTTTAGACAGACACTTTGCAATCAATAACACCTTTTTTTTTTACTTACTAAAGGTCATAAAAGTCTAAGAAGGTAGAGTTAAAATTTCTGAAACATTCAGAGTGTTGCATGAAAACAGAACAGAAAAAGAGTCCTTGTATAAAGGAAGAAAAAGCTATCTTTTAACTTTATGATAAATATATTTTCTTTCAAGAGTATGGAAAAGCAGCATAGATCAATGACAGTTGTAATTATGTAAATTATTTCTATAACATATAATATTGGAACTTGTTATCTGAGTGAAAGAGGGAAAACTGAACTTCTTTCTCCAATAGTAGAGCTAACATATTCTTATCTAGACTGTCAGTGGTAACTTGGAGCCCTCTAGCTCACAGTTCTTTTGTGATATTTTGAAGTCTATTACAGCCCTACTAATTGTGTTTGGAAATATTGATTTTAGGGAAGAGATGGAGTGTACTACATTAGAAAGCATTTGAGCCTTGGCAAAAATATACTGCATATAGTGGAAAGGAAGTAAAGATTGACTTGCACTTGTACCCCATGGGGAAAGCAAAAACACTTGTTAATTACAGAGGAAGCTAACCACCGAGGTAGCTGGGGACAAAAATTCATATTTCCAAACAAAGAAAACAAAACATTCGCTTACACAACCCAGCAGAAGAAGGGCTGCACAGAGCTCTCTGCAGTAATGAGCTGTCTCCCCAGGGCAAACAGACACGGACAGCAGCCCAGAGCCGCTCGGAGATGCCAGAATGAGAAAGGCTGATTGACCAGAAAAATGTAACCTTGTCTTCTCATGGCCAGTGCCTCAAGTTTCCCTCACAGCACCGTGGTGAGGCCACACTGACACAGCCTGGCTCTTCCAGAAGAATCATGTGGTGCTGAGGTTCCTCTTTTTGTCCTCCCAGTAAGAGTCAAATGGAGCTTGGGTGGGCAAGGAAAGCTTTTCACTAAGCCTTAACCTGTGGTCACCGTAGGACTAGGGAACTCATTCAATGCTGCTTATCCACAGTGCACAGTGCAAAGACCATTGCCCTCATGTCAGCCAGGATATTCCTTTTGGGCAGCTTGTGCTCACAGACATTCCTCGCCCATGAAACGTCCTGGGACCATTGCAAGCCCCAAGGGCTATGCCCATGGCATGGCTTTGAGCACCCATCCCACTGAACTGCAGCATGCAGTGTGCCTGGCTAGCCCAGACCAAGCACCCAAGCAGCCTTCACAGGAGGGCAAGGACCCTGCACAGCTCACACCCACACTGTGCCTCACATGGATGAGGCCACTCTGTCTTGGAGAGGAGGAGGATTAACACATGACCACAAGTGCCCAGTGGCCCCTGAGGCAGAGGAAGACCCAGGGACACTGTGCTTGCTACAACAGGCACAGGGACCTAGTAGGCTGAACTCAAGCTCCGCTTCATAAAAAGGAACAATAGCAACACCTTGACCTCTGCCTTTGTTCGTTACTTTAAAACTGCTGAAATAAAAAAACCAAGAAGTAGACATGAATCCAATTTCTATACAAGCAGAGCAAGAAAAAATAAAATCCTTGCTTCCAGTGCTGTGCTCTGCATATACAGTTCTTCTTCCATGGGATTTTTACTTGTAACAGAAAACTCATAAAAATACAAAGCAGCTTGTCTGATAGCTGCTGAAACGTTGTATTTAGTGATAACCCATACAGCCAAGTCAGAGGCAGGAGATGGAAGAGACTCTGCTGTGCCTTTTTGATTGTAATTGGAATACAAATAATTGTTTTCTCTAGTCAGATACATTCTGCACAGTGGACATAAATTAAGATCAGAAAAATAGGAGGCTTTGAATGTATGAGGAACAAATGCTCGCCTGGTACTTTTATAACAGTAAAAGAAGGGATTGAAATCAAACTCTGTGACAAATTATTCTGTGTTGTACACGTTCAGTGAAAATATGGGAAGAGGTAGAGCTCTCAGGCTCAATGCACAGATGTCTTTGTATAGTTATTTGTTTTCTTATTTCTATTATTCACAAAGGATTGTAGTGCATAAGATTAGTGCAGCTAGACAAAGCAAAGCCTTGCTGAATTAGCACATGACTTAGCAGGCTATCTGGTCTGCTGCTGGAGAGGGTCTGATGAACTGGGTGAGTGAAAATCTATTCCAGTAGCTTATAGTGAGGCAAGTATGGTGGAACGGACAAACCCCACAATGCATTGGCTTGGCATAACACCAGGCAAATTAGATCAGTGAAATTAGCCTGCTTTAGCATCTGTGTTCAGAGTAAGCCAGGCTAAGCAGTTGAGTTTAGGCAGCAAGAGATGTATTCCCCAGATCCCAGTTTTTATTAAAAAAAAAAAAAATCTGTGTACCAATTGATTGAAAAAGGGATGGGAAGGGGGGAGTAGAGAGAGGAGAGAGGAGAGAGAGCTGAAGGAATGAGGGAAATAAAGAAAGGTCAAATACTAAAGGAAAAGGTTTTCAGCAGCTCACACAGATGGAAAGGATGCAAAGGTTTACTCTCAGTCCTGCTGATAAATGATATCTCGAAAGGGAAATGTAACAGGAGTGGAAAGATTATGAGTCAAAATACAAGGGCACTGTTAATAATTCATTTCATTGCCCTGTGTCTTGTTTTCAAAATTGTGAACCCTTGTCTTAACCTTCACTTTGACAGAATAAAGAAAACTGATTTCTTTTATCCATAAGGCTCATCTATTAAAAAAGCCAGCTCTGAATGAGATGACAAGTAGAAAGGTTTCCCATTCTTCTGAGCAGTGAGTTGAACAGAATGAATAGGCAAACTCACAGAGGGCCTTTCATACAGCAAGCATTAGGAAAGCCTAGAAAATTGGGGCACACATTTCACACTCCTCTACAAAGGCCTGTTTTGGTCTGGAAACACTGACAGCCATGCTGTCAAGATAAATTCCTTTTGGCAGACAATAGCCAACACGGACCTGAAGAGACACATAATGTCTATGAACCTCAGAATTAAACACTCTCAGTAGCCATCAGAAAGAGAATTCTGAGCTACAGCCAGGTAAAATTGAGCAAACTCTAGCTAATTGCAAGCATCTCCAGGAAATAAGGGCCACAAATCACCCATCTAGTTTGTTACACCTATCACCAGTATCATACCAGCTACTCACCATAACTTCTTATGTGAACATCATTCAGCCTGGGTTCATTACCTTTCAAACCACAAGTGACTGCTTGCTAAGAGTACAGGTATGATAATATGCTTTTTAATAACATAATTCTATAAAATAAGTAATGAGGTACAAGTGAAGGGAAAATGAGTGATGTGCTCTACTGACACTAAGGAGAATCTTGTATGGACAGGATCACATTTTCAGTACAGCGTATCTGAAGTATCCAGCAAGATTCTGTGAGAGACTGGAATATTATGGTTAATGGCTTAAACACTGTTATGGAGGACTTTTTGCCCATTATGAGAAAAGTGCATAAAGAAGCTGTGACCACCCCTCCCTGAATATGCCTCCTGACTGGAACTTTAGACTCTGAGTTAAGCCATCTAAGGGAACTTGAGATGAGATAAAGGTGACACCACTGGGATCCATGTGGTGATATTTTGTACTTAATCTGTTTCTGTCACTCCCTTTCTCTCCCCCCTCACTTTTGTTATTTCTCTCTCTCTTTCTCTCCACCTCACAATTACCATTAAATAAAATCCATACTGTTGATTTTGGCATGTGGTCTTCTTTGCACCTTAATTTGGGCAGAGGCATCTCTCTAATAATTTTAATAACCAGGTCATAATAGGTTCTCAGATGACCCTGATGTGTTAGGTTTACTGACAAGGTGTTGACAGTAGGGGACTGTGCAGGGGGGTGTCTCTGTGAGAAAAAAACAGGAGCTGCACCTGTGTCCCAGCCAGCTGCAGGATGGGCCCAGACACAGCTGAGCCAAACAGAGATACTGATGGCATCTCTCTGATAGAATGATTAGGAAAGGGTGAAAAATGATGCACAGCAGCTGTGAGAATGAGAAGTGAGAAAAAATGAGGTCAAAACAGTCCTGCAGACACCAGGGTCAGGGGATAAGGAGGGAAAGTAGATGCTCCAAAGAGTCCCTGTAACCCACATAAATGAGCATAGGTGTGACCCTGCAGCTCACGGAGTTGACAGTGGAGCAGACATCCACCCGTGGCCCAGAGAGGACCCCACACTTTGGCAGGGGGACATGCCCTGAAGGAAGCTTCAGCCTGTGGAGAGCCCATGCTGGAGCAGCTTTCCTGACAAGACCTGAGGCCCATGTGGAAACCCACGCTGGAGCAGTCCATTTCTGAAGGACTGCACCCCGTGCAGAGGACCCACGCTGGAGCAGTTCATGAAGGACTGGAGCCCACTGGAGGGACCCCACACAGGGCAGCAGAACAGCACGAAGAAAAGGGAGTGGCAGAGATAAATTGCTATGCAAGGACCACAACCCCCCACTCCCCATTCCCCTGCACTGCTCTGAAGGAAGGAGGTAGAAGAATTGAAAATGAAGCAGTGAAGTTGAGCCTGGGAAGAACACGAGAAGTTTCATTTTTGTTTCTCACTATCCTACTTAACTATCCCTTTTTAACAGTCAATAAATTAAATTAATCTTCCTCAAGTTGAGTCTGGTTTTTGTGACAGTAATTGGTAAGTGATCTCCCTGTTTTCATCAAAACCCACAAGCTTTTTTGTCTTAATTTGTCCCCTTGTCCTTTTGAGGAGGAGGAGTGAGAGAGTGGCTGGGTGGGCACTCCACAGCCCACCAAGGTTGAATTCTACCACACATTTCTAATATAAGAAAAGAAAAATAAGGGTGTGGGTTTTTTAAAAACAAATATTGACTAAGTCATAATTTAAAATTTGTTAAGAGCAGGGAAAACTGTGACTTGTAGTAAAACACAGCTGTGACTTGCTTCTCCAAGTTAATTCTGACTATGCTCATTCAACAGGCCAGGAAAGTCTTTCATTCTTTGGGATATCACACAGGGAAATGAATTTAGGCTGAGTTTAAGGACCCACTAGAAGTCACTGCTGTTGAACAAAAGTAAAGCTAGCAATATATTCTCTTGATTCTAGAAATGACTTAATGGTAAAGCTTCAGAAATTGCAGCTGGGGGCAGGGGTGGTTATTATTTCCCCTCTCCATTATAGCAATCATGAGAGTGCTATGAAAGCTGGGAGCTTTGCCCAGAGGAAGGACTTTGCTTTCAAGTGAACTCCATAGGTTCAGGGAATTTGAACTGAGCATAATATTTGATGCATTAATTGGAGCACTTGTCAAATGTAACATTTTTAGTGCATGATGATGTCTTCATTAATCACGATGATAGTATGTGTACAAAAGCCAAAACGGAAAGAAAAGCTGAAGAGACCAGATTGCAATTACTTCTAACCCTGCAAAGGAGGGAAGAGCTCGGTAACTGGGGCTTTAGGGCCATGTCCTAATTTTAGATGTGCTTTTTGAGTTCCTGCTACCATTGTCTTTGGCAAGTGTGCTTCCAAAGTTACATTGTGCACCTCTGCCTACTTTTTCATACTTGGTAGCCATACAGATGGCAATTGAGTTAAAATTAATCTGAGTTTTTAAACAGAAGGGATTCTGAGTCTTTTCTTCCTCTAGCAAAAATATGATTAAGTTTTTCTATTTCACTTTGTCCTACAAACAGGAGATATCCATAAATTATAGCAGTATAAAGGCTTGGCCTTTTCACGTCCTGATAAAGCAGCCGTTTGAAGAATGTTTTTCATTTCTTCAGCCCATTGAAGATATGCTCTGCTTTTCCCAGTGGGTTCTTTGACTCTTCAAACTCACTCTTTCCATTTAGTTGCTTACCTAATATGACATTGATATTTCCATTTATCTCATTTGTGGTAAGTGAAAGGTCTTGTCAATAGGGATTTGGCACATCTAAAAGTTTCAGTAAGAATTCTTTTCCTTTTTAATGAAATCATTTCCTAATACTCAGTCTTTTAAGTGTGTCACGTTGAGCTGACAAGAAATTGTTTCTTTTAAAGGTTCCAGAGACTTTTCCCAAGGTAGCTACGACTCAATCAACATAGAAAATGGTCTTACAAAATGTTTTTGTAATTTCAAAGGGCTGGAGGTCTCAGTAGTTCCTTGCTGTGATGTGAAGAGGTGACTCAGAACCTATAGCTGGAGTGTGCCAGATTTAATTATAAAAGAACTCAGTGCAGGTCAGCAAAATTCTCTTAAAGGTTAGCTTGTTCCAATATGCTTTTTATGAAATACTGCAACTGAAATACAACATCTTCAAAAGACTTGAGAAGGAAGTTGCCTGCTAGAGTGAGAAGGAGCTGTGTTACAGGGAAACAGATGCTGTAGTAGAAGCAGGGAGGTGATTAAGCCTCTGTGTTCAGCATCATCCTGGGAAAGGTCACCAACTGGTGCCATTTGGCAATCCCAGAAGGGTTAGCACTTGCATGGGAGCTACTGCTGATTTACTGGGAGCATTGGAGGCTGCGCACGGCGACCTTGGGCACAGCTGGTCCGTGACTCTCAGGGAAAGGGCCATGTCACCTCCATCCACACCCAACAGAGGAGCTGACCCAAGGCAAAGATCAGAGGGGAGCAAAGAGTCAGGAAAATGGGAGTGGTCTCCTGAGCACCCCAGGGAAAGGGCGGCTTCCTCACGTACTGCAAACTGTCTTTTCATGTTATGCATTGTGACTTTAAAGACATTGTCATTCAACATCATCACTGTAGCCAAAAAGATTTATTATAAGATTTCATGGGAATAAAATCTGCTATTCATCATACTTCCAAATACTTTGTAGTACTTTACTGAATAATAAAGTGTGGAAGAGCTCTTACTTTAATTGTCAGGTATCAAATTGAGGTACAGGAAGACCTAATGATCTTAAACAAAGGAATCTGTTTAGGATCTTACCTGCTTCGTGTGCCAATGCCCTGATGCATGCCTCACCTCCCAGCCACACTGGAGCCGTTTCCCTGTATATGAGCAGAAGCAGTTTTGCCTCTGTCCTTTGTAGGAATTTATTTCTAGAGCCAGACACAGAAGAGACGTAGGAGCCTAGGGGATAATTAATTTGTATAACTTCATGGCCCTAATAAGATGTTTCACCAGGCATAAATTATTGCACCATAAAATTCTAGACTTAATTTACAAAGTATGAACCTAGTGATGATTTTAGCACACTGTACTAGTCCAGCTCTCACTCAGGACTCCTCCTCCTCTACTAGGAAAACCCTCAGGGAGAAAAATTTTCAGCTTCTTATGACATAAATTATCTTTTTCCTCGAGGCAAAAGGGGAAGAAAATTATAATATCTTGACACTTTTGTAAATACATGTTCATTAACAAAATCAAATCAATTCAGACTGTGGGACTATATGAGCAAATAATCTTGGCTCTGAAAATCAGGAGTGAAAAATGCAGAAAATCATTCAGGAATGCCTTTGAACACTTGGTGTTATACGTCAGAAGTTGAGAACCCACCACATCCCAAGCAGTACCAGAAACCACAGAGAAAGTTGGTGACACTGCTCCCATCAGCTCCAAGTTCTCACCACACAAAGGAAAGGGGAGTCCAGAAGCTGCTACTCAAAATGGAGAAGGTTTGAAGCACCTACTTTTTCCTGGGGGATGATGAGGAAGCTGGCAAGGGTTGTGAGTAGTGTTATTTCTTTCTTTTTTTATTGTTGGTAACGGTGGTGGTAATAATAATGATGTTGATGATTTTTTTGTTCATATTTTTTTCCTGGGGAAAAAGATAGAAATTAACCCGGCACCTGTGAGGCAGCAGTTAGACCTATATGCCAGACAAAACCACCATTTTCTCTCCCCACTTTTTTTAAGATGAAAGAGAAACTATCATTGGATCTTTAATATGATATAAAAATATGCTTTATAGCTGATTTGACAGATGGTACTGGTGCAGCATAGTAGTTAAACTGGCTGTCCTTATCCAAACAGTCAGACATGGCAAGTGGTTTTTTGCATTCTTCCAACACACACAGACTGCTTCTTCTTTGATAAACTCATATGCTAAAATAAAATGTGTGTCAATTTGCTGTCTAGATTCTCCATCAAATCAAATTTGGGAATAATGGCAAGTGTTTTTCCACTCAAGATAACTAAAATACATTCACCCACTCTATGCAACAGCTCACAGAAACAGACCAGATTATTTCTGAGGGATCTTTGTTCATATTCTGAGAAAATGGCTTGGTGATACATTTGGCAAATTGGAATACTTTGTAAATGTTGGTACTGAGTCAGTAAGGTGAACAGAAATAATCTGTTTTATTATGTCCCCATTTTCTCATTAGTGGCCAGATGCCTTCCAGAGATGTACCCAGACAGTTCTTATTGAAACTAAGATGGGCTACCTGCATCCAGGGGCAGAAGATTTTCCATTTAAGAAATTGTGGAACAAGGGAAAAGGAGCAATATGTGAGTATATCAAGCCTTGTGTGGGAAGAGTCTTAGTCCTGATTATCTTAATTCAAAGGCACAGAATTAGACAGAGTTGCCTAATTTGTTCTGGGTTTGCTTGAATGTTGGAAATGAAGTACAGAGACATGTGCTCCTTGTGCACATGTCCCTGTAATGGCTGGCTGCTTACATCAATATTTAATCAAAGCTAAAGCATCACTCATCCAAAGAAAGAGAGATAAGTAAAAATAACCAAACCAAACAAACAAAAAAACACACCTAAAAAAAAAGTTACATCCCTTCTTTTTGAGTGCAGAGCAGGCAATGTTGCTACTTTCCACTTGTATTCCTACTCCTTTCCAGCTAAGATGCAAAAATAAAAGAAGAAAGAATATAAAATTAAGCATTTGTGAGGGGGTCCCCAGCAGACAGGATTGGCTCCCTGAGCATCCCAGTAGTGTCAACTCAGTCTGTTCTCAAGCAGTGAAATTTTTTCACTCCTCTTTTAACACTTTCTGCAATCTCTCAAGACTTATGCAGCAGAGGTAGGATTTAATCAAACAAATCCACTTGCTCATTTGCCTTTCACAGGGAGATTATTTCTCCAGTATTTCCTTACTTCGTGCCACAGGTTTTTCTGCTCCCAAACACGAGCAGAAAGGCAGACTCTTACCACCATAGTTACCTGCCCTTTCCCTAAGACTTCACAGCTCCCTGAGCTTACCTGGCTTGTACGTTCAGATGATTTTTGGCCATTTTTCCTGACAGTGTGAAGTATCTTTTTCAATGGAGATCAATAAATAACAGAGTCACTTCCAGACCCACATGGATACTTAACATTTCCAAAAATGCCATCTTCTTTCTTTTATGTAAAGTACTCTAAGCTAATCCAAAAATAGATGGATAATGAAAACCAAGCAGGTTTGGGGGTTTGTTTGGTCCTGTAAACTGCTCCTTCATATTCTACCTGGAGTCAAGACAGAAGCATTAATTAAGTTTTGCTCTGTGAGAGAACACAGGAGGTCAAGAAAAGTTTAAAGGAAGAAGGAGAGCCCTCAATAGCAGGTGGATGCAGACCAGCTGGTTAGCAGGAGTCCCTACTGCAAGCAGATAAAAAGAATCTTTTGAATACTTATAGGGCAAAAGTGTTTACAGCCTGCAAAGCATCACTCTCTATTTTTGAAGAATCATGGGATTCATATTATCCATTATATCAAGACCCAGCCTATGGAACAGCCACTAAAGAAAACAGAGGGAAAAGAAATTAATTGAAATATCCCTCTGGAAATTACACTATTAATGTAAATGTCAGAGGTGATGCTTGTTCCACGTGATTCCTCCAGACAATATATGATTATGGAAAAGATTCTCAAGATAATGCTTCTATTTTATTTCTTTGTATCTAAAGTGATTTAGCATTTTTGCTCCCTCTCTAAAATCATTCATTGCACTATCTATAAATGAAAGTGGTTTGAATGTGGTATGTTCTGTAAAGTTTCACTTCCTTTAGAACTTTATAACATCTATATCTGATTCTGTCTAATTTTCCTGGGAAACCAGAAAGAATTATTTTAAAATCCTGTTTCTATGAAACAAGATAGAGTTATTTGTAAAGAAACACAAAAGCCCCTGCAGAGAATGTGTTTCGATAAACCTGTTACATAACATGCAGAGAATGCCTTTGGAAGCAGAGCGCTGGGGTAGCAGAGAACTTGGACTGCAACCATAGTAGGGTATCTTCTTAAAGCCTTTTCAAAATATGACAGAAATATAAACCTCAACATGACAGCAGGAAGGTACAGTATACATAAACAAGAAATTTAAAAGAAAGAGGTGACTCATCTTGATGCCTTTGGAACTATACCAAGTGTAATCTGTCTTCCAAAACTGAATACCACAGTCAACTTATAAAACCTAGAGGCCTTTTGTGAATGTGAGATCTGTCTGCCATCAGATACAGCTTTCCACAGACCATGCCAAATGAAATCCAATGTCATTTCCTAAAGGAACAGGAAATAATGCCATTATGTCATCTTTTGCAAACTAATATATTTCAATATACCAGAAAAATACTAAAGAAGCCAGAGATGGTGTCCTTCAATACATGTTTTCGAACAAACATTATGTACTATGCAGGATGAAAATCCTATTTCTGGTACCTTGACTTTTTTATTAAATGCATTCACATCTTGTCTCTAGACTTTCTTCCCAAAGACCTGGCAAAACAACCCTTCATGAGAATAGGGTAGCAAGTGAGTAATAGAGTAGCAATGGAGCAATATGATGCAGGCAGCCCTTTTTCAGTGGGATGACTCATCAGTAACCAATATATTTCAGGCAGTGTTACAATCCAATAGCAGTTCTCACTGGAAGTGGAAGAAATCAAGAGAACAGAATACAACCACATGTTTTATGTGAATATGTCCAATTCCCAACAGCACCACTACTTTACATATCTGAAAGAGTGTCTGGGCTTAGCAGGTTATGAAGTGGATCACTTCCTTTGCTTGTGGCTGTACCTCAGAGGAACAGCAATGTTACATTTCTTCTGTTTGGATGGTAGCTCTTAGAGTGGTCAGATATGTCTCTGATCAGTATGAAACTAGGTGCTTTGCCACAATGTCATGAGTCTAAGTGTTAATGCTGCCACAAGCACTCGTAGATTCCTTGGACTTTGTTTATAATAAAGAAATTCAGGGTAAGGTAGTGTTGAACACAAAAATATATGGAAAGATAATTTACCTTAGTACAAAGAGGGAGAGAAAGGTAAGTTGCTGGCATGACTGCGAAGAGTGGATCCCTCTGACAGGTTCAGAACCTGCCCCTGCTGTTAGACACTGCAGATCCAAAACACCTGGGACATAACCAGCCTTCTCCCTTCCTGCTTGTCAGGTCTGCACCCTTGAAACAATTCCAGTGGGGCTCTTCTGAACCAGAAAAACACTCATTAAGGAGTGTTTCACCAATTTAAAAGACCTGGATATTAAACAAACTCTGTTTAGTTAAAATGCTGAAGCAATTTTGATGAGAAATGCTACTAAAATAGTGCTTAGAGTTCTCACAGACTGAGAAGCAATTAGCATACTTGTACTAAAAGGAAGTATGTTTTCAATAATGCCCTGAGTATTATTATAGCTGAGTGCCACTTGTACTGGAATTAAAAATGCACTCACTCTTCCTCAGCAATTGATCTAAGTGTTTTAAAATTTATATGGATATGTGGTTAGCATCTGTATTCCAGATTTGGGAGTACTCGAAAAAGGCAAACTTGACAAACAGAATTCTGGACAAATACATAGCAAAAAGTGATGAAAACGAACAAATAAAAGTTGGTTAAAGATAGCAAGTTTCACTCATTTGTTTTGTTGCACCTGGGATTCATTGATTTGGTTGTACCATGGCTCTCATTGTCAAGAAATTATGTCAGCTGCACAGTGAGTGCACACCTGGAGGGAAAAGAGAGCACAGTTCTCAGCAATGTTCACTAGGGAAAGGGATCACACTTTACAAGCACACTGTGAACATGAAAGGTCATTCAAACTTTTAACTGTGAGGTCTTTAATATGAGCTGGTAGCATGTGAGTCAGATCAGCATTCCGTGCAGCTGCCTCTCATCCTCCTATCATCAATTCACACTCAGCCTCTTAATGCTGAAGGAAGAAAGACAAATGTTTTGATGCAATCTTCTCCAGTGAGGGCTTTGGGGAAAAGGCTTTGAGCTGTTAAAAAAAAAAAAAAAAGAGCAAAGCAGAAAATTCAGAGGGAGCTCCAATTCTTCTAAGGAAGTAATTGAATAATACCAGTGAATGTGTACTGTGAGGGACTGAGTGTTCAAGAAGTCTGCAGCAGTGGGAAGGAGAAGGAAGATAACAAGAAAGGCAGCAGAGTGTGGAAAACCAAACTGAGGACCTGAAGGTATTAGAGACCCCTTATGTCTGACATTACCCAGCCTTCTTACAGCCCCTCTATGTGTGGGCTCTTTCAGAGTCCTTCAACTCCTCCTCAATGAGCTCTTCACCTTCAAACACTTCCACTCCACATTATGTAATACCCCAAATCATGCCAGACACATCCTCAATTTCATACTGAAAAAATATCTCTCCAATAGGCTGTAACACAGACTTCAGACTACCCTTCAGACATTTTGAACTCAATCCACCTCCCCAGGCACAAAAGGTGAATTACATCTCAGGGGCACTACCTGTAGCCCAAAGGAAACCCAGGCTAGTTATGATTACAGACAGTTCATTCCACCAGTGAAAAGTTCAAGCCATATGAATGTAAGATGGTTCATGCCACAAGGCATTGTCATCAGGAATAGCTCCCTGCCTCCTGTATTTATCAGCATTAATGGTAAACTCCCCTCCCTGTCCCCAGGGCGCATTGCATCTGGAGAGATCCTGTCCTTCACAGGCTGGACCCACAGCAGGTATGGAAGGTTTCCCCTGTGAAGAAGTAGAATTGAAACTGTAGAGGTGTAAACCTCCAGTCAAATGACCAGGACTGACTCAAGGGGACTGACTTGGAAAGAGAAGACAGGTAGCCTCCATAACCTCCTTAGCTGTGGTCAAAGCTGAACTGGGGGTAATCTCATCCCCTTTGGTGGAACTATTAGAAACAGCCCTGGTTCTTTAGCTGGTTCCCAAACTGCCTCCATTTAGGTGACATCTCTCTGTGGGAGACTAGGACATCGTACCCTGTGAGCATTTGAAGCTTTCTTGTATCTCAAGAAAGACTAATGGGAAGGTGATGCCAGGGTGGAGAAAACAAGGTCCCAAGGAGAACAAATTTGGAAAGAAAAAAAAAGATAAAAAGATGAAGAAAAAGAAAATTTGGGCCAACATTCATGCTCGGAAATATTTATCTTAAATATTGGCTTTCAGCTACACCTGCTATAGTGCATTCCCCAGACAAGGACTACACATTGCATCTTTCCTGTTATCTCATATGTCTGCCAAATATTGGCACAGGAAAACACATCTAAGCCCTGATGCACACGGTGCTGCAAGGCCTTCATCTAAGTCTGTTCCTTCAAACATAGACAGAAAAGTTCATAGACAGAATTCCCTGTGACTATCAAAAGCCTTGGGTGAGGCTGGTTCTTGGGTAAGTTTGTTCAAAAAGATAAAAATCTGTGTTAATTTAATCATTGAAACTTATACTACTTGGTCTTCATCTTGTCTAAAAAAACCCAAGAAAATAAAGGGGGGCAGAAACCAAAGTGTAAATCGAAACCTATCCTGGTCAAGCACAGGGTTAAGTAACAAAGAAGTTGAGCATTTTAATCAATACTTCAATCTGCATGAATTTCCCAGTTGCTGGTTTGAAAACCAGTATATATATTTTTAATAACAGCATCGGTGGCTGACAATAAAACACAAAACATTCATTGCTAAATCTTGCCCTATTCTAGTTGACTATGGAGAGTTAAAGGGAAGGGACATGCTTGTTGCATGACCTATAAAGTCAATTCCTCTGTGCACAAAGTCTGTAATGGCACAAAAGCCAGTTGCTGAAAGAAAAACTGAAAGGATAGTCACTTATTGTTGGTGGCACACATTAAAACACAGAATTTTGAAGAGTCTAGAAAAGAAGTGCTGCCTTGTACAACCGATGGTATGAAGTTATTCCTCTCCTCCTCTATTCAGTGTCATGTACAATTTGGGAACAGTAGAGAGGTGTATGTCTGGCAGAGACATTGCACTCAAGTTGCAATATATAGTTGAATTGGTTTTGGCACTACTTAACCGACCTCCACTTGTGATTTTCAATGACTGGCACTGCTAAACTATTCCTGATCGCATTTTCCCACAAGTTAGTGGAGACTTGAAAGCATGTGCAACAACTGACAAAGTCCAAAAGCTGCTGGAAAAGATCCCTCCAGTCATTTATTTGTGGTATGAGATCTCATTCACAGCTGAGCCAACAGGGATTTTCCTGATTATGAAGGAACTTGTATCTCTTTTTGCAAAGGACATGCAAGTATCTTCTGAACACTTTTAGTGCTTTATTCCCATGTTTTTCTGAGCATGCATTTGGCAAAAATATTTATTCAAAAGGTAATTAATGTCTTTCCTGATGAAATCAACATCATATTAAGGAAATAAAAATCAGCATACCTACAAAAGAGATATAAGAATGGCCTAACACCGTTTATCTGGTAAAACGTAAACCACTTAGAAGACTTGGCTTAGATGATCAGCTAAAAAGAAGTAACTTTTAGTAACATCTGTTCCATCCTCATAAGTCACACAAAAGTTATCATCAGTGTTTTGCAGTTAATGAAAGGTTGGAGATTATGATAATTAGTAAAGAACACATTCTGAGTGTACACTGGGAAACACACCCTATGTATTCCTAAATGCTGCAAGACAGGCTTGCCCTGTACCCCTGTTTTGCAGCACACATCATGTGCTATAGTAGTCACACAGGTTAATAATATTAAAACTACACTAAACTAAGTATCATAGAGGATTTTTTTTGGGCATCTTACATCCCAGTTTCTAATCTGGTCATGAGCAATTAACTTCTCAGAGGATAACAGCCACAGAAGTTCTGAAGAAAAGTTTGGATGTCCACATAAAGGAGATTCCAGCATCATTCTAACCCAAAACAGTGGCACCCCATTTTATAGTACAAATCTTTCTCCAGAAGAAGACTGATTCAAAGCATAATTGTCTAAATGAGAAGCTGGTTTATATCAAAAGCCTACTTCAAACCTCCAGAATTTAAATGTAGAAATTAAAATGTATAGAATTTTTGTGCAGTTTTTGTTGTTGTGAGACACCATTTTTTGGGAGCAGTTTTTCCCAAGAGTCAGAATGAAAAGGAAGCCACAATTCTTCAGTAAAACAATGAAAGTGCAAACTGATGTGACTTCAGGGCTTCTGCAGATTTTCAACTAGCATCTGTACTAGAAATTATATACATGTCTACTGTTATCTGTGCAAAGGCAAAATGAGGTTTTAATATAATGAATGGTAATGCTGGCAGTAAGTGAAGAAATCAAGTCCATAAAGGGGCCTTAATGGCACTGAAAATGTAGGAAATGGCATGGCTTTACAAGGGAATGCTACCTGGCCACTGGCAGCAGTTAGCCACAAGGATCATACAACCATAAGAGAATTATAAAGAAGTATATAATTTTTTTTTTATCATGATGTAAGCTGAAACAGTGATTTATCAATTATTTTAATTGCTGGTCCCTTTGTTCTGTGTTCTGTAAATATAAAATTCAAACATTGTTCAGATGCTTTTGTCAACATTCTTCTAATAACTTAGCAGTTGGCTGCTATCCCCATTGACAAAACAAATTAGCTTATTATTTAGAAATCAGTTAAAACCTCATCATCAGTCAGCTCACACTATTTCCTGACAAAATACCTGGGAAGCCTAAAAAACAGAGGCATGGGATACCACCCTTCATGTGAATGCTGTTGTTTTCCTTGTCATGTAGGTGAGAACCAAACACAGCACAAGATCCATGCTTTACTTTTGACCTTTTCTGTGTCCATCTATTTTGTTCCCAGCGTCTGCATCCACAGTGCTCATTTTCAGTGCTGTAGACCTTACACTTCTTAAAACTAAGGAAATACAAATGAATGTGGATTTGTCTCTCTGGTGACTTCTGTCATGGAGGTTTCAGTGTTCAGTCCAAAGAGACAGTGTCACTCATACAGTCACCTTGGGCTTACAGCATTGTGTCCTTTGTAGCATTTCAGAAATGGTCACAGGAGGCAAATTGTTTCACTTGTCTAGCCCAACATGCAGGGTCCATCAATCAGGGATTGGTTGGATGTAGAGCCATCAGGGACAGGATAGGAAAAAGTATTCAGGAGATAAAGAACAATTGTCTCCCAGTGTTAGGGGCTTCAAAAGGGGAGAACAGAAAATGGAGATCTTTACCAAGCTCTTTTGAATGCCACGAGTTCACTACTCTAAAGACACAGGAATATGTTTGCCCTAAGAGCATTATAAACCTGGCTAGTCTGCTTTCCCAAACTGGCTGGGCTCAGGACTGAAGGTCAGGCTCCAGCCAGGGTCTCCAGCAGCTTCTGTTGGGACAGCCAACACCATCCCCTGTGCAGATAGCAAGCTCCCACCATCCTTCTCGCATCTCAGCCTGGGGTCAGATTTTTCACTGGCTCTGTTCTCCAGATAAATCAATTTACCTGCCTTTCCCCACTCACGTTGGATATTTTTTCTAGCTGCAATGCAAGCTTGTAAAATAATCACACTGCTTTATAGAGAGAGCAGGAGGACAGTGTTATGGACAGGTTATTTCTCAGGGTTAAAAGGTTATGAGGCAATTTTCCTTCTTTTTTTAGGTGAGGGGTTGGAGGAAGGGATGAGTGAATTGTGTCAGAGTTCAGTGTTAGATAGCTGATAATAGGTTCATACAACTGAAAAACAGAGTGGAACATCTCACATTGCCCATACTGTTGAGGACAAGAAGGGAGGGAAATCTCCACTTCATTACAGTCCAACCACAAGTACTGGATGTTTGCTACTTTGGTAGCATTCCCAACAGGTCTGTCTTCATGGCAACGTGGATGCCAAGGCCAGCATGTGCTACATCAGTAGATTTGATGAACATGGTGAATTACTTTAAACTCTGTGCTTCTTAGGATAACAACTATAACAGAAGCAGGATTACATGGCCCCATACAAGGCCCAACACATGAATAATTTCAGTGCCTTTTCTCTTGAAAATATAATTAAAAAGGTGAGGTGAATGTCTTCCCTTCTCTTCCCTTCCCTTCCCTTCTTCACACTTGATTTTCATTACCTCTTCACATGAAGAAGACATCCAAACTTCTTACCCTAGATTCCAGTATGGTACCCTGTAGCTTCACATTTGAGGTACCAGAAGGATACTAAACATTGAAAAATATTATCGCAAATAATTGTTCTGTTCTTTTTTACGAATTCCTTGCAAGTTCTTCAACATTCCCATTCAGGGACTAAGAGACATTCATTGTAGTACTTCATGTAGGAAACAGCCCTCAGTTCCCAAACACCTTCACCAAACAAATACACCATGAGTTAAGCAGTACTGTGACACCAGCACGGCATTCATAGCATCCATTGCTATAGAACTGTCCTCTTACAGCACAAACTGCAGCCCGTGGGTTTGGAATGCCGGGTTTTGTTTTGTGAAGGAGCTTTCTGCATTTATTTAAGCAGAAACTCAACATGCCTGACAAATGATACTAACCATCTGGCTTTAAGATGCACTGGTTTCCCAAAAGACTGCTAGGAAACTAACCTAAGTACATCTCATGTTCCAAAATACACAGAGCAGGACATCTGCCTGCCCTATTTTGTATCTGACATTGCAGTCATGTACATAAGAAGTTCATGGAACTTGTAATAATAACACTGAGAATTCAGCAGGTCATGGTTTGTTGCTTGAATTTTGGTGTAAAAATTCATTATAGAACAAGAAAGTCCTCTTTCATTAACCACATAACCAATCCAATGATATATGACCCAAACACCTTAGCTTTATAATTATCAAGTTGTTAGTATAATCCTGGTTGTGGCAATGTTACAAAAAGGTGTGAAGGCTTTGTAATCAAATTATTGACTGAACAGGGTTCTGAAGAAGTTATATGAAGAAATATTATTTTTGTTATAAGATTACTTGGGAATTTTGCTGCTGAACTGAAATAGGCATAGGTAATACTTAATAAAATGTTTAAAAGCATTAGGGTCATATAAAGGGGCATATAAAGCCTGAAAAGTGTACTTTCTACTTGTGGATACAAATGGTGGAAAACATGATAACATGAATCAGTTCAAATAGATTAGATTTCACCTACACAACAGTCATTCAAAGCCTGATTGATTGTCTGCCTAAAGAAGAGGGCTGTAGTCATTATTGGTTTAAACTTGTTTTAAGTTGCAGGCATGCATTAGAAAACTTCTATGCTTCAGGAAGGAATAGAATAGTGGGCCATGTCCCTCAGCCCTTCGGAGCCCTTCCATGTAGGATAAGTCTCCTGGCTAAGACTAATGGTAGTGCTGTGCTAGGGGACTTTTACACAAAATCTCAAGGTGAAAATAGAAAACAATGCATTTAAAGGCTAGAAAATCACTAACAGAGAGTAACATCAATTTCTCTAATACATATAATTGCAGTGAGATCACTGAAAACAGCCTCTAGGTCAAAAAAGCCAGAAAGGTCAGACAGATCCCAACAATAGCTGAGCTGATCTCCTTAACTAGTCCATAAACCTAGCTTGAAAGTTTCCTATTCACAAAAACTGTCACTGCCAAGGAAAGCACTTCACTGACACTGCTGTCACAGTGCAACAAGAACATGGTATGTCTGAGAAAGAGTTACTGGGACTGGGCTTCAAGGAACTTGAACTGGCTGTGTTCCTACTGCCAGCTTAAACAAAGGTTGGGGGGCAAATCCTGGCACCAAGACCAAGTGGCAGTGGCAAGCTCATGGCCACGCAGCCAACACCTACTTAAATTTGTTCTTAGAGAGAGCCAGCTGGAGAGGTGCAAAGCAGAGCTGGCCTGAGAGGTAACAGTCACACAGAATTCAGTGCTCAGGGTCACTCCTTTTGGCACTTTAACTGTAGAGACATAGCCATCACCATAATATTCCATAACACAATACCTGGCTAAACAACATGTGTTGTTTTATGGGCCTTGGAGGAGGCCCTTTAGACAACCAGTTTACAAGCTGTAACATACATTACACAACATTATCCCTCTTCAAAGAGAGGAGAGATTCATTATTTACACTTATTACTAAAGTCTGATCTGAAAAGACTTTTTTCTCCTTAACTCTGATGTCCCTGTCCAACCTAATGTTACATGGTATTTCTGCAGTCATGAGACATAAATTAATAATAATGTTCTGTGGCCATAAGCTGACTCTCAGCACACCATTTCCCCAGATACTGTTATGTAAAAGCATTTTGTTATTTATAGTTAGGCAACTCCATCCACTTCTACAATTTGAATTAAGAATAGTCTAAATGATTAGACCATTACTGTTCCCCTAATGATCTAATCTGTTTCAAGTGTAAACACAAGGGGAATAAAGCAGGTCAGTCTTGTTTTCATTGATTTTTAATGAAAAAAAACATGAAATATCCTCTAACCTAGTTTGTACCTTCCTTTTTCAGATCAATAAGAAATCAGTAATAGTTTTGCTTTCAGCAAACAGGGATTGTGTTCATTAAAACATTTTGCTGCTTCAACCTTGATCTTACTGAATACATTAAGAAGTAGGTCACTTGGCAGGTCTTTTCCTTTTTAACTGAAATCAATGAAGCTGACCCTGGCAGGTAAAACTAATTAGATCATTAAAGAAGTAGCAATATTTTTAATTATGAGATATCTTCTATTCAACTTGGAGTTCTTTCTAAAGGAAATGAGTTTGAAGCCAGTGTAAGGGAGAAGTTCCTCAAAAAAACTTTTATGAACTTTGAAGAAGGACTTCAGATTCAGCCTTTCATAGTCAGTGGCATTGCAACAAAGCTGAGTATGACTCTAGCATCTCTTCTCCACTCATGTAAACAGAGGAAAATCCACAAACACACACTGCTATTCTGCCTCCTGCATTTGGGGATTAAACCTCTTGTGACTGAAGTTAATAATGTCACATCTACGGACCAGGCAGTCTGTCAGCTCTTGTGTCCTTCAAAATGCCTTAGGTCTCACAAAAAACTGCAGCTTCTGTATGAGCTTTAGATTGAGTGAATCAACAGGTAATGTATAAATCTGATCATCATGTAGCAGTGCCTTTTTTCGTATGTTAACAAAAATAGTCCAACCAATACCTGCCCATCAAGAAAATTTGTATCAGTCACCTAATTGATAATTTAGATATAGAGAAGATAATCAAATCTATGAAAATCATATCAAGCAGGCTAATTCTCAGATCTTGAGGCAATACATGAAATTCACTCAGATCACGAGACACTGGATAAAATTCAGCCTTAAGAAAAATTATCTCATTATCCTTACACAAAAAACTTGCAAACAGTTCTGTACAAGGATTGAAATGAACTGTGATGTTAGCTTACATTGCTGAATAACTGTAAGAACTTTCTGTCCATTCTGATGCCCTGAAGGAATAAAGGTATATAACTCAGTTCAATTTTATACATAAAATGTAAACAATCAACATCATCTAATACATTATTTGAAAGTGATTTTCACAATTTTTGAAAAGGGACTGTAATTGCATACTCAGTTATGCAAAATTAGCTCATCTTTCAGAACAGTTATTAGTGAAATGAAAAGCATCATGCTAAGTAAACAGCTATAATAACATTGGCACAAAACCCAAACACATTTCAAAAATAAATAGTTATTAAAAAATAAAATAAAGATAGCTTATGGCTAATTTTGGAAGTATATTCTTGTCATTAGTTACCAAAAAAATCGTTGCAATACAGATAAAGCAAAGGAAAACGTGCACACACACACACACACAAAAAGCAGGAATGTGTTCAAAGTAAATACATTATTAAAATAAGACACAAGAAAAGCTGCAGAAAATCAATAATAAGGTAATTATCAAGAAGAGGTTGCAAATATAGGATACACATTTTCTGTATTGTGTGACTGAAGAAGAGCATCTGTTTCAAGGAGCTATTGCCCTAGAGCAATATAATTAATATGGGATTTAACAGCAGAATTTAGGCATTCAGACACAGGTTCTGAGTGACATAAAACCAAAGGCAGGGTGATATGGAATAGGACTTCTGAGAGTCCATCACCTCTCTGGAGTGGCCCCTAGGCCAGTTGGTACCCCCCAGAGCATTTCAAAAGGCACTTTACACCTGTGTGTGGGCAACTGAAACCAGTGCTGAAAGGTAGTATTGAACCCTTTGGGAGGGATTTGGTTTACAGTGTGTGTTTTCTAAATATGAACTGGGTGTCTGAGCTGCCATTTCAGTCTGGCAACCTAATCAAGGCAACTGGAGGCTCAAGAGCAGCTCACTCTAAAGCAGACATCTATGTCTGGATAGCTGATGGTCTCCAGAGACTGTGATTTCTGTGACTGTACTGGCCATATAAATTAATGGGTAGTGTGAAAAAAAGAGATTGCATACACAGATTTGAAACTCCCAGCTGCACTGGGATTTTGCTACCTGGTATTATTGGCAAGTTTGTTTGGGAAAGGAAGATGTGGGGAACTGTATCTTTAGAAAGTCTTGACCTAGCCCAGGCAGAAATATCTGCAGTATCCAGAAGCTCATTAGTTCTCATCAGACAACACATCATATTACAAAAAGACCCAAATGTCCAGCTGAATCACACCCCAAAGCTTTCTCTGAAGAAATGCAATTGTTGCTGGCGTGGAGCTAATTCAAAACTTATGAAAGTACATCGACGTTAGTAATCGAAGAGGAGAAAAGGAAATAAATCTCTAAATACTATACTTAAAATACCACGCGGAGTTATGACTCCCCATAAATCTTTAACAAAAGGCATCAATAATAAATGTCTCTTCATTTCTACTCACATCTGACTCTGTAAGGTTTTATTTTGGAAAATTAAATCTATCTACTTCATGGAGGTGGATTGCTCTCTGGTGATCAGTGAACGAATTTGGCAGGCAGTGGTCACTGGGGCATGCCGAGGCTGGGATTGCTCTCTGATGTGTGAATCCCCTTACTCAGACAGGGAAGAAGGGCCTAAAATGTCAGAAGACCTATTGCATAACAAGTCTAAGTCTTTCCTTGGAAGCAAGCATGAAATTGCCACTGAAGGCAGAGTTCTATGGGTATTTGACTATCCGTGGTCTGAATGTAGCCCAAGACTCTCCATAAGTCTTAACCAAAGGTTGTAGGAGACCTTACACTTCAGAATATAAAACTCAGCTCCTTAGACTTCTTCAAACTCGAGGCATCTGCTGTGCATTTCACCTGGAGTATACCTGATCCCCAGAAATATATCCATTTGTTTCCATGCCGCATTTCATCCCCAGCTGCAATTTTGAAACTCCATGAGACTTGCCTCCCACTTTAGGTGACATCCTGGACATGTAAGTGCTTCAACATTTCTCTCAGGTTCCAAAGTGTGGGTTTAAGCAATTCTAGGATTTGAATTCTGAATATGTAAGGCTAATGTGATGCTCTTCATTCAGAAATATGCTCTGTTTTCAAAATGACTCAGAGTGCGTCAAACAGTTCAATTTCAGATTAGACGACAATGTTGCCTATTATTTGTATTAACAATTAACATTTATTTATGGAAGGCATAGAAGGCAAAACAAGGTAAATGGCCCTTTATTCTAAAACAAGACATTCATCTTTTTATTCTTCAAGATGCATTTTTAGTTGTTTTACTGTTTAAGGAATAGTGGAAAACCAATTTCTCAGTCTATACCAACGGGAAATAATCACATTATGTATTCCAGTTGATGAGGAACCCCAAGCCTGTTTCTTGTTTATGCTAGTGTGTCGTGGTTTAGAAAATGGTATTCTCCACTTTAGTGCTCTCACAAAAACCACACACTGTTCACTCCCCACTGCCCCATGCCCTGTGGGCAGCTGGAGAGGAGAATTGGAGGCACAATAGGCAAAGACCCCAACTGAGATAAGAACAGTTTACTGGAAACAGCAGTGAGATAAGAAAATGAACAGTACCAGCAATAATACTAATAAAAAAAGTGTACAGGAGAGAAGCAAGTGATTCATATGCAAATGGTCAGAATTAGGGTTACCCAACGGCTCCCTCCAAGACATTTACTTGACAGGAAGGAACCCCTTTTCCCTGGAACAGACTCCCTTCCCCTAGCCTTGCAATGACATGAGATCGTATAGAACAACCTCCAGGTCCTAGCCATGCTCCCTCCTGGCTATGGCAAAAATCAACACTGACCTGGCTGGAACCAGGACACGGTCACAGGTTCTGTGATAAGTCTACAGAAGCTCTGGAAATGACAATGAGAGCTGTGTGACAGGCTTTGTGCTGGAAGAACCTTACACAAGAACACTCATGTAACAGCCTGTAATGAACTGTTCTCCACTTCTTCCTTTTAGCATGCAGATACTTTTAAGATCTCTCTAATAGGTAACTTTAATAAAGGCATTGCCTGAAATCATGATCCTCATTAATCACCAATAATTCAGATATGCTCAGAGGAAAAAAATTATGCAAAGACCTTTTTCACAGCTAGATAAAAGAACTGCCTTGTACTCTTAAAGGCCCAAGTGCCTTTAATCTAACTAGAGAAACAGCAAAAAACTAGGAGTTGCTTCTGAATGACTCCTTTTCACATGAGCAGCTAATTTGGTTTTGACATATAGATGATAAAAGACAAAGTTTGTATTCAATGGTATAAAAAAAAGAAACTCTCTTTGTTCATATTTCAGACTGCTGCAATATTGATCTTAGAGGTACTGGGCATGAAGATGCTAATAAGCATTACTGAGCATTCATTTTTTGCTCCTTCATATCAGCATGTGTTGCGCTGCAAAGTTACAGAACCCTGTCTTTTGTCAGCTGAGTTAGATATATCACCTCTTAGATGTGCTCTTATATTTTTCATCCTTACCAGTAACTTATGTTTTTACTGTGTTTTACCCCTTGGTGCAGTGCAGTAGAACCCACCAGCCTGCCCATAATATTAACATACATTAAATAAGCTGTCCCATGCACCATGAATGCATCTCGTCTCCACTCTACTGCAGAGAATTTTGATATGTGAAGACTGATGCATATTTTAACCTTAAATGTGTGCCTCAGACACCGCAAAATCAGGCCAAAAGACTTACTCTGAACTAGGGCTGGAGTTCAGTGGTGTAGATAGGTTCTCATTTTAGAACAAAATTGAATGCACCAACTTTATTCCAAATGTTCAACCAGGCAAAATTATAAGATGAAAAGCAGTTCTTGATGCCATTGAATATAACTTTACTTAATTTAAATGAAGCACCTCAGTCTTTGGTAGAGAAGTTACTGGCAACTATTCAGTGTGTGAATCCTGAAAAGAGCAGGAGACTTTTCCAGGAAAATTGACTCTCTAGAACCAGGTTTGGTGCAGCTGTCAGGACAAAAATAAACAGTAAAGCAAAGCAGAATGACTGGTTTTCAGTCTTGTCACAAGCGGTGCCTTGAAACACCTGGTAGGATTTCCAGACCTGACACCCCCAGTGAAAACCAATTAAAACATCAGAAGCTGAGCCTGATAGATTCCAGCCCTGTCTTCCTTGCTTCCATACTAGCTGCTGCAGTAGACTGGGACATTGTCTCACAGTCTCACCACCTCCTCCTGGTCTCACAGAAATGGTCCATGCCCACCAGAGACACAGAGCTCACACTATGCCCCAGCATTTGGGTATTCATGTACAAGCAGGCATCATTGCTGTCTTCAAGTTTAAGTGCATACACATGAAACTATATTTCATTTGTCTCAGAAATGCAGCATCAGTTCATCAGTAACTGGACACTTGCAGTCTTAGACTGCAATAGAAACAGGATGGTTTTATATACATTTGGAGTCATGACACTGGTGATTTTCTTAATAAGAGAGCAGAGCCTAGAGGGATAAAAATAAGTAACTTTTGATTCTGAGAGATTTAATAGAAACAGACACGTCTGCTGTGAAAAATTCAAAGGTTGAAAATTTGTTCTGAAATCCTATCCCCATGGAAATCTACATTTTCCATTAGCTCAAATAAAGTCTCTGTTTTGTTTCTACAAGTCATCTGTAGCTCTCTTTGGCTTGCCCAGAGATATTTCCTCATCAGAGATGTCCACAGTTCCCATGATACAAAATAGCATTTTTACCCCTGGGCCCCTCTTTATCCTTGTCCTGCATAGCCACTGCTGGTTGCAGTCAAAGGCAGAGTACAGGACTAGACAGCCCTTTAGTCTGAACGAAATGTTCCTGTGTTCCTAGAAGACAAAAATGCTGCATGTTCTTTAACACACCATTAACTCACAGGAATAGTTTTCTTGCATCAGCACAGATGGATTACCCTTGTCCAACTGATTTTAATCACACTACAAAGTCACAATCCATTTAATGGGTTTTCTCTGGTACTCTGCTTACGCATGTTATCTTTCAGGGCTTCAGACATCTCCTGTGGTTCTTGATACAACATTATGCTGAACTACTCTGATCTTTCACTGAGGATGGTTTGGGAACTTGTCTTTCTGGACTCACAGGGGGAATTGTAGGACTGCATTAGTGGACCATGAGCTCTTGAGAGTAACTTAGCCAATATAAATGGAAGTGGCATCTGAGCCAAACAGGACAGATTAATTAATCTAAATATGAAGCATCAGCACGATTAGATAAGAGCTAAGGGTGAGAGGAGGTTAGCATCCAGCAACTCAAAATCTCACTGGACACTCATAAGGCACTAACAATTTGTAAACATGGGAACAGAAGGAAATCTCTTTTCTCCTCTAAACAGAAAATACGGCAGTGGAAGGAAATGCATGGATCACAGTGATGAAACCCACAAACATCACGGGTACCCACATTATTCAATCCTTTTCCTGCTCTGTTCTATCTAAAAAGTAATTAACTCGCTCCCATCATTTCTTCAGGAAGGCAGTTACAGGTCCTCATTGCCTCTAATTTCCAACCTAAATTTATTCATATCCCCTAAATACATGGGAATTAAAATGTCAGTGCTGAGAGTTGTAAGTGGTAGCAACTTGGAAACAAAAGGTCTTTTACTGGTGCCTGGGGATCCATTGGCAGATCCATGTCATTATCTGTGAGCAAAATATCTCACAAACAGCATGGATGATGATGTCAGTGATTGTCATGGTTTAAACCCAGCTGGAAATTAAGCACCACACAGCCACTCACTCAGTGCCCCCTTCTCTCCACCCCCACCCTGGTGCAATGAGTACAAGAATCAAATTAAAACTTGTCAGCTGAGATAAGAACAGGTTAATAATTGAAAATAAAGTAAAATAGAGTAATAACGGTAAATAAAAATAATGATAATAATAAAGGGAGAAACAAGTGATGCACAATACAATTGCTCACCGCCCAGTGACCGATGACAGACTCCTCTTCCCAAACCCAGACAGATCCCCCTTCCAGGTAACTCCCTCATTTTATATACTAAGCATGATGCTCTATGGTGTGGAATGTTCCTTTAGTCTGTTTGAGTAACCTGTCCCAGCTATGCTCCCTCCAGTTTCTTTTGCACACTTCCTCCCTGGCAGAGAATGAACCAAGGAAAAAAGGTCCTTGACTTAGGATAAACACAACTTAGCAAAACCCAAAACATCAGCATGTTAGCAACACCATTCTCATTCTGAAACCAAAACACAGCACTACAACAGATACTGAGAAGAAATTAACCCTACCTAGCTGAAACCAGAACAGCAACACACCTGGTACATGATTTCCAGAGATCTATAAGGAGACACATGCTTAAAAGTCCATCAGTTGATGAGTCTTGCCAGAAGAATTTAACTGCAGTTCAAACCCAATGCATGTCTTGTCAGAGAATTCATAAGGCAAACCACTTGCTCAGGGGCTGTCTCTCCTTCACCTGTTTTGCATGAAGAGAAACCCATCAGCCAGGACAGCAGTCTGGCAGTTCTTGTTTTAGCCAGGTCTGACACATCAAGGCTGCAGAAGGGGAGAAGGCAGGAGACAGTACCTCTGACTTCACCATGGACAGCTAAGAAACATCAACCCCAATTCCACCCCGACACTTCTCAGATTGATGTTTTAGTCTTTAGTAAACACTGAGAGCTGGAGACATCCCAAAGACTTGTTGCTGTCTAAAATCAGTCAGACAAAATCAGGTACAATACTCTGATATCAAGGAGTATCAGCCCAATTTCACACCTTCACACTTCCCTGACTGGGAACTGGGTGAGGGATGGCTGCCTGTCCCCTTATGCCTCAGGTTTATGGGCAAGCTCAGGTGTCCAGACACGGGTGCCACAAACTGCTGAGCCCATTCAAATATGTTGTAATGTCCAGCAGTGGGGCAAAGGAATGGACCATGCTGAGTTTGCAGCCTCCAAAGCTCAAAACACAATCTGTCTTTCCTTCTCCAAAGGAAGAATGCTCCCAGGAAAAGGAAAAGAGACTTGAGCCTGGCAGAGAGGCAGATTTGTGTCAGCGCTGGGATATAGCCCTGAGGGCATACGACCCTCAGAGGCTCTTGAGTTTTCTACCCTTTTAGAAGGCACAAGGTGGTTTGTTCATTTCTTACCCTGTACACTCCATGCACCTGAATGGTCCTAACTGTTCAATTTGTGAAAGAATTAGAAGTTCAAACCAAGCATTTACCTTATGCTGCCACTTGATGTGATATAATGTGACATACGTGTCAGCTGCAGTCACAACCCATATCCTAAAATAACTTAATAGAAAATGTCATGACATGAAATAATAGGAAATTATGCATGACAAATTAATACCTAAAAAAGCAGTAGCAGCTGGATGTGCAATCCCTTCTTCAACAGTTTTCATAACATGCTTGTTGGAACAGTTTCCCATCTAAACAATAAGAGGCACTGCACATCAACTCCCTTTGCAGTACACAAAACCACGGCAAATCCCTTAGCTTTACACTACAAATCCTTGGCTTCTGGAGCTTTTACTTTTTAATTGGTAAGATACAGTGTGATCCTCTTACCAAGCATTTTCACAGTTCACCACTCGTGGTTGAGAGCACCAACACACCAGCTTCGATTTCAAAGGCTGCCAGGTTCTGCTTGATTTCAGAGAGTTAATGTGAAGAGTTGTCCATGCATTCTTTAACCCAGGGCATGTTTCAGGAGCGCTAGAAGGGTCTGCACCATAGGATTAAGTTCTGCTTTCCTTTTTTTTTTTTTTGGTCAGTCTGCTTAGACTTAGTGTATGAAGGGTACTTTTTAGAAAATATAATGGTTTAAAGGGTATATAATACAAGTAAAGGTTCTTTCCTGACACTGACATTTCCTATCTCACCCGTTTCACCTGAGTCAGCTGGACAGCACAGAAGGCTGCAAAGAGCACAGGATTATGCTTCCCATATAATGAAATGTGCTGCTATTAGACTTTGGGGGAAGATAAAATGCTTTATACGTGCACCAAAGCCAACAACCAGTTCCATAAAAAATTGCTTTTTCGGGCAAAAGAAATGTTGGTACAGTTGCAGAAGTGAACCCACTGTTTCACTCTTTAATGGATCAACTGCCTATTAACACAGGAATAATAATGGCACATATTGCAGCAAACACCGTGGGCTTAGGCCATTGACCTTGGTTTAGATCAAATATCTACATGTATTTTGTTTTCTAGCTGAACTGCACTACTATGGTTGTTTAAACCTAAGAGGTCAAAAATGTGTTGTTAATTACAAGCTATTTTAATAAACAAACATTTTAGGATGAGGAGGTTTTATATAAATGTGTATAAATATACACACACTCTATTGAATAAATACGAAAAATAATTTTCAACAGATGCAAATAGCATCCTTGTGGAAATTTATTCTTCAATCACATATTCTTTTTTTCCATCATGCATTTCAGATGATCTAGAGTGCAGAGTCATGTACCACTGTCATCAGCAGGCTTTGAAACTTCACTATCAATAATCACATTGATTGACAAAAAGGAATGCATCCAGGCTTCAGAATGATGTTTATTTCCCACAAGGCTTTTAATCTGCTTAATAAGAATCTGAATCTCTCTGATATTTAGAGAACTGGAAAAGTCAGTTCACTTGGATTCCATCCCCTTTCATTGACTACCTTAGCTTTTTCACATACTGATTATTCCCTAGCATTACTTTGCAGAGTCACAGATATTATTCACACTGGCATGACTAACATCCTGTTCCTGTATCTCTCTCCTGTGTCTGGCATATTTGCCCTACATCCAGAACTGCTCTCTGAGTTATGTGCAGAGCACTTGGCCTCTGGAGTTCGAGGCAATAAACATTCCCATGTGCTAAGAAACACCAATCTCCAAGTCAATCCTGCTAAGACATGCTGTGAGTGACGGTTGCACATATATGCAAATATATGCGTATGTACACTTAGCAGGTTAACCTTGAAGAGGAGGGAGAAATAGAAACTGCTATTTCATTCCACAGAATGTACAAGGTTTGTAGCAAACAAATCAGTCATCTTAAGCCTTCACATGCTAAGCATTTTTCTACATGATAGACTCTGAATGTAGGAAAATTATAGAACCTGCTGATCCTTTTATGGAACTTTGCTTTCAGTTTCGGGAAAAGAACCACAAATCCTGGATCTGTACCTACAGCACTTGAGAGCTACCATGTCTATAAAATACAGAACAGAACAAAACAAAACAAAATTTACTGACAATCAAATATAATAAAAATTGCATAATAAATGCAAGATTTCTGTGAAAATGTTCTACCCACATGTTCATCGCATGACACTCAAACAGGCTTCAGCCACCAAAATACTACGAAATAAAATGTTATCTAAGCCAGCTTCAGAATTATGAAGACAAGTTGGAAATGGTCAAATACTTCAGGAAAATGCTATCAGCTGACATATTGAACTTTCCACTTCATGCCTTCAAGGATAACAAATAGCCTGTCACTTTAGCTCCTGCAAAGTAATTAGCATTAATAGCTACACAAAGTAAGCAATTACTTTCAAAATGTGATGGACACAAGTACTGTTTCTTAACAATAACAACAAAGAGCTCCTCTTTAAAACTACAGCAATTCATCTTGAATGACTCATGTAACATTACTTCTACATTTCAACCAGCATAGGATGCTGATTCGACTCCAACAATGCCTTTGCTTTCACAAAAGTAAAATCCTCAGAGGCAATTTTCCAAAACAAATATTCTTAATCCTCCTTATAATGTGAAACAGGATGACAATACTATCACACAAAAAGTTTTAAATGTATGGATTTAATTCCTGGTCTGTGGAAGACTTTGGTCTCTGGGCTTTTCCCTTCATAAGTATAAATGTTTGCGACAACCTTGGAAAATCAACTCTCCTTTGGGAATTATCATTGACTTCTAGCACACATGTCTTGGCAGAGATGCTAAATAAGGGTTTAAAATCAAACAACAATTCAACAAGGGTATAGCCTTTCTTTTTCGTTACAAATTTAGAAACATTTGCATTGCATTTTCCAGTGTTTTCAAGCTTAGCTCTCAAAGAAAAAATAAATAAATTGATTATACTGCATCCAAAAGTAATTTGTTTTTACTAACATGAAAGAGATACTGATAAAAAAGCTTAAAGACAAAATAGAAATTTTTTTACAATATTCAGAATTGCTTCCTTGAAACAACAAGATCTGCAATGTACACGTGTAACTGGACCAAAGCACAAACCCCGTGGGACAAATAATTTCATTTGGAGAAAAAAAGCAAAAATTCTATTCGTAGTATGTATACACAGGGTTGGAATGTCCTGGCTGCATTTTTATCTCAGAAGGATCAATTAGAATAAAAGAACTAACTGTGGAAATGAATAGTGAAATATTGATACTGTAAATATTAACCTGTTGTGATGCTTAAGCAAGCAGAATGCAGAAACTATGCTGGAATATACAAGTGATCAGGTGGAACAGGAAATTTATCCTTTTAAGAGGGTATAGAATCTCTATGGGCATTCATTCAGTATCCTCTTTAGAGAGGCATTCTGTGAGTTCAGATAGTCAGAACCTCAGAAGACTTCAAATTGTGTATTTGCTTCATTGACTTATAAACTGAAGAAAACTTCTACAACAAACCTACAATAGAAATAAAATGCAGGAATCTCTATTTTATCATGAGGTGAATACTCGGTGTCTCAATAACTCTGAAAAAACAGCAATAGCTTAAGATAATGCCCTTATTCTATTGACTTTGCTGTTTTGTCTAGCTGGTGGATATAAAATCTGCATGGACCAGAGTCTTCTGGGCTGTTAACAGTTTTTGTTGTTTTCCATGCTTTTTGCTTAGTGGTTTGCATATTTTTCCACTTCTTTTCAATAATTTCTCATAATATTTAAAATTATGTCTTTATAAAGTTACTATATAATTAATCTAAAGAATTTCACATATTCATATGACAGTAAGTGCAAAAAATACGCCTATAGAATTATGTCTAACACATTAAGGGAAAAAAAAAAGAAGGTAAGCATAGTGTAATCTTTCTGATAATAATCCTCTTATTCCCCAGACTTCTTGTGTTTGGGTAACCAAAGACAAGATTTTGAACAGCCTGTCACACACAAAATGTTACAATAGAGTAGAGAATCAAAAGAGAGAGAATTTAATCTTTTTATTACTGCTTCCAAAGAGGCTCTTCAAGGAATAAGGAAACAATCAGCAGGGGGTCAGAGAATCATAGAATCGTTAAGGTTGCAAGAAACCTCTAAGATCAAGTCCAGCTGTTAACAGAGAACTGCAAAGTCCACCACTAAACCATGTCCCTAAGAAACACATCTACATTTTGCTAAAACTTCTAGGCACAGTGCCTCCACCACTTCCCTGGGTATCCTGTTTCAGTGCTTGACCACCCATTTTAGTGATGAAGTTTTTCTAATATTTAATCTAAACCTCCTCTGGAGTATCCTGTTTATGTCCATCCTTTCCTCTCTGCCAGAACACACCAGACTTGAACCTGGAAGATAACAGGATAATCTCAAGAAAAAATCGTGACCTTTGTCTTCAAATATTCACTGGTGTTGTGTACACATAGCTTGCATTTCTCCTGATTGTACTGAGCTAATGTGCTCTAAAATAAGAGGGGTTTTATTATCTTGGACGATGTATAAAAATTTTAATTTGTAAATATTCTAAACTCTATGCTTTCTGTAATTTTTAGCATCTCAGATCATGTGCTTTTTTGTTGTATATCTCACTACAATGTGCATCTTGCTGCAGAGCATTGCTGGCTTACATTCAGTATATACATCACTAGATAACAAGGTGATTTTCTACATCAGTTTTCCCCATCTTACCTTTATTCAGTCTATCTTGCTCCATCTTGCATTCATTCCTACCAAATCATGGAACAATATCTTGGAGTTTTAGAAGCATTTGTACACTCAGCTTCCTCATACATTTTGTGAGACTTTTCCCTAGTTTTTCAAGGTAGTTTGGATTTCTAATCCTGTTCTTCAGTGTGATTTCTGTACTTGCAAGACATGTTCTCATTTTTTTATTGAGATCATTCATGAAATTACTGAGCAGCATCACTCCACTGAAGTACTTTACTCTGCACGGTCCCCTGGTGTGACAGTGAATGACAATGATTGAGCTCTCTCTCGCTGTGGTATGCTCTGCAGTTCTGCTTTCACTTTGCAGCAGTTTCAGCTAATTCAGGTTTCCTTAGTTTCTTTGTGATACTATTAAAAGAATATGATATGGAAGCATCAGAGGTCTTCCTAAAGTCATGGTAATTTTCTGTTTACTGCAATTGCCACAAACAAACTGTGTGGCCTGATCTTACGTTGCTGGAAGATAGACATCATGTTTGTTCATCTGTCAGAGCTTACTTAGCCTCCAGGAGTTCTCAGGAAAAGTTACTACAGATTTCTGGTTGCCTCAGCCAAATTTGCTGCTGCTGTGGTTCTGTTATCTTGAGACAATGAGACGTTGAGTGCTCTCAGTGAAACAAAAGATGTTCCACATTTCCTGGCTTTGAACAAGCTGCCTGTTGTCAGACACGAGCTACAGACTGCCCACCCTGACACCCAGAGAGGTCTCTTCTGGAACTTCCTACATTAACCAATCACACAGCTCAACACTTCACCTGCCCACTGATAATTGCCTTACAACTTTGAGCAGCCTGAAGCAAGCAACAGAAACCAATGAAAACTTTAGGTCTGGCAATGTTATAGTTCAGATGCCAATAACAGCCAGCTTTTGCAGCTCCCTTCTCAAGATCTTTACAAGTACAAAACTTAGATATTTTGAAACTTCCTGCTGAACAGCTATCTTGTGGAGAAACAAATCAGAATTCTAAAAATCTAATTTTTTTTTCTCTCTCAAATGAGACAGATACAGGAAGCTATTCCTGTAGAGATACAGGCAAACTGGGAGTCTTCCACCATAGACCAGGGAGCCTGGAAGTCCAAAGACCCCTACCAAATTTTCAAGGATTCTGAAGTCAGAAACTGAGCCTCGGGCTTCCAGTGTACTAGGAATGGACAGTTTTTCAGCTGGATACCTGCAAATACTAAAACATACACTTAAAATCCAAATCATTAATGCCTTTTCAGCTGCTGGATTATTTAAATTACCCTTTACATACCTCCAATGACAAAATATTACAGAGAAAATTACTGAATGTTTCTCATCTGACTTTCACAGCAATTCTTTCCACAAGTTAAGAACAGGGTGGGGATATTTTTTCAGAGACCACTGATCAAAATTTACGTTAAAAAAAAAAAACCAATTTAAGTCGAATAAAACCAATGGACAAAGGAATATGTCAATTAAAAAAACATTATTTCAAAAAAACACAAATTAATTTGAATCATTTCAATTTTCCATTACTTTCTGAGTTAGAGCATATTGTTTCAAATATGATTAAAATTATATTTGCTTTGTGTGATTTACTTTGCTTAGCTATATAAAATATGCAAACTACCATTCTATTAAGTTACAGTTAGAAAACATATTTTACATTATAATATCTTGATGTTATCTGATTAAAACAGTTAAATGGTTCTGAATAATTTTTCTCATTCTGTGGGAAGCTGGTAAATGATATTTTTTGTTTGATTGTCAAGTAAGACAAATTTGAAAGTGTCAAAGTTAAATTCACAATCTTAAAGCTCTGAGGAGAGAGAGGGATGTGCACACAATAAGTATAAATGATGGTATTTCCATCCAAATGAAATGCTTATTTATCCAACACAGATGAGCCAAGACCATGACTTAAATATCTAAATTTGGTTTACATTCTTTCAATAGCAAGTATGGCTGGAGAACAGCTGCTTATATGTGTTTACACTTTTCCTACCTATATTTGTTTCTATTATTTCCTGTAAGGTTTGCAAATCCTTTGTTAGAAATACCTTTTTCTGTGCTTTGTTCTACATTTCATGCCAGTAAATGATATTTGCAAACATACAGGAGTTTCCAGGTAAAAGCAACTGCCCTGGTTTTAGACTTGGGGCTAAATTCTGAGCTTCTCTCTTTTACCCAAAAAACCAGTGGTATAGGCCTGTGGACTGAGTAAACAACATTGTTCTGTTAATTTTAGAAAATCCTGAGGATCTAGACTTCCACAGCCTTTACAGAATACAAGCTGGGATAAAATCAATGTCATTATTATGTGAGGAATAATTAGTCTGAAAACTATAAAATAATCAACTTGGCTTTAGCAAGACTTCAATTTTTAAAAATAGTAATAGTCACTACGATAGAATGAACTATATCATGTTAATACATAATTATAAGCACTTTTGTCCAATAGTGATATTTATTCCTTGGCTGTGGAAGATTAGAGACTTCTTTCAAAAACTATTGTGCAGGTAATTCCATTTGTACAGGGAAAAAGCCTTTCTCTTGCAAAATAACCTTAAGAGAAAAAGAAGGAAGGAATATATATTTGAGTATCTTCTTGTGATGAAGCTGAGATATCACCTGCATATGTATCCACACATAAATGGAGAAACACTCCCAGTTCTCAACATGTACATGCAGCCTGGCTGCTCAAAAGATAAATAAGTAAATATAACCTCTAAGTACCACGGGGAGTCAATTGTTCAGATGTGTTAAAAATAGCCTCCTGACTTCTGTCCTGACAAAGCAGATTTGTTTATAAGGATGTGAGACACAAGCATGCAATGAAACACAATCTAGATAATCCATTTATTAGTATAGGCAAATATTTGAACAGCCTGAATGAATAAGGAGATTCCTAAAAGGGCTGTTTCCAAAAGATCAGTGGATAAATGGACACCCACTGTTACAGCAGCCTTTAAGGAAGGTTAGAGAGACCTTTACCTTGGCAGAAAATCAGGTACCGGTGGCATCCCTGAAGGTAAAGAAGAGCTGTCTAAAGAGAAATGATACTTTACTAATTCTTTCCTTACCTCTTCTTCATGGAAAAAGGTGTACTGTGTGATAGGATATCTCTAAATGACAGGAGTAAAGAATAAAAAGCTGATGATAAAATTAACATAAATGAATTCTGTCTCTCCTCCATATAGCCCTCCTAACTTACCGATAGTAATTAACAATGAAAATTAGGTACACACTCAATTTCCATGAGATGATAGGCAATGTTTGCTGACTGTCTCTGTAAAGTTAGAGGCATTAGAGGATTCTGTCACTGAGAGTTAGTGACCTTGAGTCTAGAGTTCCCTACATAGAAATTTTCATAAAAATTTCTATTCAACTGAGGTCTCAACAATAAAACCAACAGCTGAATACTTTAAAGTCTGATTTCAAACTGAGAGACACTGTAGCACTGCCAGCGTATTTATTCAGCTTTAATAACAGCTGCTGGTTTATGATTCTGCTGATAAAGTAGAGCAAATACACAGTACCCTTCTCCTCCTGATAAGAACACAGAAATATCAATATGTGATTTTGTAAACAGATAATCTTTAAAGAGAGTTTTTACCTAGACCTGGCAAACAATATCTGATAACAAAAGCACCAAAAAGAAATATATAGAAAGGCTTTTGAAAAGGAAATGAAAACTCAGAGGAATTTAGATACTTCTATAACATCAGTCCTTGTTATACTGGTGATGGGCATGAGCTAAAATAGACAGCCATGCATCTAATTAGTTATTTTCACACTTCTTAGGTAAATATTTGTTTTGTACAAATATGCAGAGTATTTGTGTTGGAATCTGCATCCTAATCCAGGAGTCCCTCTGTTCTGTCTAATACACACTAGTAGCCAAGAAGTGCTCAAGCCTGAGAAATCCCGCCCAGCTCTGACAGCTGATCTGGCACAGTGTGCTGTCTCTACCCACGATCTTTGTCCTGCCAATATTCCTTCACAGCTAGATGCTGCAAACATTTGCTAAGAAATCATGAATCAGCCCTTTGCAGAGCGTATGCAACAAATCAAAAGCTTTGGGGATGTGTCTATTCTACTCTATAGATGGTCTGTGCATGTACACTGAGCCTGTGCTTTCAGGACATGGGGATTTAAGCTCCAACAGTTCACACATTTCACTCAGATGTCTGAGGTCTACTGCAAGTTTTGGCTTTGCTGACCTTACAGAGCACAGTCAGCCAGCATGTGTGCTCAAGATGTGTCTGGAGCTTACCAGATATATGCCAGTTTGGATAAATACACAAATTCTTCCAAATTCCTGCCTGAAAAATGAGAGAATAGACTTCAGTGTTCACAGTGTGTCAACTCTGAGGCTTGCTATGAGTTTTTTCTGGGTGTTTAAGAGAGAAACAAACACAAATGTCTTTCTGTCATCCAGTTAACCCTAGAGAGCCAAGGGAATGACCAGCTCATCCAGGCTGGACAGAATCATACTCAAGAGGGACACAGGAACAGGGTAAAGTAAAACAGACCTCAGAATTTGCCAGTACATATCTGGGTCCACACTGAAATGTGACTTCCCAGTCTCATCCCTCTAAACTACAGTAGCCCTTCTGAAAAACAGAGATGGTTACCGCTGTGCACAGACAGAGCCAGGAGCAATACAGATACTTGTGGAATCTGAGAAATCTGTTTTCTCTGGTCAGCTTTAGGTTAAACAACTTCCCTGGCTCCTCTAGAGATGAAGGTCACTCTACTGGGCCAGTCAAGTAATGCATACAATGAGCTGCTGGCAAGAGATGAGCTCTTCTGTCCAAAGGGCACAAAAGTTTTCTACTTTTCCAGTCTCAACACTCAAGGCAGAAAAAAGCATCTGGAGGCAAGAGGCTGTTCAGCTGCTCCCTAAGCAGAGACAAGATGCCCTTTCACAGGGCAGAAAGCAAGAGGAAGCCACCTAAACCACAGGCCATGCAGCAAGCTGCTATTAGCATTTAGACACCTATCAAGTGCTTTACAAAAGTATTTTATCCCTACTTAACCTGTCTTCATCTTCATTTCCCCATGCTTCTTCATCAAGACAGTGGCTGAGCTGGAAAATATATTTCTTGCCGGCTTCAGACTTTGCCAAGAATGCAGGTGCTATTTTAGTACCTCCCTGTAGATGCTCTTCATGCCTAGAAACAATACACTGGGGTTTTTTTGGGGGGTTTTTTGGGTTTTTTGCTTTGGTTTGGTTTGGTTTGGTTTTTGGGTTTTTTTTGAGAGCAGATTAATTTTAGGGAACTCCAAGTAATAGAAAAGGCAAGTCTAAAATGCTCAGCTTCAAATTTTAAGGCAAAAGGATAATCCATGTTCATCTGTATTTTCTTTACTCTGCCATCAGTACCAGGTTATTATCTACTGTCCCTTCAACCAGACAAGTAAGAGTTCAATTTGATTTTATTCCACCATCCTGAGGAACACACTTATGCCAGCAGTATTCAGCTAAACCCTGTTTAAAACATATAAAACCAGTGGGATTCCTTCATACTTCACCCAGACAGAATTTGGTTCACCTTTTTCCTTTCCTCTAGTGACTCTGATGGCCTTTTCAGCAAGCAGCACTATGCACAAGAAGCACTTGTCTGAAAGGCTCCAATATAACATGAGCATTTAGGCTGAGCCCTCTAGGGAAGAGCTCCATAGTGGTTTTGACAATTTCCATAAAAATTTCTGAGTGTCACATTTTGCGTGAACTTTGCCTCAAAATATCATTTTTGCAGGAACTGTGGATGGTAAATGCAAAGCAGACAGCACTCTGATTCAGTCTGGGCAAAGTTCAGACAGAGGGTGAAGGAAATGAACTCTGTGTGCTGGAGGAAAATCATCAACATCTTCTAGGTGGCATTACAGGGCTGCACTAGCATGCACCAGAGCTGCACAGAGAGATTTACCTTAGGCAAAATGAAACTGTTTGTCTAGCCCGAGAGAAATTCAAATGCTGAGCAACAGGGTAACCAGTAAGAAAGAATTTGTACCTGGTGAAATGCTGTTGTAATTACTACTTTAAAAATATCCTCTAGAATGCAACCTCTTGTAAGACAGGTAAAGACTGCTGAGGTGATCTGATCTCACGTAACTCCAGACAGTAACACTAGTTTAACTGGGGGGTCTTTATCTTTTGTTTTAGATATTTCCTTCAAGATTAGGAGAATTGCTAGCTCTCCTCCTTTGACCACAGAGTTGGACAACAAGCATTGATACAGAAGATTATTGTCAGCTGAACTCTCCTTTGGTTGTCAAGGGACAATTTTTAACCTGGAACTACCTTTTCAGATAAAACAAACACTGCTTTTCCCTCTGCAATTAAGAGGAATCAAACTTCAACAAACTGAGCTAATCTGTTCTCTTTCTCCTTTTTGTCATGGATGAAAAGGTAGCCAATTTCCAAGTCAGGAGTAGAAAAGAGCTGTGAAACAACACAAAGAAGGAAAGAGAAAAGGAGAAAGCACCTGAAACAGAGAGGGAATTATCCCAGTGTTGATGCTGAAGGTACCACACTGGTTCAGCTCCAGCAGACTAAGTGTCATATAAACCTATGGCTGAGGGAGATGATGGTCAAAATAGAGCTGTCCCAGGAAAAGGTCAAACATGGAAATTGTCAACAGATCTATCAACTCTATTAACTTTTAGGATCCAAAACAAATACTTGAGCTAAATATTTAGGTGCTTTTAATGATCAGTGGAGGAAATAGACAAAAGATTCTTTTGTATTAAAATCTATGAAAGACCAGAAAGACAATGAAAAACACAAATTGTTTAAAGAGGAGGCATAGAAAAAGAGGCAAGAAATCTGAGAGGGATATGAGGAGAAACTTTCCTGAAGCTGACATCCGGTAGGCTAAGCCTCCCAAAATGGAAAGAGCTTCACTTGAGATCCATGAAATTTCACTTTATGGAAAGAGTGTGATTTAGACTTATTAAATACCAATAAAACATTATTTTTTCAAAACAAATTAAAAAAAAAAAAAGAAAAGAAAACAAAAAAAAATCTTTCTGGGAAAAGTATTTATATTCCTATGTTGTGGTTCTAACGCCTGTATGTCTTTTGCAAATTGCATTTAAAAAAAAAAGTCAACAAGAACATTTTCATTGAATGCAAAAGGGTTTAGATTGCTTCAGAAGGTAAGAGCATATATTCCAACCTGTGTGTCTATAGGCTAAAATCCAGTGGCCTGGTTTTAAATTGTGCATAATGCCTGCATTTTCCATCAGGTTCGATGAGGGTAATACAAGAGACAGAAAAAAGATTAAATGAAAAATCGCCCTATGGGTTTGTCTCCCATGATATTTAAGGCAGTCAGTGTTATTTTCTCCTTGTCTGCTGAATTTTGGCAGCTGTACCAAAGGTGTCTGCACTATCTGGGACAACCTCAAATGTAGGTGCCTTAGAAATGACTCCTGTGACTACTGCCCAAGCCAGTGTCCAGCAGCAGGGACTACAGGAGAGTAAGACTTACACAAACAGCACTCCGTGGCTACTCTACACTCTGCCTGGACCAGGGAGCAGGCAGCTCAAAGGGAGATACCCAACCTATTGCAGGATTTGGGCAGGGATCTGCCTGAACTTACACAGAAACCTGGCTTTGATGGGTGGTCTATGTCAGGTTCCACATCACTCAAGAAGCCTTAATGAATGCCTGTTTATAAACAACAGAAGGACTGAACAGACCAGAAAAGCTGAGATAATTTCCATCTGTTCAGTCCCTCTGTGATCTTTATGTACCACAGAAAGAAATCAGTGAAAAAGAACGACAGGGGAAAAAAGTGGGGGTGAACAATAGCAGAGAGTGAAGGGTTTAGAAATTAAGAAAAATTTCAGCCCAATGTTTACGTTTGGCAAAAGAAGGAAAGAAGGGCTGAAGTGGATCTGTCTCTGTCTCTCTAACACAATCTTACTGTGTTACTGTGTTCTGGATTCCTAGTTTTGACACCCCCCTTCACCTTGCATTAGCTTTGGTTAACAACCCCAAGCCACAGCTCTCCTGATCCCAAGTTTAACAACCCTCTGGGGTTAAATGAGGTTGGCACAGCTTGGTGAGACTGAGCTGGGCTGCTTGTTCAGTTTATGTCAGCTCTCTATCCTAAGGGTATTCTTCATCAGAGCATCTCATTTTCCATAAACTGTACTTTTAAATGCTTGAGTGATCACTCAAAGTTGGTCATATGACCAATCATGCACAACAGCTACACCAAAAGTCCAGGGCACAGAGCATTCATTCTCTGACATCTTTATAAAATATAGTTATAAATAGACATGGGCTATTTCACAGCCAGGGTGGGCTTTTTACTTTCTAACCAAGGACGGACTCTATACAGGTGAAAATAGCAGCAAGAAGGATTTATCCAACAGTCCTTGGACATTTGCAGTGTACACTTTTAAACTGACCCAGTTATGCCTATTTCCTCCATTGATCATCAAAGGCATTTAAACACTTAGCACCAGTTCACATTTCAGATACCAAAGGTTAATAGTCTCAAAAAGTCACTGCCCAAAATTTTACAGCTGATCGGGCTGCATAAACAGCACTACAGGATAACTGCTGCTAATGGACTCAGCCCTGCTGCTGTATTTTCAGACCTCCTTTTCTCCTTCTGGAAACCCAAAGGAATCTGTCCCTCATCAGCTCTGCCCCCATGCCAGCGATTCTCAGCAAATTACCAAAACTAGCCTTTACCCCTTTAACAACCACTCAGTGCAAACCAAGCTCAAGTCGCACTGTTTGGCTGCTGAGACACTGGATTAAAAGTGAAATTGTGGGAATAAATTAGTTGTGACATTTGACTGGGAAGATTAGATTCCTTGGGTCTGAATACAGAATTTGTGGACCATGCAAGTGATACCTGATGAGGTAAGAAAGGACTTCTAGGTTGCTTATGGCTGTTTTCTCCTCTTGCAGCAGAAAGTCAAATTTCTTCAGCCTCCTACCGTTTGTTTTTTTTTTAATTATTATAAATACTTTCTAGCAGTAAAAATACCATCTTTTTCTCCCTGAGACTTCATCCTGTTTCTTCTTATGCCATTTGCTGATTTTTCTGGAGTATTTCAAGCATCAGTGGAGCCTACATGGATTTGGATGAGTGGGTGTGCAGGGACTGGAGGAAGATTTTCAGGACACATATGTTTTTGCAGTTCCTTTGACTGGCACTTGCTGAAAATCCGGGTTCTGCACAGTGTGCATACACTGAACAAAAAAAACTGGGATGTACAAGAGGAAATTTTCATGCAATTAAAACAGACATATACAGATTACTGAGACAATTGAAAATTAAAATTCCCCAGGGTATGGTATTGGGAAGACTGTCAGAGTGAATACAGCTTTGAGGAGCAGCAAAGATGCTCTCCAAGGAGGAATCAGATAAAATAGTTGAGCATGAAAAGTATTCACAAAGGCATCCCTGATCACGACAGCCATTGCACAGGAGATGGATCAAATCTATATTATAACTGAAGTAAAACCTGCAGAGGGAGATCAGAATTTCCTCAGCATCAGGGGATTTTCCCCAAGGAGGAATTTTGCATAAACAGCCTTTGTAGAGGAGGTGGAGATGCTACCCAAGACAGCATGAACAAATTCACCTGAGAGATGCTGTATAAATATTTGAAATGCAAGAAAAGCTTAACATAAGAACTGTCTCAGACATAAAGGAATATGCCAGGCTCTCCTGGCTGGGAAGTAGGCAAAGTCACAGATCTGTGGTGAAATAAAAACAAGGGTCTATGTAGGAGAAACACTGATCAATGACCTGTGAGAGATGAAAAAACATCCAAAATCTGTCCTTGCTAAATCACAAACCCTCATACTGAGGTGATGAACGCCTCAGAAAGAGAGCCTTTCTGATGGGAACTGTGTTATTGGAAACAGAGAACCCACACAGAAGAGAGACTTAGGAAACCAACCATATGGGAAAAATCCTCTTCCCTGGGCAAGTCCTTGCAGAAGAGAGGCCAAATTGAACCCAAAGATGATCCATGCCTTGCTCCTACACCAGGAATAAAGTGTTTGAGTTCACATGTAGGTGTACCTGAGGAGGCTTCCTGAACACTTTGCAGTTGGAGGGACAGGGACTGAGGAGCTGAGGGAAGCATGAGGAGCAAGATGGGCACTGACAAGTGTTGTAATACCAGGAGAAAGGAGGCAGGTGACTCAAATCTGTATTTTAGCTCATCCTGGATGACTGTTGGAATAAGGAACCCAAAAGAAAGTAGCCAGCTCCCAACAACATGGAGGCTTGTTGGAGAGAGCATCCAGGTAGTGAATGGTGCCACATCCAGCTGGCAGCCAGTTGTTAGCGGTGTCCCCCAGGGATCAGTTTTGGGCCCAGCCCTGTCTAATATCTTCATTGATGATCTGGATGAGGGGATTGAGTCCGCTATCAGCAAATTTGCAGACGACACTAAGCTGCGAGTGAGTGTCAATCTGCTGGATGGTAGGAGGGTTCTGCAGAGGGACCTGGACAGGATGGATAGATGAGCCAAATCCAACAATATGAGATTTAACAAGTCCAAGTGCCAGGTCCTGCCCTTGGATCACAACAACACCCTGCAGTACTACGGGGACAGAGAGGCTGGACAGTGAAAGGGGCCTGAGGGTGCTGGTGGACAGCAGCTGAAAAGGAGCCAGCAGTGTGTCCTGGTAGCCAAGAGGGCCAATGGCATCCTGGCCTGGATCGGGGATAGTGTGGCCAACAGGACCAGGGCAGTGATTCTACCCCTGTACTCAGCACTGGTGAGGCTGCACCTCGAGTGCTGTCCAGTTCTGGGCCCCTCAGTTTAGGGAGGACGTTGAGATGCTCAAACACATCCACAGAAAGGTAACAAGGCTGGTGAGGGGTCTGGAGCACAAGCCCTGTGAAGAACAGCTGAGGGAGCTGGGATTGTTCAGACTAGAGAAAAGGAGGCTCATGGGTGACCCTAATACTCTCTACAACCACCTCAAAGGTGGTTGTGTGGGTTGGCCTCTTCTCCCAGGCAACCAGCGACAGGATGAGAGGACACAGTCTTAAACTGCACCAGGGGAAGTTTAGGATAGACATGAGGAAAAAAAATTCTTCATACAAAGAGTGATTGGGCATTGGAATGGGCTGCCCAGGGTGGTGGTGGAGTCACCATCCCTGGATGTGTTTAAAAAAAGACTGAACGTGGCACTCAGTGCCATGGTTTAGTTGATGAGGAGGTGTTAAGTCATAGGTTGGACTTGATGATCTCCAGGGTCTTTTTCAATCTAGTTAATTCTGTGAGTCTGTGATTCAGTTCACCCAGTGATTGTTTCAGGAAAAGAGGGGTGAGCAGGGAATTGCAGAATGCTTTACAGAGGTGGGAAAACACTGCCTTAGTAATGGAAAGAGTTTAAAATGCTGCATTCTTATTTTGTTTCAACTTTTTCTCATATCCTGCTCCTGGGAATCTCCAAAAATTGCTTCTTTGGAAGCTACATGTCTTGCATGCAGTACATTTTCATTTTCACAGGACACATTTAAATACTCTCTGTCATGTGCTAGAGCAAAGGGTTAATACTCCAATGTATTCCAGTACTACAGTAACTCCAGCCCTTGTGAAGTCTAGCAGCTGTTCCTATTGCAATGAATTAATTTAATTAAGGAAAATTAATTAATCAACAAATAATTGGACTTGCAATCTGCCCCTTGATGAGCATTTTACATTGAGATTCAAGTCATCAGAACTACCTCCAGCATAGTTTTTAAAACCTGATAAAATATCTCCTGACTGGAGTGTTCTAGAGAAGCAAGGCGGCTCCCAGAAGAGGAGTCAAGGCTCTGCTGGGCAGTCATGAGCTGACAGTGGGTGCTGACCCAGGCAGAGCAGCCTGATCACAGTTGCTGCCTCTTTACAATGAGGGGAAAGGGGGGAAAAGTGATTCTGAGCTTACTGGGGCTCAGAACGATAGAAATGCCCGTTTCTCTGGCAGACTGTGAGATACAGGAATTTGTTCTGAGACTTTCAGAGCACTGCAAAGCAAACGGTACGTCAGGCTGAGGAGTCCCCTGGACCAGTGTTTCTTTGGAAATAAGAAATCAAAGCCCAATCCTGAATTGGCAGGAGCCAGAAAGTCTCAGCCAATGGTGTCTGCCACAAGTGTGGCCAAGTCATGGAAGAAGATCTTTCTGTAAACACCAGTGAATGAGGCACAGACACATATTAAGTCATGGCAAGCATTGTGTTGATGTCATAAAAGGTCAAAGGGAAGAAGGAGACAGCTACAGGAAATGAAATCTGATTTACCAATGTGTTTCATTGCAGCCTCCTTTAGTTTCAAAATATTCCCACGTACAGTTCAAATCTGTGTATGTATATGTATATGCATATGTGTGTGTGTATATATATATATATATATACACATAAATTTCTGTCCAAGGTGAAAACCTATATCAGAAAGGTATAATTATGCATTTCACATGTGAGTTTACTTTTGTTATGCAAAGGGATAGTTCTCGGTTCTTTTCAAAAGAAAAGAACATCCTCATGCTTCAAAAACAATGGCAGATGGGTTTTGATAAAAAAACTACAGCACTCTATCTTCTGCTATCATAGAAGACTTTCTGTTATGTTCCCAAGCAGTGTTGATGATGTACCCCTTATCTTCAGAGGTAATAAGCCACGTCTTGTGTCTGATGTAAAGAAAACCGTATGTTGTTTTCAGTAGGTCATTCTGCTTTAGAGTAAAAGATACGCTTATTATTAAAAACAAAATCAAACAAAAATCCCAAACACAAACAAAACAAAACAAACAAAAAATGATGCAAACCAAAATCCACAGCCAAAGAAAGCTATTAAATTCAATGACTGTGCATTTTCCATCAAAAACTCCACAAATCCTGCAGAACAAGTCCCCCTCCTCAGCAGCTCTGTGTGTTCAGTGTGTGAAGGATTAAGAGGCACCACATAAACTGGCTACTTGTCAGTCTGTCAGCTACAACAGCCTGAATGAAGAAGTGTTTTGTTTCAAGTTTCTAAGAATTTAAACCTACACATAGTCCTGAAGGCATGGATGTGAAGAGTATACATTGAAATGAGCTGGGGGTTTCCTTTTTTATTTTGACCTTACTTGTAGATGTAAAGATTTCTTTGTTATCCTTATAAAAGCTTTACTGGAATGAAGTCAGGACTGCCTTTCAGAATGGTGTCTCCTGCAAACCGAGGGGGGCAGTTCCCCCTTCAAGGTCTTGCAAAAAGGCAAGACTTACAGTTCAAAAATTATTTTTTACCTATATCTAAACAAAATACATTTACAAAACAAATACAGAATGCTTAATATTGGCATTTACATCCAAAGCCCACTATTGCAAACAACTCTAAAGGGTCTCAAGAAGTTTACTTTTCGCATAGTCCAGAGAAAGGATGTTGGGATTTGGGTGGGTATTTTTCCTGATTTTCCCCTGAAGTTACATAAGCTTTATGAAAATTTATGCTATCAAAAAAGAAAAATATTAATGAGTTAAGCAATTATATCCCCAATGTGACTTCTTTCTTAAGTGCAGTACTAAAAACATTACTCATAACAGAAACCTATTCCGAAAGCATTTACCCGCTCCAAGTGAATCACAGAAAGTTTCTTATGTTCAGCAATTAGAAAAATAAGTCTATAAGCAAAATATGAACCTCAAGGCCTGGGGCAGCATATTAAAACAGAAACATTTATACACATACAGGCAGTTATAAAAATTAAGTAGACTTGTTTCCAGGTCTGTAGACACAGCCACCTTTCTGTCAGGAGATTGCATTTTATGATGCAGAGAAATTGATCTGATTAAAGCTGCAGTTTTTATAGTTTGTAATGGGATACTGAGGCCCAAGGCCTATTTGTATCTCAAGAAAAAATATCACATTCTTGTAATTAAGATGAGCCAAATATTTTCTGTTCCTAAGAGGACTGCACTGTTCCAGCAGTGGTATATTTATGGCACGCATCAAGAAAAACATTTTTCTTTGTAAAATAAAACCATCAATTTTGCCCTCTAATAGTAAATGAATGACTAGCCCCATGTACTTCAAGGTGCTCCACTGAGTCCTGTGGGGCTGTACTGAGTGCAGGCTGGTCTGCTACCATGAGGAATAAACCCTTTATGCTTTTTAATGGGATATGATAAAGGAATTTCAAGAAAGAGGGAGGAAAAAAGGTCAGAAACAGTGACAAATGACACTCTCCCTGCAGAAATATATCTCCGTCATCTCTAGAGATTTTCCATGTGATCCAAAGCAACAGACAAAGTAATATTTCCTTCCTTTTTGTGGTATTAATGTGAATTTAAATCTTTAAAGCTTTTTCCCTTCCAATTGCTTCTTTTTAAACTTGACATATCTAGGTGTGGGTGAAACAACATCTGCTCTATTTGCCAGAGACAAAAATCCCCTGGACTCCCAACTCAGCAAAAATGAATATACAAAAAAAAAGATCTGAAATACATCATTTACTGTACATATTACTGTCTAAAGGACTTGGAGTTTGAAATATATGTTTTGGTCCTCTACTGAAAGACATCTGTACTTCTTGTATGCTAAAAATACACATAACTAATACTGTGTTACGTCAGTTTAAGTATAAAGGAGATCTATACAAGATATTGGAAAAAATAGGCAATTTTTAGATTAGAAAGTTGTCTGCTTTTCTTATTGCTGTATTTTTTAAAATATATTTTACAAAACACTTTATCCTTTACATATAATTGCCTTTCATTTTCCATTTTACAGAATTATCTTTCATTGTGATGGGTCAGATTACAATGTGAGGAATAGACCATCTTGCTTCTCATAGACCTCATTTAAAATATACAGACATTTGAAGAATGTACTTTGCTCTTTCTCAAGAAGTCTGTACTTGTTATCTTGACACAACATTCACTGTTACTACAGTAAGAGTTAACAGAGTGCAACTGCATAGAGAGAAGATGGTTAATTTGATCTATGTCAAGAAAATGGGTATTCTCATGCTAAAACACCAAATTGTTTCTTTATCTTGCTCAAAATTTGTGTGGTTTCTAGCAAGGTGTGTCAAACCAATATCAACAGTTATTTTAACTAAGTTTAATTCATGTTAGGAGCACTTCCTGTGGAATTTCTCTTTGTTACTATTTTTAAACCTCAAAGGCCATGAAGAATTGATAAAGCAATGCCACTGTCCTGCCTCTGTTAATTAAAAAAAAAAAAAAATAGGGGAAATGTGGGTTATATCTATGTACACAAAAAGATAATCAAAATGCAATTAGAAATACCACAGACTTCTTCCAAAATATATATTTTAGCCAAAAGCAAGCTTTTAGGCATTATGAGGCAGGTTTATTTCTTCAGCATATCCTAACTGCATTTTTACAGGCAGATCATTTATAAGAGGGGTTTATCATTGCTGTTACACAGCATTCATTACACCTAAGGTAACAATATACAAATGGAGTTGAGGGTTAACATTGCTCACTGTTGTCAACATTTTGCAAACAGGTCTCTGTTTAAAGTGTCCTGTACTATTTGTTAATAATCATCAGCTTTACCTACTGTATCAAGTGAACATTCCTCTTTCTGGTCACATTAGTTTAAAAAGTCATGTTGAAGTTTAAATACTTACATGGTCTTTCACAAGGACAATTCCTGCATCAAATCCTGTAACATACACACAAAGTGCTTGTCACAAGTTTACTACAACTGTAATAATGTTGTTGTTGTTGTTGTTGTTGTTATTGCTAACAATAATGTCAGTATCAATATGAATTTATTCTTTATATTGGCATCATTTCATATCAAGCATTCATGGCCATGATCCTCTTTCAGGTAATGAAAAACAAAGCTCTCATTACAGCTCCCAGCAAGTTTTTTCATTTAACCTTATAACTAAGGTTTCAACAACCACAAGTTATTTGGAGACTGCAACACCTTCTTACCAATCTTTCTGACCTCTTCCTCACTTGTCATTTCTGCGCCAAAAAAAGGTGTGGGCCGCTTTTCTGAGTGTCTGGGAGCAACAGGTGGCAGAGACACCTAGACAGTCTGTAAACATAAACAAAATAATTACCATCTGTCTGCCACCAACCTCACCTGCATGAAACTGATGTTGGCATCCATTTTCTGTGCTTCACTCAGCCCCTACAGACTCATCCCCTATATTGGTATACACACTTATGGTCATTTGTGTATATACTTACACATACACAGGTGTTTACGTACTTGAGAGGGCACATGTGCCTTTACCTGTTCCTTAGCTTCAGAATGCCCTCAGTAGCCACATCCCACCCACGAATAAGTTTTCTGGGTTTAGAATTCATGTAGCAGCAAACTAAGGGCAGAGGAAACAAGACACATCTGAATCCAAATGCAATTAGGCAAATTTCAGAATTCCTGTATGTCACATTTACCAAGGAGCAGAGGTGTGATTAGGTTTAATCAAGAGCTTGCTTTGTTAGACCTATGTTTTTTTTAATTTCCTAATTAAGTGCAATGGGGTTGCAGGCTTTGATAAGGGTCTGAGTGATTTATATACCATTTCCATGCACGTCCTTTGTATTTTAATTTAATTCAGTATGAGAAGAGGTACCTGGACACCTCCAGTCTCTCTGTGCCCTCTGGCAGCCCCATTCCTAGGGTAAGCACGCAGCAGACATTAAGCATCGAAGAGATCTGAAGCATTCCTGAACAGCCAGGAAAGATACGAGAGAAAGTCTGTTCAACAAAAACATGCTGGGCATATAAAACTTCACTAGATAATAGGATTATTGTGTAGAAACACCCCACTTCTATCTCTCAGGCCCACAGTAGCTACCAAAAAAAAAAAAAAAAAAAAAAGGCAATAGCGAGTACAATGTTGGAGTTGCAGCCAGAGTGAAAGAATAACGAATAAGCATGGTGTTAAACTTAAATCGGGCTCCCAGCTGGAGTTTTGCTGTAGTCTGCCAAGCACAACAGGGAAGAAGGCAACAAGGACACTAGTCTGGAGATCAGAGAGGAGGTGTCTGTAAAGAACAAAGGATATCCAAATAGTATCGTTGGCTGCAGACACTGCACTGATAAGTCAGGCAGCATTTGGAAAGAGGAAACTCACAGGAGGAGATGAGAAAGAAAATGAAGGTGGCAGAGGGACAGAAGAGAACAAAATGGTACAGATGAAAGATAATGAGAAAAAGGCAGAGTTGTAGTGTCGTTCAGCATTTAATGATGAGAAGTCATTGACACATTATAACTATTGATCAATGGGCAAAAAGAAGTTCAGAAAAGAGGAGAGAGAATGCTGCTGGGAGGGGTCAAAGGTCCCACGACAGGGGATTAAGGTAACCAAGACCTACTTTATTTTTGCAGACCCTTGGGACAAATGCCACTAATGAAATGCTACCCTCTCTGTGGCATGAGCCACATCTGTATCCAACCAAGTGGTCATGGACCACTTTATGAACCAGGTCAGAGAGTTGGTGGGAAAAGCAGAAAGAGGCGGGGAACTTCGTCCCTCATGGTACTTGTTGGAGGAAATTATAAGGGGATGTTGCCTCTTACACTATCTCATCTTGACCTGGACTTATATACTGAGGGGAAAGCAAGACAGGTTCTGAATTAAAATACCCCTACAAGAATAGTAATCAGTGAGGATGATACTAAGGACAGAGACACTAATCCCCATATAGCACAGTGAGTAGTAAAAAACAGAGTTTCTATAGAAGAGTTGGCATAGAGAAAGAAGACTGTTGTCACAGATTTTCCCCCAGAAAAGTTTTCTTGAACTACTAGGATGCTTAGATTCACTTCCACTGGGAAAATCCTCACATTTTTTCACAAGCCTTTCACAATTACTGGTCATTCTCTGCTCTCCTAGGCTTCTAGGAGACATATTTAGACATATTTAATTTATTAGTAAAATTAATTTCAATTGCTTCAAAGTAATGAGCAAAGATACACTCTCTTTATTTAGCTCATTACTGGATAAATCACTGCTGCAGGCATCAGCTAGTAAGGGATGCAGAGAATATGTGTATGCCTTGTCCTTTCAGCCTACCCAGTTCAGTCCAGTAGGGCAGACTTCATGCTCCATACTGAGAACACTTTTCCCCACGTGGATAGGATTCTGCTAAAGGAAAAGAACCATCTGGGAAAAGCTAGATTTCTTTGGTAAGCAGACTTAAAACTTTGTGCAGAGATTTGTCAACACAGAGATGTCCTCAGAAAGATTTTCCCAGGTTAAGTTCCCAACAAAGCCTTTCAAAGACACCAGCCTCGGGAGCAGTCAGTCACATGCATCCTAAGTGATTCTGTGGACATCACAGGTCAGCGTGTCTTCAGCCTTATTTAGATGGAGCTGGCACATCATAAATCAGGAGCCAAATCACTGGGATGTTGGCTCTCAGAGAGCTTTTCCCAAGCTTTTTCCTATAATAAAGTACTCCAAGGACTGACTTGCTCAGATGCAGAATGACACAGGTTTCCAGAAGTTCAATCAAACTGAAATTCTCTGTGGTCTTGGCCTATAATAAATGCTCCCCAGTGAGGCAGTGAGTAAGCATATTTTCCTAAGCACTCTGGGTGTTGCTCCTTAGTCCTAATTTATAAATTATTGATGCCTCCCTGTTTTTTCTGGTGCCTCCTTCAGTGGAGTCTTCAGATCTGTGGTGTCAAATAACTCACAGCTGGCTGTCCCTGACTTAGACATAAGAACTTCCCTGTTTGCTCTTCAAAAGCACCATGCAAACCAAGGACACTGAGGAGAAGTTTGTTTCTCTTTTACACTTCCCAAAAATATCCGTGAGGTATTCCCTTTATAGCCTGTGATCATAACCAGAAAAGGAGAAGTTGTAATTGAAAGCATGCAATTTGTCTGTTTTTCAATTCTCATCTTTCTGGAAATTACTACATACCTATAGTTCCATAACTACTACATTGTTAAAGGTTGTGTTAAACAAAAATATTGCAGCTACCTGCAATCTGCCCTGTCAATCTGTCCTGTCAGCTGGGTTTACTTAGTATGAGACAGCTTCATTTTCTTTTTAGCTGTAGACTTCAGGATCAGCTATCATAGATGCTCCATTTTCATGTTTTGTGAATTCCTTTTCATGCATATTAGTCTTGGGGGAAGGATGTTCAAAACAAAAATGTGGTAGAAAAGTTAAAAAAAAAACTAGAAACTTTCAGCATCATTTGATGGAAATGAAACCATTGTGAAGGTTCAGCAGTTCAGTAAATTGTCACTGTAGCATCTGTGCTTTCTAGTCACATTAAAAAACTGATGCTCTTTATGTAATTCAGGTCCATAAACCATATGAATTACACCCTGTTAGGTTGTTTCAAGACCTGGAACTACTCTATGCCACCACCAAGTAGACAAAATAGATCAACTCACCACAGAAGTCAAGCTCGGAAACTAAAATATGATTAGACTAATGTCTGTCAATCCATAAACAGCTTGGCCTGGCTTTTAGAACCTCTGTTTCCAAGAGGATACTGACAACTAACCAAATCTTGTCTTTTGAGATGAAATAGTCTACTTTGAATTGTTTCAGTGTGTGCTGCAACATTAATTAATCACCATGCTATGTGACATGTCAGATATACCAGCGAGACAAACTCAGGTTGTTTGTTCTATCACTGCTCTGCCCCTCATTGTAACCCTGTGGATCTCTGGCAGACAAAGACCTACGTATGTGAGGGACTTTGCTGAGAGAAACAAAACCACCACTGCTGTTTGGAGAATGACAGCTTCCCTTCTCTGTTTGAAACACTCAGATGGAAAATGCTCTGTCACATTCCCTGTGTAGACAAGATCTTCTACAGGAGCATTGGGAAAAACACAATAATTTTATCTGTTTGCACCCCAGAACTTTGATCAGCACATCTCATTCTGAAATATGTCAGTCTCCCAATTCAAAGGGATTTAAAAGTCTCGGTTGTGAGCCTTGCAATGTCTGACAATAGAGTCAGCTTGTTACATCAGGATACAGCTTTTAATCAGAACAAAATCAAGCTCTTGGGGTTATTGAGTACCTCAAAGAATATTGCCTGTGTTCCTAAACAGTTACAGATGATAAAAATATCTAGAAGTACAGCTCAGATGTCATTACCTGTGAGCCAGTTTCATAGGCTTGAGTAATTTATTCAGGATTTTTAATCTTGGAAGATGTCAATTTTATAGCTATGCTAATAAAAATCACAACGTATACTTCAAAAATATTCGATTCATATCTGTTTCCATTAGTTATGCCCAAGCCGTTGCAAGTTGAACTAAAGACATAACTCTAAATTTGCCACTAATCCCATATAAACATATAAGCATTTATTTCCCTCTAGTCACTAGAAACAATATAGCGAATCTTTCTACATTTATTTCAAGCTTTATTTCTAGGCTAACCCACTAAACTATTATAATCTCTGATCTTTAGAGCATTTTATTCTTGGTTCTTGGGTACTTCTCCAAAAGAATCAGGTTTGCTAGTTTTTAGAGGGTATTAGCTTTCCTTTCACCATCACTGTGTTGTAGCTGTGGTGGATCTATTGCCCAGTGCAGTTCAAAAGGACCTCGGCCCCATCACCAACACACCAGATACATTTGCTCTGCAAGTGCCTGAGCCAGACAGCACCAGCCAAGTGCCCCAGGCTGGGCAGATGATATCATTCTTAACAGAACAACTCAAACCCACATAATGCAGGGAAGCATCAATCAACTGATTGACTGACTTTAATGTTGGCTTTGGCATTCTACCTTCTCTGGCATCTTTCTCTGAAAAACAGCTGAATTCTACTTTTGTCTTCCTGAATACATGACTAGACCTCTCTAATTCAAACTTTATTACCAGTGTGACACTAATTTTCAGACATGTAATTCACACTGCAAAACAGCAAATTATCAAAAGTCATGAGTACAGGCCATGTCTTGCTTTATCTTACCTTGGTATTTAGTTAGATCATATTTCCTACTGGTTTACAGGTTGTACTAAGAGCACTAATTGAAAGACAAAGGAAGTCATCATTTTGAAGAACTTTCCTCTAGTCAGACAATTAGAAGGGGCTTTAATCACATTGCATACAGTGTCTACTACACTGTACTGTGAAATCACTAGCCCATCAAAAGCCAGATTCAGTTAAAGGTTTCCACTCCTAGCTACTCATTGCAAATGTTGATTAGGAAGCTGGGAGCTTGCACATCTTATCAAAGGTACAGGATGAATAAAACAAAGTTGCACTGCAAATGAAAACTGAGTGTGCCAGGATTCCATCCTCATAGTGATATAGTCTCCCAGTTTGAAGGGTTTATAATAAAAAAAGTAGAGATATTCAAAATGCTTGCAACTATGCTTCTGTCTATGCATACTTGTTCTGGAACTGTATTTGTGAATTTTTTAATCCCCTTCTCATAAGACTTTTTTAAGCACACAGTCTCAGGGAAAACAAAGGTTCCTTTCTGCATGAAGGTGTGCAAGACCAACTTACCATGATGACCAAAGGCATTTTATCAGTTCCCTGTGCTGCCCTCATAATTTTTTATCTAGGGCCTCTCCTTCTGCACTTGGGTCATAAACTCTTTTGGGCAAGGACCATTTTTACACCTATCCTTAAAACATCAAGCACAATAGCATCTTGGTCCATGACTTAATTCCTGGTGGAAATAATAATCTGGCTTTAAGATCTTAGATGAAAGAGGTTTTCAATCTTTATAAAGAACAAATTAATTATTGTTATTTCTTTAAGCACAGAAGCATAACCAAATAGACAAAAAATACCAGAAATACAAAGGCTGACAATGCTTTTCACAGAAACCTAGAAATATTAAAGGAGAAATAGCTGCCTCATATACCATTAATTATGTATCTGACTACCAGGAGGTGTTTTGTCATAATAGAAATCAAAGTGAACTCAGGATAAATGACCAGACTGTGATGCTTTGTGAAGCTGGAGTCATGAAAGCCGTTGAAGGCAACTGGAAATGGTCTTATTATCTAAAGTTAGTAACAATGCTGAACAAAGAATTTCAAAAGAATCAAAACAACATTAAGGTGGGCAGATTTTTTACACAGAAGGATGGTATTATTTTTAAGCCATATGTCAAATCAAACTCAAATACTTCCAAACCCATGTTGCAGGGCATGGAAATACCATTAGATGCTTTATTTTATCTTGATGTAAGGCTAACTGGGTTAGTTCGTTGTCTCCAAGAGACACTGGCTCTGTTATCCTGCAAATTAAAAGAAACAGTAAAATTCCTAAGTAAAGGTAAAGCAGTGAGAAAAGCAGTACATTTTCTGTTCTCTGAAAATACCATCATGTTCTTTGATTTTACTTTGGGCAACAGAGTGACTCTAAGTCTCCAAAGCACCCCAGTAAGTTATTTCTGTTGATTCACAACACTTAATCACAAAGTTTTCTGTAGAACATATTCTGTGTTCCTCTGAATTTTGGAACTATTTACATTATTATAAGATCAAATAAATTTCTCAACACCTGAGAATTGCAGTCTAACTCTTGCTGATAGGAAAAGAAACTAACAAAAAAAACAACCTAACAAAAAACCCCACAGCTACACATTAAAAAGTGGCAGTCTTGCTAGAGTTGATGATGATTCCCTTTGCCCTGGGGCACTCAGGTGCAGGCAAAGGCACACTAGCAGCCACTGGCATAGAAACGAGTTGTTGAAGGTAAGACACTTCCAGCTGGTCCTCTGGGAGGAGTTACAGGCTGGAGAAGGTGGCCTTTTCCTGCAGGAGAAGCAGAAAGCTGTGCCTCCCTAGCCCCTTCTCTAGGGTCTCTGACCGGCCCCATCCTTTCCCTGCCCAGGAGGCCAAGAGGCACAGTCAGGGGAGCAGGGGAGGACACCTGTAAGGGACTGGAGGAGCAGCAGGTCACCACAGGAGGCAGAGGACACACTCTGCTGCCTGTCAGGTCTCAGGGGGAAGTGGAAGCCCTGTATCTCAGGGGAAAATAGGAAGAAGAAAGAAACGTCAGGTTTCTGCCCCCATCTCTGGTCTCCAAAACTACTGTTCTTTTTCCAAGCCTTCCAAAAGCTCTGCTGCTCTCTCCAGCCTGAATCATCCATATACCCGTTTCATGTACTCAGAGCTATCTAAAGCCAATATATTTCCTCTTTTCTCCTCCCATTACCTACCTGGAAGCCTCTTTGAAAATACTGAGCTTTCCACAGAGAGCTGAATGTCTTTAGCCAACTCTGGCTGTGACTACAACTCAGATGAAGGCTGTACAATCATTTGGTCATTTCCCCATCATGTGGTGGAAAGCACCTCTGCTAAAGGAGGTTTTAAAACCTCCCTCTGTTCACACTTCACTCTGCCCTGATCCTTTGGCTAGTCATTTTGATGAAGCCTGGAGGAGAGAAAGGAGAGAAATGGCTACTGCCCCACTGATTCCATAAAATACATTGCATTTAATCCCTTCCATGGCCCCAAGGCTGTTAGGTCAAGACTTGATCCTTTCACTGCTCATGTCCCCTGTAACATCCATGCCCACCCTGGCTGAGCTGAACACATGACAGCTCAGCTAGCACTCAGAAGGGGCCTGGAACAAGTACCCATACCCAGGAGCTCAGAGCAAAGTGCCACATGGCCAGCTCAGTTCTGACCTACACACAGGGGGTCAATGGAGGTCAGAGTCTTCACCATTAAAACAGTGCTTGAAAAAACATTTTTTAGACCTGGTTCACCACACGCAGACAGTTGTCTACCCAGGGCCACAACATGCTCATTGGATTAATTTTGGTGGAATTGAATTGGATTAGACTGGACTGGGAGCAACAGACATAGTGCCCCGCTATGGAGCACCAGCAAATTCTAATTATCTACTTTTCTGCTTTTAATCTATCAGTCTAACTTTTCTTGTCCTTTAATCACTTCCAATAAATTTCAGTTATACTTTTCTTTAGTCTCTTCATTATGTTCTTCTTGTAGGATAAATGGATATCATGAATATATATCTGCTACCAGACAGCCCTGTGCTCTGATATATTAATGAAGATAAAATTATGCAGTAACATCCATTTTAGATATGATATAAAAAGTTGGCTTTTTCATTGTTTAAAGATTGAATTTATCTTTTTTTGTAAACAATTTTCACAGAGCCCAAATGAAGTGAATTAGTTGCAGGAAATCTATAAAGGGTTCAGAGAACTTGGAACAAACCCTTTGTTAAATTATAAGACAATTGACTCTCTTTTCTTTTGTGAGAATAAGTGAGTATACTATACAGATTTCTAAAGGCTTTAAATCAGCTAAACCCCTGACAATCCCTGACACTATCAAACATGATTCTTGGGATTTCCTGAACAAGGCCAAGAATTGGATTTTATGATCCTGATATGTCCCTTTCAACTCAGCATATTGTGTGATTTGGAATTTATTCTGTGATTTGACTTCATCATTTTCTATTGAGCATGACTCCTTCTCAATCCTCTGCTCTGGCTTCTGTGTCTCTTTCCTTTCTTTCTTTTCCCCTTTGTCATCAGAGGCATAACATTTTTCCCACAGTGTGACACAATATTTGAAGACAAAATTTGCTTTTGGTTTTTTTTTTTCTTGTTTTCCCTCCAAGCGATTCTTTCTAAACCGGCTGTTTGTTCAAATACAAAGATCTTCAACTTCTTCTTGTCTCGTTATGTATTTTTCATTCTCCAGTGCACTATCAAGGAGATCCACATCTTGGCTTTTCCCTTGCAAGTTGTATGGAACCTCATGCTCAATCTCAACATTGCTGCCAGCAGTCCTGGTCTTTGCCTCCTGTGGCACTCCACTGCTGCCATGGCCCAGAGCAGAAGCACCACAAGGTGAAATCCAAATCCACGGGGCTGAGAGTAGTTTCTGAAGGTTTCAAACATCACTCTCATAATGAAAGTAAGGTATATGAAGTCATAAAAAAATAAGTAAAGATCTAAAGCTAAAATTAGACATTTGGTTCCATCCTTGAACAGCCATATTTCTTCCTGGTAAAAATCGGAAGGCTGTTGAAAACTCTTTCTGATAGCTGCTGATGAACTCAGCGAGCAAGAGGGTAGGTTTAGAAGCCTTTTCCTTCTCAAATGAACCCAAGGAAACTTAAGCAAGTGGCCTCTTTCACCCCAGAATTGTTATTCAGACTCAGGTTTCTCCTGGGGGAAGGTAGCAAACCAAAGCTGAGCTCATGTTTGTCATTTGATGATTTCATTGGGGTTTTTGACCTGAAGCTTTTCCTCTGGGTCAGGGCAGAAGAAGAAGCTTAGATGGGAATATCAAGAGAATGCTCTCCTGTGGCTTGACAAGAGGCAGCCTCTCCCACTGTTGAAACTTTTCTAAATGTATGCCTAAAATAAGGATGAAATTCCTATCAGAATGTTCACAGCCCCAAAATGCATGCCTCTGTGGCTCCAGCTGGGAGCAAGGACACAAGCAGAACTGTTTGCTCTTACTTTGTCATTCCTGGATTGCAATACAGAAAGATGTTAAGCTTGGCCAAGAAACAGTGGGTGTTAAGCCTTCAGTTTTCATAGATAATTTTAGACTTGAAACAGTAACCAAGAAAGAAAAGCTTGAACATTTGAGTTGATTCAATAGAGAATAAATTCAATGTATTTTTTATAAAAAATGTCTGTGATGCAGGGAAATATTTAATCATTTTGAAAAAGAAATTAACAGAGAAATAAAAAACAGAATGAAATCTAAGAAATCTTAGATCTCTGACTATCTGTAAGCACATTAAGGTGCATAAGGAATATTGAGCCCATAAGATATTTTTCATCTTTAAGGGAAAGTAATGTTTTGTGTGCATGCATATATATATAATGGGTGTATAAATACATAATGTGCTTGAAACTGGATTTTCAGAGAGCTATTATTTATGGATTTTTTTACTCAGATGGAAGAAAATGCCTAAATTCTTTTTGCAGCTTTAGTGGTTATTGTTCCATCCTAAAAGAGGCCCCCTAAAACATTAACAGCAAAAGCTAATGCCTCCATGTGACTCTTACAAACAGCATAGCAATATGAGCAGCTGGAGAAAAAAAAATTCAAAGTAAATAGGACATATTTCAGGAACAAACAGAAATGAGAAAAAATCACACCCAATTGTTTGCATGAGATGAATTTATTTTTCAGGACTGTAATTTTAAGATCATGCTCCTCTAAAATGGCACAAAGAATATTTGTACCCAAAAGCCATGCCTAGATTTCTGAATGAAGCCTGCCTGAAGCTGCTCTCTGACACTGAGACCAAATGGCACAGAACAGCTTGTATCCATGCTATTAAACTCTCTTACTCTGTAAAATAGGGTGGCTGCAGCTACACCACACTTGGGAGCAGTTCCTGGCCTAAGCTAGCTTCTTGGACTGTGCCTGAGAATCATTTGGGAGAGCACTATTTGGCCAAAAGTAGACCAAAGGGCATTTCAATAATTTAACAATATAAACAATCAAGTTTGGTAATGTGCCCTGGCACTGCTTAATTTATTAGAGCAGGCACAGCTGACACAGCCAGCTGCTGATCCCTTAAGAGCACAGAGAAAGCACAGATGGCCTCGGACTGCTGAGCTCTTGAAGCAGGGGTACAGGAGTGTGCCACAGTATGTGCAGGGCTTCACCAGGGGCCAGAGGAAACCCGCTGGATGCAGAGCCAGCCAGGGCTCATGCTGGTAGCAAAGCTGCTGCTTTCCAGCACCACTGTCTCCCTCCCCTGTGGGCCGTGCAGGAAAACAAACCATCTTTTGCTTAGTCCCAAGTTCATGGAGGGCTGAAAGGTGCTGCTTTAGCCTGGGTGGGGCACTGGAGGAGAGACCGGGGTGGTGTGGTCCTCTACATGCAGCAGCCAGGGCCTGTGCCCAGGGGTTGGAGGAAAAACTGTCCGGGCAGGGAGACCAAGTGCCTCCATGCCCTGCTGTGCTGCTGGGGCTTACTCCAGCATAAACCAAAAAGCTTTGGTATCTGGCTTTTGATTTATAAAAAGGTATAAATCCTTTCTGCTGAGAAGCACAGCTCAGCTCAAGCCTGGGACATATGCCCTTTGTCAGGGTGGAGTGTGCAGCCACCACCAGGGAAGAGCTGCCCTGAGGCAGGTAGTGGGTCCAAGCGAGCTTGGACACCAAGGGACCACTTTTTCAGGTGGCAGAGGTTTGCCAAGGTGCAGAGAAGGAGCTGCTGGGACCTTTGTGTACTGCAACAAAAAAAAAGAAGCAGTCTTACAGGAGGAACTGCATTGTTTACTGCAATTTATATTTCTTAGTGCAGTTCTTAAAACAGGTGGCTTGTTTTCTTCCTGAGTAGCAATGTAAGTATCTGTGGTGTGCATTTTTCAAAAAATATCTACTTTTTAATAGAACAGTTTTGGTACTGGACTACTCTGATCATTAATTTTTAATGAATGTCTGGAAAGATAGCAATTACTTTTTGTAGGTCACTGGATAAAACTCAACTTTTTCTTCAAGAGTCTTTTAAGAACTGTAATGAACTAAACCACAAACATTTAAATTACATTTAAAAACTTTAAAAAATATGCAAGGCAGCCATGCATAGACAAGTGCCCAATGTGAGATTCAAAATGCAACTCTTTTCTGTCTGTCCCTCTGTTTTTGTCTGGAAGGAAAATAGGCAGCCCTGAGGAATTCAACAGCCATTCCTCATTTGCCTCACAACACTCTTGCTGTTAAGCCTCCATAGATGAGGCACATGCCATGGGCCTCAAGTCTTTGTCAACCATCCAGTTAAGATTGGTATTCCAAGCTCCTGGTCACCACTGAGGGCTGACCCCCATCACTCATCACTGACCCCAGCCTCACGTCCATCACACCCCGGACAGTTTGACTCACACCTCCTGCTAGAAAAGTCTGCACTCCAGCAGTCTCCACTGCCAACCATCATCTGAGACAGGCAGCATGGATACTGTGCTAGGTAGTACGTCTTCAGCAGCCTGTCTCAGAGATAGCCTTTATCTTGCTCCAATGAATGGTGGGAGAAAGAGCTTTGTTTGAACTTTTTCCTTATTCTCATTCATTTGCATTCACAAGTTACAGATGTTTAGGTTACAGCTTACCCTTCAGAGTTTGCCATACCTCCACAGAAGGATTAAAAGATTTGAGTGGGGAGGAATTGATGCATACTTGCCACCATGTCATGTGGGATTGATGTGGTCCAGGATACAGGAAGTGTTTCTGAAATCAGTAATACAGTCATGACCTTAGATAATCTGTCTGCAAAATGTGGGGCTGGTGTCAGGTTGCTGACATCCGTGGACAAATTGGCTTGTCTTGGAAATAACTAGAAAATGAAACAATCCTGTGATACTTAGTGAATGAGCAACTATTACCCCAAGTGTGTTGGATCCAGCCTGTGGAAGTTATAAAGGCATTGTGGTTGTAGGTCCTGAGAACTTTGTGTGGAGCCTCCACAGCACAAAACTGTGGGGTGATTTCACCTCCCACTACTGGAACAGACCAACACCAAAGTAAGTCAATTGGAAAGAAGCAAAAGTCCAAACATCCAAGCATTCAAGCCATTCTCTGGAGTTTCAGGATGATTTCCTGGGACAGATCCTAGGGATTTGCTAGCTGGGACACCTGCATTCACGTGAGGCAAAAGCGCTGCTCTCACCTAAGCAGTTAGTTTTCAGTTTAGGACTGTGTTCCTGAGAGGAACCACACTGTCTTTTTAACCAAGCTCATTGATCATCCCAGCAGAAACATATTACTGCAATTCCTGAAAATCTCATATAATTAAAAATCCTGCTGACATGACCTCTAGTAATAAGGATGAGAGGGTGAAATTTTTATATGAAATAACCATGACAATTTATTGTGAAAATTTGAATCTGGATGCACAATGCCACTGAAAAATCAAAAGTAGTGAATTTTGATACTGTTATTTTTATAATATGTATAGTATAAAAAGAGGAGGCAATTATTTAGATTGGTCTGATTCCTCTCAGTCACACCGGAGCAGTTTTCCTTAAAATAGGCTGTATTCCTAATAATCTGGATAAACACAGGCCCATAAACATGTTATTACATTTGATGAAAAAGGAACAGAAGAAGCAGTCTAATCTGATCATATTACCAACACAGAGTAAGTGTCTCATAAACTGCGAAACAGGAAAAGGTAAACTCTATGAATTTCCTCTCTGCTAACCCAGTTTGCTTTCAGCAACTGTAGAAAATAAAATTATGAAAGAATAACAAATTTTTTTGAGATTGGTAACATAAACAGTCTCTTTCTCCAAATGAATCTGAAAAGCACAGTCACTGTTTTTTCCTCTCTACAGATAGAAATAATTCTGCTCCTTCTCTACTCAGAATTAAAGATCCCAGTAGTCCTAGTAACTGGACCACTGCAAGTCTGAGGCAGACTATATAAAGATCTGAAAGACATCCCAAAAGCCCAGACCAAGCAGTTTAAAAGGGAAGCATTCTTCTTCACTCCTTGACTACCATTTTCTTGTTGCTCAGGAAAGAGGCAAACCTCCTCACTCCCAATGTGATATCTTTGTACATTAAGTAGTTAGAATAAAGGCTAAATTCAAAACTAAATCGCTTGAGTAGAAATTCAGGACCTAATTTACTGTAATATTAGGCCCCTGGCTCCTATTCTCTTCAGTTCATAAATGCAGATTGGCTAGAGGGACTGCAAAACACAAAGCAATAACATAAAATAAACTATTAAAGTAAAGGACACCATGTTTCTTTGATTCTCACACACACCCACACACACGCCCACACATACACAAAAGCTCCTCGGGAGTAAGAATTCTGAAATGTGAGAAGTCCAATGTACAACAAGGCTGTAAAATAGGCTTATTACTTTTTATGTACATGTCCTGTGTCATTAAGCAGCTTTTTCTGAAAAAAGGCCATGACATCTACATGCCTTTTTTTTCCCCCGCTGGAGAGGTAATTGCTGTTTCAATAGATGTCATTTCAAACCTTTTGTTGTACATTGAGTGACACACTGGACAAGTAATTTTGTGTTCCCACAACAGCAAATTAGAAAGGCAGCAGAACAGTAGAGTAACCACAGGACAAACCTTTTAATTATTGCATAGAAAGCACAAAAAACAATACAATGTCCAGCTATTGATTCCACAGGGGAATCTATTTCACCTCAAAATCTCTTGCAACAGTTCATATCTACATTGCCTTTGAAAGGATTCCAAAGGCCTAGAAAGATAAGCAAGAAAGTTATTGAAGTTTGATTTTACAGTGAAGCATTTAAAAAATTAGGCTGCTTTTCCATTTGGAAATAATTTCTTGATTATGTCAGAGGCCTGATTTGCCCTTCAAAGTTTTTCTGCCTTAACCAGCTCTCCACTCAGGCATCCAAATTCAGTTGTGAGTCGCACTGACCAAACCCTCAGCTCAAGATGGTAAAGTTATTCCCCCAGATAGCACAGTTACACAGTTACAGTAACATTTCACAGTGATAACATGTCCATGCAAATGGGGAATTTTCTGCACCAGTGCCATTATTCTTTCAAATTTTTATTCTTTTTAATAAAAGCATAGCTGTCCAGAAGTCACAGTGAATGTCCTCTCACCTTCCTCTTTAAAGTGCTGGGTGTTTTCAGACAAGTCTCCTGCAAACCCACCTTTGCAAGCATGTGTCTGTGTCACCTGCTAAGAGGGAGGGCACATAATCCCAGCTAAGTCATTTGCACAAGAATAAAGACATAGTTGTCCATGGAAAGAAAAACAAAGTTTTTGGGACCAGAAAGTCTTGGACAGTTCTGAATAGGAGAGAAAGGACTGCAGTTTTTGTATTTAAAGGCAGAGGGAAAAACAGGTAAGAAAATCTGGAGCTGTCACCTCCGTACTGGGTGCTACTGTGTAGAATTGGATTCAGTGCTGAGCTCAGATTGCAACACTCCCCACATGCCATAGTAGATGCCTTGCAGCACTGGGAGGAAGGGCTCAGGATGGCCAGCTAACATCAGTTTTATTCAAAAGCATGTGACCCCTCTTAATGATTCTCCAGTGTTCGGCTAAAATTAATTCAGCCTACTGAGGAAAGGAAAAGGACTTAAAGTAGCTTTATTATTGTGTGCTCCAGTTTAATTTCCCTCCTTACCCATTCCTCTTTCCCAGAAGTGTCAAGCATACACTGTGGATGGAAATAGGATAGATCCTTTTGAAGAAGACCGTTTATTTTCACAGTGTGCATTGACAGTCATAAGCATACAAAAGAGAAAACAAAAGGTTAACATTGAAAGCATGCATATAAACCATTTTCAAGTGCATGATTTTACAGGACAAGCAGAGAAGGTTTTACAGAATAAATCAAAGCAATGAAAATGGAAAAAAGGAACATGCTGAAACCCATACTTCAGTACTTAAATAAAATACATACAGAATTTAAAGCAAGTTTTCCAAGCAATTCACTAACTGGTTGTTCAGATTCCATGACTTTTCATAAATAAAATGACAAATATGTAAAGTAAACATCCAGATGCAGAATGTCAGTTTTCCCATCTCCAAATCCAAGTCCAAAACAAATTACTTCCCTTCTGTGCTTGGACTCACAATTAGAAAGAAGTAGAACTGGTTCGCTTTTGGCTCAAGGGATTGGCTTTCCGTTGGCTTGCTGAGTTAGAGAGCAGCAATAAGCTTCCTGTTCACAGAATATAATCTTAAACTTGGCACTTGCTGTCCCTGCAGTCCTCTGGCACAATGGCATCTATTCAGACTGCCTACTTTACTTGCCTAACACGACTGCTAACATCTCAAAACTGGATGCCTGTCCACAGCAGGCATCATTAATAAGATAACTCAGAGTACCCAGATTAGGGCTACTTAGCCAGTGGAAAGAGCCAGGCCTGAAAGAAGGCTCCTGAAGAATTATTCAAAGCAGTAGGAGGATGCCAACTTCCCCTTGGGCCAGCAAGGCCCTTAGCAAGGAAGAAATAATCCTGAAAGTTTCCTTGAGACTGCTACTTGTAGCTGAATAGACAATTGTGTGAAGGAGAGGAGAAGGTGCACTCCAGGAGGTGTTTCTCTGGAAGTTTCACATTAAATGTCTGTTTTCTGCATGCACTCACAAAAAGCAGCCCTCTCCTGTGGATTTTGATACATCCCATATCATATATGTGTCTACATGCATATATACACACCATAAAATATGAATATGCATGCTATATATTTATAGAATATATAATATGTAGATTAAACATTATGTCATACATGTCACAAACTATTGCATTCATTATAAACATTTGTATATTCTATGTAAGTAATATACATGAACTGAAATCTTACTCATTCCAAAAAATTGTAATTCAAAGTTGCTTTCAGGCTTTCTGGGCCACATTCTCTAAAGCACCTGACACTTCCAGAAAATCTTGATCCCGCCCACCCCAGAATGGGATCAGCAAATTTAATGATGGGTTTTGATAAAATAAAGCATTGCAGTAAAAATCTCATCAGAGCTGGAATTATGTAAAGCAATCAGTTAAACTGAACGTCTACTTCCTCTGTTTCCATTTTTAAGCATAAATAAATGTAACATAAATGTAGAACAACCATAACTCTTGCAGCATCTGCAATCCCGTCGTTCCACTTTTTGATTTAATTTGTTTCATTTGGCTTTCCCAGTATTGCTATTCTTATTCAGTGCAAAATCCTGGCATTGTAAATTAAAAATTCCTAAAATGTACAAATAAATTTCATTCATAGTTACAACAAGTCATGCTAAAGCTAAGCTGCTCGGCCAACTAATAGGCTGTAAATATCAAAGTGAATTGTACTTTGTTAGTATAGGCAAATATAGAAAACTTATACTGGAATCAGTGGATACTCCAAGCCTATATCATCACTAGCAAGTACAGAATGTGGATTAACACCTAATATTATTAAGCTTTAGCAGTATTCTGCTCATTTGATGAAGTCACAAACATTTTTCAGGTTGCTGTCAGCATGACAGAAAGAGACTATGGAACTTACAGCCCTTTTCTTCAAGAGAAAGTATGCAAAATGTGACCTTGTATGCTCTGTCCTGTGTCAATCCTCTTATATTCACTCACGGCATCTTTCCTTCATCTTTTCTTCATGTTTATATCCTCCCATGAAATATCATTTTCTTCCCTTGCAAAGCTGGGTTTTTTTCAGAAAAAAAAGTATCAGAACATCTGTGTCAGTATCAAAGTTGTTTTGTAGGATTTTATGATTTTCGACCACAGGTTATGTTTTCTCCTAGGAAGCTACTTACTTGGCTCCAGCCTCATCAGCAAATACAAAAATCCCAAATTCCCAGAGGTCATAAATGTCTGCTTGTCAAGTACAGACATCCCACAGATCTGGCCATAATCATTTGTGGACTCAATGTCTTCTAGGCACTATAAATAAAATTCACTGTATCAAGGACAACAACTAAAAGCCAGGAAGAAAAATCAAGATGATACAAAATTAGCTGCGCACCTGTTTAGCTGCACAAGTTGGTTTGCCCTCAAAAAATAGCAAGTCTACTGCAGAGAGAAGGCTATAACTTCTAAAGCCATGCCATTGAAATTAAAGAGGTGGTGAACAGGGAAAATTACATTTGAACATTAAGTAATAATTGCTATTTATTCCTCCATCATCTGTAAGGCATCACTGATGTTCAAAGCTGTATGCAACAGCTGAGCTGAGGTAAGGTGGAGATCTGGTCTTTACAGAGTCAGTTGAAATGCGTGGCTCATACTCCGAGATATAAAACATTGTGATTTCTTTTCTGCCTGTAGGCTCACTGATTTGCCTCTTCTGCCATGCCCAGCTGAGGCATAAATCACCCTATTTGATGCATACTTTGTGCCAAGACATGTACACCTCTGTGGCAGTATCCTGTGTCTATGATCTCTGCTTGCTCACAAGTAACCACCAAGTCTTTCAATTATTCCACCTCACAGCTGTCTTTCCTCATCCAAGCTTTAATGGGTTCATCACAGAAAAACATTGGCCAGATTAATATTAATCTTCAGTGCCACAGAGGTCTGAAATTTTATTGTTGTGGAAATTCCTCTGGCTTTGCAGCATTTAAATTCTCAGTCACAATCCCATGTTAATGTAGAAGTTATTGTGTCTTGAATAGGTTTGTGTCTTCCCAGAACAATGTTAGATTAGAGCTTAACATTTTGGTGTCACTCAGCTTCTTGTCACATGCGGTTTTTTTGCAAAGTTAAGTCCAGCTTTATCTAGTACATACTAACGAGTCCAAGTTTCTTCTGTTTACATGTCAGGAGTTTCCTGAGGCTACTGTTACAGGATGCAAAGTCTACTGTGTATTCTGTTCAAAAGAAAGAATAAAAAAAGCAGAGTGGAAAATTAAATCCTTAAGTAAAAAGACAAAACTAAGAAAATTTCCCCAGCACTTCAAATAATTGCTTGCTTATTCAGGCCTCGTATGTTGCCAGCAGACTACACACTGATAAAATCAATTTTGGACTATTTAGACTTGAGCAAAAGTTCTGTGAGTTTAGGAAGTCAGCATGAAAATCACTGCATAATGACAAGCTCCAGCAATAAGAAAATTCAATTAAATCATTACACAGAAACATAAGCACTGATGGAGTTTTCACGGCTTTAATGAGGCCAGTATGGAGTTCATGACCCTCTGTGAAAGGTGTGTTTAATGATGATGAGCTGGGCCCCTGTGTGCCATTATTTATTTAAAGTCCTAAAAGGGAGTTTGTCTTTCACTCTGGATGAGTCTAATCAGCATTTAAAAATGTTAGCCTAAATAAAAGATATGTCTCTGCCTTTTTCGGCCTCCCCTTTACTAGCACCAGAGAAGAAAGGAAAAATACGACTTTTGCAGTATTCTCATATACTGAGAACTAGGCAACTGTTGGTGAATGAAGTGCAGAGTTCATTAAACCTCTATTTATGACCCTCTATCCATGGGTCATGACAATACTTTAAGGGATGTGGGAGAAGGATTATTTTCTTACTTCAACAATTGCTAAAGAAGTTGTAAAAGTAGAAAGAGGACAGGTGAACTGGAGTTAGGGTGTACAAGAAAAAAGAGCCATGTCAGTGGGAAAAAAACCAGAGCAGGAAGCTTCTGAGTGTAGAAGTAAAGCATGACCAAATAAATTCAGCATATCACTGATGAGGCATTTAATGGTGGACAGCAGAAAATTAGAAAGGCCATGCCCATTCTTGTAAATCAAAGAGCACCAAGGCACATTTCATTTTTATCACTGCTAAGCTCCATTCTTTGCCCCATTATATTGTTAGTGATTTCTGGTATAGTTCAGGAGCATTTCAGCTAACACTACCCAAAAGTTCCCACTTATGGTTCAAAAGTCAGCAGGGGTAATCAGTTGGCACACAGCAGCTTGTGTTGGAGAGGAGGGTGGGTGCAGTGACCCCCGTCATGCAGCAACAACACCCAGCAGCACTTGCAGGCATTTCCCAGTAACTGATGCAGATACAGCTGGAGGCTCCATCTCTGCTGCTCCAGTCATAAAAGTTGTACCTGGCCTCATTTCTGCTCCTGAAGAAAGACAGCAAGAAGTGATGAATTTCTGTCCCAAGCCACTGTTTGAGAGTGCAAGATACTGGCATTTTTTGCAGTGCTGAGTTCTGGGTGTATGGTGAGAGTTTTTACAAGAAATTAAATCAAAACCAGATAAAATGTCAGCTGAATGTGTCACGAGACTATTTGCGTGGTCATCTTTATTTCATTTGGTTTATTGCAGATCAGCTCTTGAGAATACTAAGTACTTTGGACTCCATATGGAGTCCTCAAGTCAAAATTTTATTAAGATAGAATTGAACTCCCTCTTTAGGGAGTACACAAAATGAAATCCAACACCAAGAAAGAGAGAGAATTACTTGCTTCTGTACTCATGGGAGAAGTGAAATGCTATTAAAAAATGCACAGTGGGTAAACACAGCTCTTCACATTCTCTCTCAAATTCCATTTTAGAAATATTTTATTAGGGTTAATACCACTCTTAAAGTCGTTGTGCAGAGCTGAGGAGAAAACACTCCCTGGCTTTCAAAAAGTTGTGCTCTGCAGCCTTCAGAGGGTCTTTTATGATTTTTGAACTCTCGGTGTCTTCACCTACTGCTCTTCCACATGGAGAGAGGACCCTTGGTTGAGTGTTTATTGAAGAGATATATGTTATTCTGCCACATAAATACTGTTCTATTGACATTTCCTATGCTAAATAAGTCTTTTTTTGGCTGTTTAAAATTCACCATGCAATAGTCAGTGTTTGTAGAAAGGTGCTAAATAAAGTGAAGGAAGAAAAAAGAAAGGGAGAAAATTGCTTCAGGCAAAGTTTTCCGACACCTTCTTCTTACTGTAATTATCACCAGAAAGCATTGCAAAAAATGTTTCAGAGCACAATGGTTTATCTAACATGATAAAGTAATAAAGGTCTGATTCTGATTTTCTGACATTCTTCAGTATTAGTAGGAAGAAAGTCAGCTCCTCAGTATTCTACACTCTTCTCCACCCTGTGTAAATGACACCACAAAAGAGTGGGGCTGATGCCCTTGGGGATGTTAACCTTATTTCCTACCAGACCAATCCAGCCAGTTTTCAATGTTCCCACTTCCAAGGAAGCACTCAGCTGTGCTGTTTTCATCAGCATCTCTGTTCTCAAATGCCTCCTTGCTCCAGGGGACAGTTTGCAGTCAAGGCAGTTGGCTCAGGAGGATGCTGTACATTGTGCTGACCATAGCCTCTACTCCCTCTTTAAAGAGCAGAGAGAAACATCTGTGGAATAAGCCTGATTTTCTGAGGAGCTAGGAGTTATAGAAGTTATTACTACGAGAAGCAAGGCAAGAACAGAGGAAAAAAGTAGGATAGGTCCAGGAGGGGACATAGGAGAAAAACAAGCCCTGAGTTGCTGTGCTTTTTATAGATGTAGAGGGATTGCCATTTAAGTGTTGATGTTTGCCAAAGTAAATCAAATATTTATTAAGGAAATCGCCTGCTTGGGTGGAAAATTGGAGCTCTTCAGAACCAATGATGTGTTTACCTGGAGCAAATGGAGATTTTTTTCTTTTTTAATAATCACACACTATAAACAAAAGTAAAACCCAGACCTTGACAGAGCATAGTCAGAGGCATTCCTCTGCACTACAACATTTGGAAGTAACCCAGGTATTCCAACATTTGATATCTAACACAGCTCAGCTTCCCATGTGTACTTCTAAATAAGCTGCAACCACCTCTACAGGTAATGCCTATAAAACCCATTGTGTTGCACAGTATTCTGATGGGTATGATTTCTGCTTTGTTTTACTGCTCTGCAGCAGATTAACTTGCAAGTGTTTGCTGTAATGCCTGATTATTCCTGATTGAAACACAAAAAAAAAACCTCACCAGCATGTTCTTGCCGAGAACTGTAATAATTTAATTGAATTGCTATGGGGTTTTTAATCCACGAAAAGGAATCATACCATTTTAGTCTGAAATGCCTTTACCAAAAAAAACACTTAAAAAAAAAAAAAAAACCCACAAAAACTTCTGTGACAGAAATTACCCGTGTTTGTTTGCTTTGAAACAGTCAGACTTTATCAGTTCTGCCCCAGTAATATCTCAGTTGCACAGAAGCTCTTTAGAAACCAGAAGGCAGAACACAGGGAAAATCAAATGATAATTGCATCAATGTGTTTTTCCTCTTTACCCAGCCTGGAAGCTCTTCCCCCAGATATTTTGTGACACTTTTCCCCTCAGCTAGTTAGGTGCAGAATCTTCTTGGGTTTTTTGTCTATTTATGAGAGTCCTTGAATATGATGTAGGAACACACATTGATGCACTTCTCAGAAGAGGCTTAGTTTGAGGGTATTTAAACATTAGCTATATATCACACAGTTTTCAAGCAGCAGGTTAAATATAATAAGGCTCTGAAAAATAAAGATTTTTTTTACAGCTTTCCTTCTTTGATGTCATTATTTCTTGTAGCTTCCTGTGCAGCTTATTTGTTATGTTTTGGAGCATGATCATGAAAGCTCTGTTGTTCATGGTCAAGGAAACAGCTGTGAACAGATGGAATATTTTATGACCATTCTTGTTGTAGGGTCAAACAATAATTTGTTTGAATGACTATCAGAGCTGAAAATTTTCTCTTGCCAGTGTGAGTTGAAAGATACTTTGACCTATAGTAGCCTACATAAGGACTGGATGTTTCAGAAAAGTACAAAAATATAATAGTGAGATTCCCAGCTTAAAGAAATTAAACCTCTGAAATTCAGTTGTTGTCAAAATGGGCGTCAAAAAAAGATTTGATGAAAGCTAGCATGCTTTATTTTTGTAGCTATAGTAACAACTTTAAAGAGGTGACAACTGCATTTCCAAAGTTATGCAGTATTTATTTCAGGGTCCCCTTCCTCTTTCCTTGTGTTAGCTTGTCTACCTTCCTGCTTCCACCTCCTTTATAAATATAGGTACCTTTATTCAAGCTTATGCTTCTTCCCCTCCAAACTGCTGGTCTCTCCCTGCCCTCTCAAATGTAGCAACTATTATGTCTTTTTTTCCAAAAAAATTCTTACAGTTCAAGCCGTGCCAACCCTGTCCATCCCAAATCTCTGAATCCCTGTCAGGACTGCAGCTTCCTGGAGGAGTTCCTGGCACTTTGCCTCACCTGGATGTCTTAACATCTCACTTTTCAGCCAGCTCCCTCTACATCTATCCAGATCACTCAAAAACCCACTCTTTTCCAGATATCACTGGGGCTTATCCCTTTCTGCTTCCATTCCTGGTGTGCCCTACCAGCTGCACCAACATCCCCCAGCAGAAATGTGCCCCTGCCACCACCACCCGACACCTGTGACGACCCTCACCGCCCCACTCACACCTTGAACATTTTAAATAGAACCGGTATTCACAATTATTTTTAGAAGTTTTATCATTTCATATACTTTGTATTATTATCTTCCAAGCTCTGTCATCAAAATTTCTGAAGTAGTAGAGGGAGGAAATATTAAGAGAAAAAATTCTGGCTGTGCATCAGCACAACCCAACTAGATTTGTGCTTCTTCTATTTTTCTTATTTGATGAAGGTTGATGAAATGTGGCCTGCTTGTATACACGTGAAAACTGTATCTCATTAGTTAATAACTCTTATAAATGTGTCAAAGACTGTTACTTGTAATAATGTGCTAAGGAAAGACTTCTACAATCATTACAAGATAATGAAGACATTGTGATCTCAGTTAAATCTATTCTAGGAAGATATAATGAGCCAAAATTCATCTAAACAAAAAAAATTTGAAGGCTATGTGTCTTGAGAGTTTGAAAAATGTAATGCCTTATGAGCAATGCCCAGACAATGTAACACAATGAATTTTGAATAGTATTTAGATGCCAAGAAAAGACAGAGCATTCTATTTCAAAATGAAAAATATCCAATTACAGATTTCTGTACATTCTAGAGCAATGAGAATAGTAATGAGATAAATGAGAGCAAAGGAGTGAAAGGAGAGGAAATTAATCTCTCAAAACTTTATGACACAATCATTTGCATGCAGTTTTTCTGGTTTTACCAGCACTTTTATTGAAAAAGTTTAAGGAATTCTGTGAAGATGTTACAAAACCTGTACAACACTTTTTCAACTAGAAAGGCATGTTGCAATAAAGATTTTAGGAATAATATGCCTATAGGGAAGTTAGAGAAGCACCTTAGAATTTGCTTTTGAAACTTTGGGGCCTCCATATCGTGACCACAGGAGATGCTCTAGCAGAAGCACTGTCTCACTTGGAACAACATCACACAACGAGATGTGAGTTTCTCTTGGCCACTTTTACATCCCACTGTCTCCAGAAACAATGGTCACAATCCCTTTGAGAGCAGTAAAAAGTCCTTTGGAAGCTGTAAGACTGCCCACCTCCAGGCTGGATTGATGGTCAGGGAGAGGTAGCAGCCCTGTGCACTATCCCTGCTCAGCATAGTGAGTGTGATCATCACAGTGATCTCACTATTCCATCTTCACTGCAGCTGCACCCATCCTTTGTAATGGCACAAAAGGATGTCAAAGTGGCAGTCTTTCTTCTAGTCAACAAAGTGATCAGAGGTACGCTTAGGCCACACAGCCCCTGAAACTTCTGGATACAAAGATAATGAAAGTATGTAGTGCAGGCTGTATGTTGTTAACTACCCACAGGGCTGGAACTAGACTGATGCATCAAAAATTATTTATTTCCAAGCAAGCAGATGTGTGTGGTAGGACAAACTGTTCTGAGGATCATCTCAAATAACTCAGACTTTGGCACACAGCACCAACAGTTGCCATCTCCTACTGCTGCCCTACAAATATGCTGTCACACTGCTGCCTTTTTCTCCTCTCACACTCACACCTGCAAGTAAACAGGCTGCTCTTCTTGCTTTCTCCTGACCAATCCTCAGGGCTGGCTCACCCACACAACTTCTGAAGCAGGGAGAGTAAATGACATCAGCTCAGAGTAACTGCAGCTGGAAAGGTGTTACCTTACCTGAGGATTAATGCAGTACTGCAAAGGTGTCATGGAAACTGTCATAATTTTAGGTGGTGACAACATGGCCTCCATACTGTTCAAAGTAAGAACAGGTCCTAGCTGTTCTGAAAAAGGACAAAACCTAGAAATATGGTTGCATTCATTCATGAAAATATCTTCTGAAAACCTAACACCATTAAATCAATCGTAATAAAATAAGCCTTGGTAATTCCGTACAAGCTAAGCCAGCCAGAAAGATTCTGAGAGGATTTTCACTGTTTGTACTCTCATAAGTTGTTACTTCCCAGGAATACTATTCTAAACACAGCAAAAAAAAATCTTGACTAAGGAGTTTTATAATGTCCCCATAAACCTGTAAAATAACAATGCATGTGGAGAAGCTTTTTTCCCTTTTTTAAAGTGTATCACAGAATGCTGATGTGTAGACTGGAATTATGTTCTCAGGAATAAATCTCTGGAACTACCTCTGGATCTATCTACTTATGTCATATTGCATCCATTACAGCAGCATTTGAACACCTTCCAACTACTTAGAGTACAAATAATAATCTCTGTCTCCTTTTCCACAATAGGGCAGTGCTCATATTCGTGGTTGGTTTGCGTATCTGGTGTCTGTGTAGTGTGTATGGCAGCTTGATGCTGTGTCTCATACAATACAATAAGTATACAACATACAATAAGTATAATAAGAAATAACAGAAGTGAAGCAATAGTTGATTTGTCTGGTAAGACTGGGGCAAGTATTGCATTTGCTTTTCAAAGTAAGTATTATTTATCGCACCAGCATGTCTCTCATTTTGTAAAGGCAGATTATCATCTCTGCTGCTGAAGATTTCTTGTCACACTGGTTCAATCCCATGTGCATCTCCTTTCTTCTAGGATAAACCCTCCATGAAATACTGGTAGTGAGATCTTGATTTTCACAGTCATTTAATAAAAAGTACTTCATTATTCATTCCATACGAGTCTCTCTGGAAATAGCAAGCTCTCTTTTATCAGGGAGATGCTTCAGTTGTACATCACAGGATACCAAACTGGGAAGATAAACCTTTCGAAGAACTTTTTAATTAAGAGAATGGATGAACAATTCATAATTAATTATTTGGGAATTAATGCCACCTCAATTTATCATCAAACATTTGCAAAGGCAATACATGGACTTGTATGCCTTCTACGGTCTTTAGGGCCACTACTGAATGCTGGCCCAATCCAATACAGTATGACAGATGTAGTCAGGTCATTAGTTCTTTGTTGACTGCTCTGAAGAAATTGTATGAAGGATGATGTCAGTAATCATTTAAATGCTCGGTTCTCTGTGGATAAAAGGACCAGGAAATTAAAACTTTGTGTCTATTTATTATGTCAGTGTGACTGGCTGTAAATTGTTATGCAATGATTTGTGGAGTCTCTGTAGGTACAATTAGAAAATAGTTTGATATTATGAATTCCCTGTGTTTAATTCATGAAGACTGCAATTTCACTTCACATACAGAGTTTTTCTTCCCTCGCTATTACTTGTTTTATCTCCTCATTTTTATTTTGTACTGGAGTTCCCAAGGATGGTGATTCAGGGCTAAATGCTGAGCACGGATGCCATCTTTCTGCCACCATGGGTCACATAACTTGTTATGGAGACATTGGGCAGCTATTCACTGCTAACTTTGTCACTCATAAAACCACACATGCAGCATCTTAGGAGCACTACCAAGGTCCTTCCTCTACCAGGGTCACCATGTGCACCACCACAGACGTCACTTCTGGCCATGTGCATCAGGTCTCCTAAGAAACTTCTCACACACATCTCAGACCACAGCAAGAAGACCCTGAGCATGACAGCTGCAATAAATACATTTAATACACAGTCTCATGATGGAAAAAGGCCACCGAATCTTCAGAAGGGAGAATGTTAGGGAAGAAGCTATGAGCTCCCAAAGCAATTCATCTAGTCCACTTCAAGCTCTCCCCATCTCCAGGCTAACCCCATAAAAGGAGGAGTCAGCATGAAAACCACGGAACTGCTGAACTCTTCCAGTTCATTACAATTTTTTCATCTTCTATTCACATGAACATTTAATGGGCCAAAATGTTCATTAACACACTGTTCAGTTGCTTTCCTAAACTTGAATTTAAAGAGAGAAGTAACCAAGCGGGGAATTATTGAGTGGGGATCTGGATAATCTGAGAAGGCCAGTAAAAGTTTTGATTGACACAGAAAATTTTGGTCTAAGTATAGAAACAGAAATGAGTCCAGGAGAGGAGGCAGAAAGACAGTTACATGCCAGAACAGAGACCCTGAAGGGAAGGAGGTATCATTACTGCAGAAAGATGATTGTGGGCACTCAAAGCCCAAGGACAATTCCAAAGGAGAAAACTCAACTATGTGTATATATGGATACACTCTGGTTCTGATTTCTTGTGCAAAGTAACAAAGAATTACCATTTTCTAGACCACTTGCCACTTGCATCTCCACACAGCCTCTTTGAGAAAGAGTGAGCAACAGTGTGTGAGGGACACCAGGGAATCATCATTGTTCCTGGCTATTTCAGGATTCTAGGCATTTAAGGCCTGTTTCTGAGCAAGATGCCAAGGTCCCATAGATGAAGTTTATCAGAGACCAAGGAAACAATACCAGAATTACTCAAGTGGCAGAAAGCTTAAAAGGACACAGGATCAACAGGAGCCATCCCAGCAATGTGACATATATCCAGCTTCTTTAAAAGTTCACCTTTTTCCATCCTTCAAGGATCCTCAGAACATTTCAGTCAAATACAACCCAGATAATCAGACCCAGAAGCAGCAATTAATGAATTCTCAAAGGAAAATACATTTGTTTCCAGTGTTATAAAACCAGTTTCTGTACAAAGACATTTAATTTAGATATGCTAAAATATGTTGAGAGTTTCCAACACTATTCTATATCAGTATTTGCCATACCTGAGGTTCTCATGCAACTTTTATTCAGAGAGAATAAAACTTTGACTTTTATTGAATGAGAAGAGAAAGATTAAGTGAAGCCTTCAGGATTTGTGAGAATTTGTACCTCACAAATCAATATTATCTATGTGTTACATGTAGGCCACTCCTTTGCGATTGCATGCAGTTAGGATCTCCTGGAAAAGCTCTTTTTTCTGATTTGGGAATTTTTGGTGGAGGAAATCTGAGGAATAGATGCATTCATCTGGAGTTTCTCTGCTGCTGTATGTGCGAAGGTTCCCGAGGTTTTGTTGTTTATGCATAAGCCAACTCCAGAGCACTGGCTCAGCCAGCTCTAGAACTAGATAGGGCTGTTGGAGATTTGCTGTAGAACAAATCTCGTATGTCCAAGCTTCCTTGGTGTTCCTATACTTAAATAAAACAGTAGAATCCCCATAAACAGTACATCCAACCTGAACAGACCTCAATAGCAGAGATCTTGTTGGTCATTTACCAAGTGATGCATAAACAAGTACTTCTGACATTTCCAAGACTCAGATTTCACCTTTCCTGCCCAGAAGCAGAAATCAGCTTCCCATAGATCACCAATAGTCAGATTCCATGGCTAAGAGCTGAGAATATACTGAAGGCAAGGTCAGCATGGCTTACCTTCCTCAGCCCTCACATAAGTTTTTTTGAGAAAAGTTGTTTCCTTTCTTATGCCCTCAATCCTAGGGAGAGGGCAGGTCCTCAGGTACTTCTGCACAAGGACAAACTACACTGAGAGAGCAATAACCAATGTTTCCATGCAAACACCAACCCAGAGGAGCATTCTCACAGAAATAACATAATGGAGGTAATTATACACAGGAGCTGGGTCCACTTCATGACTAGAAAAATGAAGTAAAACAAACTGATAATGCTCAAAATACTTTTTTTTTTATTATTAGCCATTCCTACTGCAACAAACATGCTATTTGTTTCTCTAAATTGTTTGGTTTTTTTTTTTCCTCTATGTTGGCCAAAATATTTATGTCTGGAGCACTGCAGTATCCCTGGCTAAGCCAGTAGAATGGCTTGCCAAATAATGTCTGTGGACACATACAAAAGCTGGAATGAAAAACAAAATGCTGATGCTGGCCTACAAACAGGAATCAGGCTTTCAAGGTCAGCGAGAGGTAAGTGGTTTGTTTGTTCTCATGGGGGTAAGTATTAAGCCTCTGAGGCTAGAAGGGAATTAAGCCCAGATGTTTCATTTTCTAAGGAAGTGATGTACTCAGCAAGCTATTCAATAATCAGAGGGGGCACATTCATTTCATTGCCACCTAAAAGAAAGAGAGATGTGTTGTTTTCTGAGAGAACAGCTGCAGATGAGGATCTCTCCATGCAGCAGTTTCTTCACTTTGTTCTCACCTACCTTTAAATACACAGTAGAAGCACAGTACCTAAGCTTGTATCTGTTTGGTCTAAGGTCAATGGAGGCAGCCAGAGAGCTCAGCTCAGAGGTCAGATAGGATCTCTGTCTCCTGGACAAGCAGGACTTCAATGACTGTAAATGATGTACAGGCACTACAGCTGGAAGGTTGATAGAAGTTGATAGAATAAATACAGGTAGCAGTACAAAGGTTTTTCAGGTAACTCCCTGAGACACCCAACTGCCTTCCTGGTTTGAACAGAAAACTACAGATACGGCTTTCAGCTTTGGATCCCACCCTGTGAATTATGGACCTAAAAGTCATGCACCTGTCTTCTACTACAACTGTCTTTTCTTCCCCTCTCCTCCCTGTTAGTCAGCTCCTCGGTCAGCTTCAAGTTTCACAGATCTAATGTTGATCCCTAAAGAACTACCCTGGAAAACCTTAAGATCCCTGGTACTAAGGAGCCACATGTAGCTCCTTGGCTACAGGATACTTATAAGCAGTTCAGAAGTCACATCAGGGCTGTTCTGGCCCCACAGCCAATGGGTTATCCAAATCCTTGGCTGCTAGAATAAGCTGCTGAGACTGATTTTGCTGGGTTACCACCCACCTTTGCACCTAACTCAAGAGCCATTGGCATCTCCTGTCCTTGTGTCTAGAACATTCTGTAGCTTTTGGACCAGTGTAACAGGCATCTTGCTGTTCTCAGTCTGAGAGCAATGCATTCGCAGGGTCAGGCAGCCTCCCCTTATTTGGAGCAGGTGAACATGATCACACACCCAATCTATATTCTGCACTGCTTCCCAGTGCACTTCTAGTGTCAGTTCAAAGCATCTGTGACTAAAGCCATTGATAGCAGAGGATATAGACAACACCTTGTGAAAGACCTGGAGCAGGGAGATTGGTCAGCATGCTGTGGTCTGCCCCAGGATCCAGGTGCAGTCATGTGTGGAATTATTATCACCCAGTGTACTGAGCACAGCCATTTACAATTGTGGAAATTCAAAGGGCCATGGAAACACCATCAGTGAGGCAGTCTGCAATAACAACTCATGGGGAGAGTGAGCTACAGCTCACAAACAAGCAGCAATTGTTAATAGCTGTGAACACAACAGGGAGGTACAAGAAATAACAGAAGAAAGGAAGAAAAGAGGAAAGATGGAGGGCAATGCTAATAAATCAAGCAGCAACAACACCTGACAAAGTACATAACTGCGTGATTTTAATTGAATTCAAGGTGTTATTCAGCTTTTCTGTGACTAACCTCTGGTCAATCAAAGGCTGATTTTTAATGTTATGCACAATAATGGACAAAACTGATTTCAAGCCTTATACAAGCACTTTCCACACATAGATGCCTATTCATTTTGGTGGAATCTGCTTACACATACCTCTCAGGCAGTTCATGATATTTCAAAAACCAATTAAGACATTCAGTGAACAAATAAAAGCAATAAAACTCTATAAATTCTTTTAAGAAGCCAGAATATGACGTTTGTCAAAGCAGAGGGGAAAACAAACAAATAAAAAAAACCAAGCTGAAAACCAACCCTGACCAATGCTGTATTAAAATGCTGAATGTTATTTATTCATTACTGATCATAAGTAATTTGAACATTCTCAAAACAATAACATAGAATTGAGTGGATTAAATATTAGACTGGGGAATTAACTTGGATATCATGAGTTTGGTGGACTAGATTCTAGTTATTAGTGGAGGAGGTATATCAGTATGTGTGCATCCCATACACATTTAGGAACCTTTTGAGAGTTAGTAATGTTACAAAAACTGAAGGAGAAGGGAAATAATGAAGATAGGTACAGTGGAGTTTGATTCAGCTCTCTTTCTTGGGGCTACATTCAGGCAGGAGAAGCTGATATCAGACACTTTGTATGCAGTAGCACTTCAGCCAGGAGAATTGTTGAAGGGGTTGCAGCTATTCAGCCTAGACAGAAAAACAGGATTTACCAGGAGATCCAGCCCCATCCCTCACTACCATGGTCGCAGCCATTTGGCTACACATCTCTTACCTGATCCAATCAAGGCAGTCTCTCCCTGGGCAGAGGCGTCAAAACCTGGCCACATCTTCTGATGTCTTTGCAGTCCTCAGTCTTACCATGACCTTTTCACATGTTACCTGCTGACTGCCTGAATGTAAAGCACTTCTGGCATTATTAATATTTTCTCAATTAAAAATAATAACGACAAATGTGAAACAATTACTTTTTTTTTTCATAAAAGAGAAACAGTACTATGCCATCTGTATTTTCTAATAAAAATTGCTAATTTCTCTTGTTGTATCGTAATGCCAAAAATAACAATGACACATGAAATAAATCTAATTACTAAAGATCATAAGAATAAAATTTAAAGAAAGATGAAAATGTAATATTATAACATTTTATTGTGTGTGCATACTGCATACAAATACCATGTAAAATTCTGGTCTAAATCACCGTAAGCTGCTATGCCACATGGCCCACTGCTAAGTGTTCAGCAATGGAAACTTAAGAGTTAGCTGAATATTCAGTTTTCTTTTGCTTTTCAGACTCTGGAAATCAGCACGACTCGAGATTCTTTTGTTAGCTTTCAGGAAGAAGGTAGACTTCGTGCCATCTGAAAGGTGAGAGGAGACAGCATATTTTAGCAAGGTATGCGAGTCAGGACTATTTGGCAGATCTTTTACTCCGCCAGAGTAACCAGTTCAGACTCCCCTGCGCCGCTGTTTCAGACAGAAGGCTCTGCTTTACCATTTACAATGCTGCCATCTATTGATGTCGGTGGGCTTTTATCTCATGATCCGTGGTACTATTTTCCTTTAGCAACTTTCTGCGCTTCTACTGTTTTTCTCGATGGGATTTATCTGGCTAAACATACACACCTGCAATAACAGCATCTTGTGAGAATTGCCTCAGGCTTCCTTGAAAATCAGTGGAAGAAAAAAGCACTTCTGGGGTGTGATTCATTTCTACCCAAAGTAGATAACCAACATACACCAGATGAACAGCACCCAAAAGGCATTACTGTGCTTTGCCCGTGGCTATAATGGTATCTGAAGAGTGACTAGCTCAGGTGTAGAGATCACTGTCAGTCTGTACGTGAGCACAGAAAGACAGCAAGAGGAATATTACCCCCTGTCCCACTGGGGAAAGTTTTTGGAGGTGCTGCTGATACTTAATTCATTAACATGTATCCACGTACAATGAGGCCACAGGAGCTACAGAAGAGAGATATGAACTACATCTAACTTTGGATAAAAGTGTTGGCGTTTGGTCTAGAAGTCCAGATCTACTTCGTATTTTCTTTGGCAGTAAAATTGTCTTTAAGATATTTTACCTCTTCCCAACTCTACCTCTGGCAGCCTGTCCCTCAGAAAGCCAGAAGTAAGAGAAGTCTCACGTGTAGTTTCTCACACAGAAACACGGCCACACACTCCTCCCCCGCAACCCCCAAAAGAGGCATCTTTTCCTGTAAATTTTATGAATTGTAGATTCACATTACACAGGAGCTAGACCTAAGAAGGGCTTGTTTTAACCAAACATAGAATTTACATCATGACTGAAAATCTGCCACAAATAATGTAAAATATGTTTTTGTCTTAGTAAAGAACAAGCAGAGCCAATAATTGTAACACCTTGGACAATCTGCAGTTCTAAAGGTGACTTACTCGAATTCTATTTAACTCAATTTTTGCAAAATAATGGTCTGCATACAAATTTGCATAAGTTGTGCAGAACCACACACTTGGGTGTGACAGATGTAGGATTCTTGAACAGCAGAACAAGAAAAACAGGTTACTGCCTACTTTCTAACTTCCAGTCATTGCCACTGTGTGCTGGAAACTACCTCCCCTTCAGATCTGATGCCCAGAATGCTTTTTCAGCTTATGTAAGTGTGTTGCAGACTTAAACTTTCTACACCTTTTTTTTTTTTTTTACAAACCTCCAGTCATTAAACTCATAGCTTCTTAAAGAATAAGTTGATGAAATTATTTGGCTAATTAATGAACCTGAGTAGCTGACAAAAGTTATCTAAGACCTGACAACTGCAACTGCTGTTTTTTATGAAGGCATTTTCGTACTTTAGTAGCTGGTCTAGTTTAACGTTTTGTTTTCTTGCCAGGAAACATTTCCCAGCAAATACTGTCCTTATTTTCAGCCTATTGGAGAAATACTGAAAGCTGCGTGGAACACAGTCATGGAAGAAAGTAGTTCAGGAGGGATGTGCTGCATTATGGGACACCATTGACAAAACTGATCAATAAAACCAAGGCTCCCCTGTGATGCTTCTGGCCCCCAGCCTGTGAGAAAAGCTCTCATTTCGGAATCAATAGGAGCTATGCTTTCATCACCAAAGCTTTGAGAAAGAAATTGCACGGGTATTCACTTCGTTCTAGACTCAGCTTATGTGTTTTATGTTTCATGGGTGTAGAAGAAATGTATTTACCAATCAAAAATTAATGTGAGACCTTCTCTACTGCTGGGTTGTGGGAGTGACCATGTAAGGGGTGTCCTTTAAAAGCAAACCTTCTCAGGGTGCAGGTTCTCGTCTGATGGGTAGATTTCAAACTCATTAAATATCTACACAGTCTTCCAAGGAAAACACAGCTCATACAGTAGCAGATATTTTGTGAAGGGAAAGATTCAGATGTGATCCAGGGATCATGATCAGGTGAAACACAGAAGAAAAAATTGGTTTGCAGCAGACAAGAAGTACTGATTTCACTGTTTAAAAAATGTATATAATCAGAGTTTCAAAGTGGTATTTCTGGTAACTTTAAGATAACTAAGATCCCATAAGATAACTTTTTCTGTGCTTCCGGACAATAACTGTGCAAGTGCAAATACGCATAAGTAAGGCAGATAGAAGGAAATAAGCAAGAAGCAGTGAACCAGAACATTTTATAAGTAAGACTGCCCAAAAAAGTAGTATTTTGAACAGAAATATCACAAAACTATAAAATATTACAATACTGATTGTGTTTTCAAAATCTGCATAGCAGCATCAATAAGACATTACTTGAAGTCTTTGCCTAAGACTGATAACTTTAACAAAACCAAAATATATGCCATTCCTTTGTGCAGGTAGCCCTGATGCCTTTCTCCCATACAAAGTGCAGCAGTTCAGCAATAAAGCATGCCTTCATTTCGATATACGTGTAACATAATCACATATCAACATAAGTTACTCCAACTAAAGATCTGCTCAGTCCATCACCACCTTTTCTGAGAGTGGCCCATGTCAGTGTCCTCAGGAATGAACAGGGCAAGCATAGAGCAGCTCTTTCTTAGTGCATCAGGACTTTCTAAGCCAGAACTGTGTCTTGATGACTAACAGATACTCCATTTATGATTTGTCTGATTCCTTCTTTAACCTACTGACTCTCCAAGATAACCCTGATGTACTGCTGTGCACAGCCTTCAGCCATCAATATTCCACGTGTAAAAGCAGATAGCAATGTGTGAGCATAAAGCAACCCAAATCTGCCTCTAGGAATACACAGATGAAAGAAAAGCTGGAAGAGTCTCTGAGTGCTTTGGGTGCCCATCAGACAAAGGAGGCTGGTAGTTGTATAACACACTTCTTTTTTGGAGACAGAGAGGCTGTCTATGAGTTTTGTGGCCATAGCCAGTGAAAAACACTTGGGATGCAGGGGCTGAATGGGACCACAGTTAAAATTCACTGCAGTATCTAGACCTCTCAGATCTGCACTGACTCCCAGAGGAAACTATACAGTGACACAGCAGTTGGAAGAAAAGAATACAGAGGTTATGAAGAAGCCACTACCATTTTAGAAGGGGTGACTTAGTGCTCTTAATACGCTGAAAATGTATTTACATCCTACCAATTTTACCACTTTTAAAGAAAATCTTGTGAACTTAAATCTGATGCCCATACCAGGCAAATTAGTAGAGATTATTTTTTAAAATAATTTCAGTAGATATATGGGAAATAAACATAGAAATCTGCTATATGAATGAGACTCGATATGAAATTGTGTCACAATGGTGTTTTTTAACTAGCACAGGTAACAAAGAGAAGTTGTCTCATTATGATCTGCTGGAATTTTCAGCAGACAAGCAGCTAGAGCAGTAAGTACACAAGGAGAGCTGAAAAACAGGAATAATGGCTGCATTTCTTGTACCAGAAATAATAATTAAAAGCACAGAAAACAGAGAAGTAGCCTTAATAGAGAGAAGCCCCAGGGGAGCCCTTTGTGCTAGGATCAGTAGCAGGAGCTATACTTGTATATTACAGCCCATCCATGAGTTGTCCAGAGAAAGGCACAGATAATGGGGTAGCACCGTCTGTTGAGGATACCGGGCTCTTCAGTGTCATACAGCTGAGGGGTTTATTGACCATGAAGAAACACACAACAACATTATGGTACCAGGTAATAGCTGGCAAATTTAATATAGAGAGTGTAAAATGCTACAGAGGGGAAAATGCAATGCCCGCTCTGACAGCTGTGACAGGTCCCGAAGGGGCTGCTCACACACAGTCCCGTGAAAATACTAGCTCAGTACAGAACCTGAACAGAAAGTTAAGAAATTAATTATAGGAAAAAAAATAATAACCAGAGGGTAAAGTATGGCAGTGCCACACCACCACCACCGCAGCAGCAGCACACACATGTTTTGAGTAATGTGTCAGCTTGGTGAGCACTGTGTGTGCTCTGGGACTGCAGATGGCAAGCAAGAGTCAGGTGGGACAGCAGGAACCCAGAACATGCCAGAGAAGGGCAGTGAAGCTGATAAAGGCTCTGGAGCACAAGTCCTGTGAGGAGCGGCTGAGGGAGCTGGGGATGTTCAGCCTGGAGAAAAGGAGGCTCAGGGGAGACCTCACCGCTCTGCAACTCCTGAAAGGAGGCTGTAGTGAGGTCTCTTCTTGGTCTCTTTACTGAGGTAACAAGTGACGAGAAGAGATAATGTTAAACTGTGCCAGGGGAGGTTTAGGTTAGACATTAGGAAGACGTTTTTCACAGAAAGGGTGATTAGACAGTGCAAGAGAATGAGTGGTTAAGGAAGACTGGACGTGGCACTCAGTACCATGGTTTAGTTAACAAGGTTGTGTTCGGTCATAGGTTAGACTCGATGATCTCACAGGTCTTTCCCAACCTAATTGACCCTGTGATCCTGAGATTCTGTAAGCTCGCAGCGCCGTCTCCGTGAGGGCCGGGCGGCTCCGTGGGGCGGCTGCGGGGAGCGCGGCCTCAGCGGCGCCTCCCCACGGCACCACGAGATGGCGCCGCGGGCCCGCGGAGCG
>VZTJ01004908.1:205393-248856 GCA_013397795.1 Orthonyx spaldingii
GGGGAAGCCGTGCTGGCCCCGCCGGAACGGAGCGAGGCAGAGCGGGCAGCCAGGTAGCCGAGGGAGCGCAGCTGCCCGCGCCCGCCGGAGCCCTGGGCCGCCCGGGTGGGTGCGGGGACGGCGGTGCTGCCTCGCAGGCTGCGGCCCGGGCCTCCCGCCCGGGGAAGGGGCCGGGCTGAGCCCGGTGGCAGCCGAGGCGAACGGCGGCGGGAGCGGGAGAGCGAAGGGTTGGGGAGGAGGATGTGGGAGCCCGGGCGCCTGGCGGGGCCAAGGGCGGTAGTTGTGGCTCCGGTAGGGGCGCGGGCCTTTGCCGTTTCTCTGCAGTTTATCGGCCCCAGGCCTGAGGCGGCGCTGAGCGAGCCCGGGCGGGAGCGGCTCTCTGTGCGCTGGGGCCGGGGGCAGCCGGGCACAAGGCCTGCGCTCCTGGCAGCCCGTGGGTGTGATTGTGTGCCCTGTTCGCAGAGGCGAGAGCTGCTCATCGCTTCTGCGAGCCTTTCAGGCACTTGCCGGAGTCTGGGCACAACAGCTGCAACCAGGAAATTACTTACGCCTTCAAAAGCTGTACTGGAGAAGTTTCATCGTCTTCCTTGTTTATGACTAAACTGATCTGCTGTATATGAAATATAAGTTAACGGGCTACTGATAATTGTACAGCTTTTAGCAGTTCATTTCCTCCCTCTGATTTTTGGCTGAAGTAGCTTTTGTGTTTATGTCCTGTTGCTCAGAGAATAAAGACCCTCTTTTGGGGAGCCACAGTGGATTACACTGGTTTGGCTTCTGCTCAGGCCAAAAGAGCTGTAATACATATGCTAAAGTTTGAGAACATTATTTTGCATTATGTTAATTTGTTTCCCTTCCATTCACAGGAGTTCCTACTGTTGTTTTAAGGACGTTGATGTGAACATCGTAGTGATAGGTGGGTCTTCGTAGCACTCATGTTGGGATGAGAAATAGCCATAACTGTATCCTAAGTGCTGGACAAGTGATGTATTTACAGCCATTCACAAACCAGAATGCAGTGTATAGTGTTGAGAATTTTTACCCTTTCTTTTGAAGACAAATAACTTTTGCTGCCAACTATCCCAGCAATCACAGCCTTGTGTTTCTGCGTGCCTGTAACTAGGGCACTTGGGTATTAAAGTTAACGTCATAGCAATGCGCAGTGCTAATCTGAAGCGCAGAATGTCAGACCACTTTTCAGATATTTCCCTCTGCTGGTGGTAATTCTGCACCAAGAGTAAGCCTCAGAAGTATGAAATGAAATAATGTTTATGGGAGGATGCACACTATTGATATTGTTATGTGGCATGCTTTTCCTACTCAACTTTGCACACCTTTTTAGCTAGTGCATAGTAGGGTGAGTTCAAAATATACAGCACAAAATTATGTTTAATCCCTTAAACGGTGAAACTTACTACCAGGGGATTTATTTGAAACACTTACTACTCATGGGGCTTTTGGCTTTAAAGGCCAAAACCAGTTTGGAGATGAAAAAAAAAAAAACCACTTGCTGAAATCAGGCAAAATATATCTGGAAGAGTAATTCCTGTATGAATATGTTTATGTTAGATTTTACTGAGTATGTCTTACTAACCATTGCCAAAAACTGGATACTGAATTAGGACAGCTCTGGGCTGACTGGACACTTCTCACAGTAGGGACAAAAGCAGTAGTGGGCTGAGGGACTGGCCAGGTGTCTGTTTTTAGGGGCATTTCCAATTCAAACGTAGTTGGCTTTTTCAGGAAAGCTTTGTATAAATGTGTTTTGTTGACATCTGCTGAATTTATTGAAATTCCACCTTCCTTTAATAACATATGATGTTTTTACCACAATATCATACAACAGATTAGTTAATTTTGTGTTGATGGATGTTGTGAATAGTGTGGAAGACTCGGTGATCCCACACTGTGCTTGGGGCTGTCCCTGTTACCTCCATGTGGCCATGCAATATCCAACACACCACTAATCCCAGAGGGTCCCAGAGCAGGACTGACATACCAAGTTACAAACCCCAGGGCGTTGTGGTTGTGTCTGTGTTATGACAGACATTGTCTCAATTTCTGTTGACTCCGGGGGAATCAAATGCTGTCATTGCTTTGATCAGATTTATTTATTTTCACTAATGCTCACCTGCCTCAAGTTGGTAAGGGGGCAGACATATTTTGATGAAAGGGAGCCTGGTTCATCATCAGTGGAGAAATACTTTAAAACTGGGAAAAGGAAGTAGAAAAAAATTTCCATCATTAATGATCAGTATAAGCAAACAAATCTCTTTCCTGTTTTAAATTGTACATTTGCTGGTGAGTTTCGTGTGTTCAGTTGGTTCCATATTTTATTTTTAGAAGTATAAATTATAGAAGTAGAATTATTACGTTTATTTTCTGCTGCTTGTCATGTGTCGTATTTTATGTAGTTTGTTTTGGAAGAGTAATTCAACTGAAAATAAAACAAACTCATTTTTTAATTTAGTGTCCTCGCTTGCAGCATTTTTATGCTCTGCTTTGTAGTCTAATGTTTCATAAATAATTTATGAAAATCATTAAAGTTGCAGTGTTTGGCAAAACAGGTTTTTCATATTACTAATATAGTTGGATGGTTTTGCCAGGGCTTTTCCCCTCCTTCCCTTTCAAAAAGCATATGTACATGTTGGTTATTAATGAAGTATCAGACTTTACCAATTACTGCTTTAAAAAGTTATTTACCGTAAGCTCGATCCTGATTTCTGTTTATGCTGAAGTTATTTTAAAGAATTTTTTGTCAGGTAGGAATTAGGGTGAACATGAAAATTAAACACACCTACCTTTCTGAAGTGGAAAATGAAAGAATCGACTGCCGTGGGCTTGGGTTTTTAAGTATGAGAAAAAGACGTTATGGCAACCTTGGCAGTATCCAGATGGGTATGGGAAAGAGGCAAGAAGTATATATGTACATCATGAGAGTGGAGATAAAAGTTTTGAAGAAGGCTCTGGTTGGAAATAAGATGTTTGAAATGCATAAAGAGGGGTGGCACAGCCATCTTGTATGTGTGTGTGGGCTTCAAGTGTTACAAGTCACTGCAGTGTTTTGCAGTGATCTCAGTGCTAGGTTTCCTTCTTCCTACTAGCAGGCAGGAGAGAATCCAGTGACTCACAAGCTTTGGTTGCCTAATGCCTAAATCTGCAGCCTTTGCTGGCATGAGTTGTCCCATCAACTGCAATGGGACTGCTCCTGTATGTGGAGCTTCTTGTAGACAGATTGGTCTTACCGGGAGTTTCTGTGTCTGAGCTTAGTCTAGGCTTATAAAGGACAGTCATTTGCTTCTGTGGCTGCTGCATGATTTGCATTTTCTTTGAACATTCCATTGTCCTTTCATGCAGTATTGCTTGTCTTAAGAGACAAAAAGTTGCTCTTTAATCATTATTGTTAAATATGAGGCAGTACACAACTCGTGTTTGTACTGTATTCATATGCATTTTGAAAAACCCTGGTTTTATCCTGCTTTTATAGATATGAATCTATAACAGTTTTAAGTGCTGTCTTGGCTATATTCCAGTGTTTCTGGGAAAGCATTTGACCATATCTTAAGAGTAGCAATAGGTAGTTTAGTGTACTCCATTTCTGTTACTTTTCACTGGCACTCACCTAAAATAAAGTTCAGGTTGAAGGTCAGAATGTTAGGAAAAATATGTGAATGAACCAGCTAAACTATTACTGTAATAAAATAATTGTCAGATAAGAGAAGATTAAGAAGATTTCTCAGTGATACATACTGGTAGGCCACACTGGAAATGTTGGTAATTATAAATCCTGCCTGGTGGTTATAGAGCTCTTGTTCTCCCTTCCAACCCTCACAACCATTTTTTCCTTTTTTATTTTTTTCCTGTCCAATTGCACCTTTTCCTTAAGCCTTCTCCTCTCACTTAAAAAATGTGATTGCTTGAACTGACCTGTGTTTTCTTCATGGGAGGCTGGATCAGATGCTGGAGGAAAGGAAAAAAAAAAAAAAAGGAGAAGTAAAGAGAAGGAAGGGACTGTATGTGGTCAAAAGTGCACCACAGGTTAAACAGAAACCTTACTGCATGGATGGAATCAGGATGGGTTTAATCGTTTTATGGCATCTGCTTTTTTTATACATGTCCCTGTGCAGACAGAGCTAAAAAGTGAGAAGCATTTCTTTCCTTTAAGTTTATGATTTTTGTTTGGTGTTAATTTGGAAATAAAGGTTGTATAAGAATGAAGGAAGAGAAGAGCAATGGGAGAAGTGTTCAGTTCCAGCATTTTAGGCTGCATTTCGTAGAAGGTTCCCTTTTAACTTTCTTACTGTAATGGGGAATTTTAAGGAATGGGATTTTTACTGCTGTTAATCAAAATGTATAACTAAGAGACTTCAGCTTGCCACAACAGAAAAGGGATATTTAACAGCTGTAGGTCATAGTAGTCAAAGATAACAAAAAATACATTCAGTGCCACCTTAATACATATATTTTTATGAATTAAAAAGCTACTCTTTTCTTTTCTAGTTCATCTTGATCATCACCAGAACAAGCTCCACAAGAGATGGTAAGAGGTCTTTACAGGTTTCTATGTGATAGCTTAGTCACATTTTACATATAAAATGCATATAAACACTTTCACTGAACTTTGAGTGCAGACGTGTAAAAATTAGATGTAAAAGTAGCTAAATTGCATTGGTAATAGGATTCAGATTGCAACAATGAGTGATTTGTCTACTCCTGGGAAGACTCCAGAGAAATAACAGGAGAATAACAGAGGACTCTGATCATTTGCCTTAGATTTATAGCTTTTGTTTCCTTGAGGAAATCTCTTATTTCCATTTATTCCACAGCTGAAAAAGCAGACACAGAATTAAGTGAGACTAAAAGTGTTCCTTTCCCTTTTCCACTCCAATGTAAAACATTTCTGTAATTTCTTTTTTAACAGATGTATTTTTAAAATTCAAATGTAAGAGTGGCTTTCAAGGGTCGCTTTCAACAAAAACTCACAAAAAGTAGTTGGACAAGAACCAGCATCACAGTTCTGTCTGCATGAACTGGCTTTTTGTCTTCCTTTCCCCTAAATTAACAACTGGAGCTAGTCAGCCAGACAAATCAACCAACTCAATTCCAGAGCTTTCAGTAAAGTCATCAAGTTCCTTTTTAGAAACATTTTAGAAGAACTGGAGATAATTTTTGATCTTTAAAAGAATATATTGTCTTCTTTGCAGATATATAGAATGTAGGAGATACCTGCCTTTGTCAAGCTTCATGGTCTTTCAAAACTGGATTTTAAAGTATGTTAGTATTTAAGGAAAAAAACAGGCAAAATGTTTTAAAAGTAACTTGTTAATGTGTCAGATTTGATAATAGGACATTCTCCTCTGTCTGCTGAAGGATGAGGAGTCAGTGTGACATTCTTAGCAAAGGGAAACAGTAAATAAAACCTTGTTCATTGTAACATCCTAGCTGTTAGGTAGTTGGATTATTAAGGATGAAGAAATTCCATATGGAAGGCAGATGCTTTCCTTCTTCCCACTCCTCTTGGGAATAAATACTCCAAAATGCATGGTCTTGTAGCAGTGCAGTGTTTAGACCAAGAGGAGAATAACAGTAAAGTTTTATCTCCATTAATTCTTTCTTTTCAGGAAAGAAAAGTTGTCTGCTCTTTTAAATCACATAGTTGAGCTACACAGCCCTTCACAAATAGTTTACAGTTTTTGATCAGGAATACCTTAAGGAATGCAAGTTTGTTGTGGAGGGTTTTCTTTACATACTGTATTAGCTGAAGGTATTTTTTTTCTGACAGCACTTAGCAATGACCTTAAAAAGATAGGACATTGATCTCTTATGGAAGAATGGGCTCGATTTTCCAGAAGGAAGTGTAGCATGAGAGTTGCAATTATTATTCCAAACTCATTAGTATTTGCATTATTGTCTGAGAACCGGAAAGTGAAAACAAATGTAAGTAAACTAAATTAACCTCTCTGGATAGTGTGAAGTGGAAAGTATTTTTTAGGTTTGATTTTTCTATTTTGCCTTGGGATTTCTTTTCCCCAGAGGATCATTCTTTTAAGGGTACCAAATGGTGCCGGTCCAGATCAAGAAAATGGACTTAAAGATTTTTGTCCTGTGTGCCCTTCAAAAAAACAAAACAAAAAACCAGCAACAAAAACCTTAATAAAGGACTGTAAATGTCACATACATCTCTGAAAACCTCAGCTAGTTTTGCCATAGTTTTGAGTGTTTGCCAAAACATGGCTTAATTAAAATTTTCCAATTTAAAGTACAGACATTCTGTTTTAGTCCAGATAAAAGATTTTCTATGGAAATTAAGGCATAAGGGAAAGGGAGAAAATATTTGCTATTTAGTTTACTTATTCTAGGCTCTTGTCTGCTTTATGGCTTTTTAAAAAAATCCTCTATTTTCTGCTTTTTGAGAGTAGGTTGGGGGGGAGATGAAATGGCTTGTGTGAAGGGAGCTTAAGGCTAAAGAGACTGTGGGGCTTTGTAGTTGCTGATGAAAGCTGAACAGCATGAAACGTTTTTAAGGAAAACTAAGATTAGCTGGAAGACAGGAGAAGGTGTGTTGCAGTATGTTTCCTTCTATAGAACTGTTTTTCTCCGTGCTTTATCAGTGGCACTTTATTGCCTCTTTTCATGTTTTGGTTGGGGATGGATACAAAAGGGAGATTTACTGGCAGCCTGCATTTGGCTAAATACAGTCTTGCTTTTGCTTGAGGCCGTGGTGGATACATGAACTTGTCTGAATTGCTGTTTGACCTTTTCTGAGAAACTTTGGCAGGCAGATGGAGGAAATACATTACTGGAGGAAATGTGTTACTGGATAAAATGAATGCATTTGTTTAATACAGAGGAATTTTAATCTCTTGTGTTTTCTGTCTGTGTATTTGGAAATCAGGTGTAGGTTGTAATATCTACACCTTGGAATGATTCAGTTCTTACAACTCATGCGAGTGTCGAAGGAATTGTGGAATATATCCACACAGCATATTTTCTAAAAAGAACTGATTCCCACTGCAGTAGCATGAACACTTGGAAAATACCTTCTGGACTCTACAACTTCTCTACTTCTAGTTCTTCACTGGTAGTTGTGTTGATGCCAAAACAGTCTCTTGTGGGAGTAATGAGGTGTGGTGCACGTGCACTGTGCTCATACATGTTATTTTTCAAATCTCTGTGTTCTGTCATAGGTAAAGAATGACTAAGGATTCAAAAGGCAACATTATGCTTGCATTGAGTTGCTCCCCTTGGTTACTCTTCTCTCTCTCTTTGTACCTCCTTTGCTGTGGGGGGAGCACTGGTGCTGTGGTGTGTGGTTGATCTGTTTGTGTTCTTTCTCTCTTCTGGGCACAGGAGGAGCCCGAGCCATGGTACTCTCAGAAGGCGTACGCGCGGTACTGGCGGCACTATGGCCTGGCCATGCGCTGGATGCGCAGGCACCAGAGAGCCTACAGGAAAGCCATGGAGGCCTTCTACCACCTGCCATGGCACCCGTGGCATCCTGCTGCAGCCTCTCCAGGCAGCCACCGCTCAGATTGGGGTGGGAATGATCCCCCACATACTCACAACTATTCTCCCAGCTATAGACCAGATGTCAGAGTTCCATATCGTGGGGGAGCTCAGCAGTACACAGGTGCCTGCCAGGAGAGGGAGGATGCTGATGAGGACTCCGAAATGGAAGAGGATGCTGAAAGGGACTCTGACATGGAGGAAGACTCTGAGTCTGAAGGGGAGATAGAATATGACTTGAGTAACATGGAGATCACAGAGGAGCTTCGCCAGTTTTTTGCAGAGACAGAGAGACACCGAGAAGAACTGCGTAAGTCTCTGCTTCTTCTGTGTTTTGTGGTATTTGGTGGCTGTAACATTGAGTGCTGGATGGCTTCAGCATTTACAGGTTTTGTAAGAATTCACAGAAACAGGCACTGCAAGTGAGCGAGCCAACCAGAATGAAATAGGCAGAACTGATGGGTGCACTTAAGTACCACTCATTAGAAATAAGTTTCAGAAAATATTTGAAAGTTTTTGGTGAGAGAGAGAGAAAATTATGACTGCAAAGAAGAGAATAACACTTTTGTCCAGAAGACAATATTAATCTTCAGTGCTGAGGGAAAAAACTCCAGAATTTTTATGGTTAAATCTAGTTAATGTGCTATATGTCTGAGGGGGAAACCCACAGGAAATGCTTGACTACATCACTGAACCCTAGAGTAAGCCTCAATGTATTTTATAACATGGAGCAGGCATTTTGTTTGTTATTCTTTGGCTAACCTGACAGTAAAATTTTATGACCCTTTTCTTCTCCCCCTGCATCTTCTTCATTTTGTACTATACCACGAATTTCTCTTTGTTTTGCATCTTGATCTGGACCCAAGTCTTTTGGTAGGGAATGTAAGCCAAAGTCTTAAGATTCTTCTCAAGTCTTGATCCTCAGAGGTATTGGTCATCTTCGTTTCTGTGAAATTCTTAAAAGAAGTAAAGGATTATTCTGTACTTAATTGACACTTTACTCATATACAGATGTTGTAGATAAATTTATCTGTTTTAAGAAAGCAGCATGATAAAAATAACTTTTCTAACATGACTCCAGTAGGAAATACCCATAATGAATGTTTAATAGAGCTTTCTCTGCTTTTCTGAAAGAGAAGATGTTCTAAAAACATATAATAAAGGCAATGATTGGAAGGGAAAGAAATAGTGTTTTAAGTTCTTTGATCAGCAGGTAGCAGAGAGTGAGCTGAAACAACTCAGCTTAACTTCGCACTTCTCACCAGCGTGATGTTCAGTTGATCTAGTTAGCAGAGGAAAGTGAATTAATGAGCTCTGTGGTAGTACCTGACATGAATCCCTTTCTCATCATGCTTTTGCAGAATCACCTTGGTATTCTCTGTTGAAATGTTGCTTTGATGACGTACATTGTGCCTTAAGACACTGGGCTACTTCTGGGAATGCAGAATATTTTCTTTGGATGTATTTTGATTATTATGATTAGTGGTGTTTAAAGGTTTGTGAGTGATTAAAAGTGGTATCCTGGAAATTGGGCAATCAGGGCTTAGAGACATTCTCTGTTGCAAATATCCTGAATGACCTTGGTAAAGCTGTTTAGTCTCTTCCTGACCCCTCACTGACTGCTCCTGCTAAAAATATGATTTGATTCTTTATGATGAGCAGGTGAATTGGGAAGAGGTTTGTGACTCAGAATACAGTTTTACTTTTGTTCCTTTCACCACAGTGGTACTTGGAGCCTTTTGGAATGATTTGGTCTTTGCTGTGTGCTGTGTAGTAACCTGGTTCTGGATAAGTGTAACTCCATGCACTTCAGTGGCACGATTGCAGATCTTCATGCAAATTCAAGCAGGCTCTGGTCTTTCACTACTGCATGCCTCAGTTTCTGTAGTAGCTTCCCTGATACAGTGAGGATAGTAATAAGTATTCATCTGTAATTCCTCAAAGCATGAAAAAGTAAACAAGTACTTAGTTAAATGAAATTTAAAAGTGACACAGAAATCTACGGTGAATGGTGCTTTCTAAATGCTAATTTTGTGAGTAATTAAAAATACAGTATGATCTTGTTCGAAAATAATTTTTTCTTGCATTGTGAGGGAAAAGGAAAATAGAACAAATTTTTTATTCTGTTGAAGTTTCTCAAAGTAAGAAAGACAAACAGCAGGAGGAGGGGAAAATAATTTTTTCCCTGATGATGTGGAAGCAAGCTGATATGAAGACCGTTGAAGGCAATACTACTCTAAGAGGTAGTTTTATTAATTTTCCTGATTGCTGTTTATGAATAAAATTAAATTTAGAGGTTCATGAAGCTGTGATCCATAATGATGCTATATCATGTTATGTCTTTCATACTATGTTCAAGAACAGTTGTCATTCTGTATTGATGCATGAGAAGATTGAGATAATGCATCCGCAAAAGAAACCCACAGTTACTAAAGTATTGTGTCTTTAATGCCTTTTCCTTTTAATCCCAAACTGCATGTCCTGAGCATACCTACCTTAGGATCAAATTTATAGAGAAACTTGGGTAGCATAAACCTCAGTAATGCCTGCAGTTTAGGCCTCCATGTCTGAAAGAGACATTTATAAAAGTCAGGCAAGAGTTTTACATAGCCTTTAAAGAGAATGAGATTGTTTGGGTGTGCCGCAGGGGAATACCAATAGAGACCTTGATGATCAGTTAAAGTAAAAGCCAATCCTTAGGGAATATTAAGGGGAAGATTGTATCTCCTGTTTTCTTCCTCTGGCATCAAAAAGGGGCTCCGGGTGGAATTCACAGCCTCTGACACCTGCATCTTGATATTCACATGGGAGAAGACACACAACTTGCTCTTCTTTTCAAAGCAGAGTTTGCAAGAGTTTGATACACGTTTATGGGCAATTTAATGAAGTGTGAATCACAAGGGAACAGAGCAGCAATGGGGCAAATAGGAAGGGGAATTTGGCACATGAGGAAGGGGATACTAATCTTTGTGAAGTATGACCTCCATTAGTTTGGTGTTCTTCTAGTCGTCCAAAATTAGGAAATACTGCACAGCATTAATGCAGCTGTTTTGGACACGTGTAGTGAGTCTTGATTTTTCAAGTGAGATATAGCTGGTTCCCAGACATGATCCACAGATGTCTCATCAGCATGTAGAAGGATAATCAAATGGATTAAAAGGAATCCTAGCTGATGTCAGACTCTTCACTTACAATGCCTGATGCGGAGCTTGCTAGAGGTAAATGGTCACAGACATCAGAGGATAAGATCTTGCAAACTTTAACTGTGAAAGACTTAAATAGGCATGAGAGGTAGGTGGGAATGAGATGACTCAATCTTGGAGGTCTTTTCCAACCTTAATGATTCTATGATTCTGTGTTTCTATGAAAGGCATTTGAGCCTAGATGGTGGCATACAAGCCTTAATGCTAATTGCAAAGAGAAAAGCTTCAAAGATAAGAAGGACATTGTGTCAGACTAGCCGAAGAAGAAAACTTAAGCTTTCGTTTTTTGGTAGCTACCACAAACTTGAAAAACAAGCAAATTCCTAACTTCTGTAGGATTTTTTGGTTTGTTTTCACAGTGGGCATTTGCGGTGATTGGCTGACTTGCAAAGTAAGGGCTTTGAAACTGGCAAACTTGTTGCATGATTTAACACTTCTGCAGTGATACAGTTCACAACTAACATCTTTTAAAACAATCTTTTTTTTGTCTTTCAAGTCATGTCAATTTCTTACTAGTTTTTATATTTGTATCATGTGTTGTAGTCAATTACATGTTCCTGAAATGCCCAGAAGTAATTATGAGCAAAGTTTTGCTGAGGCTGTATGAACGCAGACATCCTAATACACTACAAACTTATCTCAGTTGTAGATAAATTGTGCATTTGGTTAAAATCCCTTACAGACAGTTTTAATACCTCTTCATTTGTTTCTTCATATTCAATCATAATTATATAGTGATTATCTGTTTTAGAGGGTTTTCTTGTCAGGCTAGTCTGTCGTTCTGGTTCTTCATGTAGCTGGTGATCCAATTATATTATGCATCTTGGGAATGTTTATGGCTGCATTTAAATTTTCTCTCTGGCAGTTGAAAAGCATGAAGTGGTTTTCCTGGGTTACCACACCTGTCAGACCTAGGTATGGTAGCAGATTCTCCAGGCATCCTAAATGTAAAGGACAGAATGCAGTAAGTGACCTTTTTACATTTGCAAGAATTAAAATGGCAAAAACCAAGAAAGGAAGATTCACAAGCCTAACAGTTCTGTAAATTGTCTAATTGAACACATTTATTAGACTTTTTAATTTAGCCTTTGAAACGTGTAGTTTGCCCTTATGCAATTTTTCTTTGTTTCCTTTTGGATATAAGAGAAAATCACTGCTATAATAGAGTGAGTACAGCATTGAAAGTACATTGAGAAGCACTCTATAGTATATAACAGGACACAAGACAGAATGCTTTATTTAAAAACAAAGAAAAGCAAGGGAAAGTACCATCATGTCAGTTCATTACTGAAGGATAATGGTCTGTCATTTGTTAATGCTCTGACTAGTTTTCTTCATTAAAGCCTCTGTTTGTATTGCCCACACATACCCTCCAGCTTTTCCCAAAAATAATGTCTCAACTTAAAATTTTTTATGCTAGATGGAAAACATTTTTTTAGAAGTGAAAGGAAATGGTGAACGAAGATGTTTGTTTCAAGACTGCAGTCTGTAGGCTTTTTCCCTCAAATTTATTTTTCTCTGAAAGAGGACAGTTGCCACTCCCTCTTCTGTGAAGAGGAAGTAATGGAATTTTCCATGTTTTATTACTTGTTTGAATTGTGCCAGATCCATGAAGCTTTTGGTTTTGTTTAAGGCCTGCATGCCTCTTGGAAAATAGACTTTGATGGGTTTTACCACCATGTTTTCCTTCTTTCCTTCACTTTTGGTAAATGCTTTTCCCTGGTTTTTATTGGCTTTTTCTTCATAAGACTTTAGCTGAAATTCTTGAACTACAGACTCCTGGTCCCCACCGTTTCTTTTTTTCTTCTTTCCTACCCTAGACTGTCCAAGCAGTGTGGATGGTGAACATATAAATACCTGCTCAACTTCCCTGGCTTTAACAGCCTTGGTTTGCAAACTTTTTGACAAACCAAAAAGTCTTGTTTGGCATGAATTTTAGCCACAGTCTTAAGAAGCTGAGTTGCTGAAGCTTCTGAGAAATGCCTGTGAAATAAGAGCGCTCTCTGCAATATGTGTGGGTGCTTGAGAGATGCTTTTGAAACATGTTCTTTTGTGAACTTCTGTGAAGAATAAATGTGAAAGTCACTCCTTTTGTACCACATCTCTGATCCTGATGATTGAACCTTTTGTTGTGTAGCAGCAGAATCTTCTCAAGTGCACACACTGTGTCCAGCATAGAGACCATGTTATTCAGTACCAGAAGCCAACAACTGAGAAAATGCTTCCTTACTAGAGAACCAAGGAAAAGTGCTACAATTTTCACTGCTCTAATATGAAAAACTAATCTTCGCTTGCAAAAACAGAGAGTCTGGAGAGCAACAGTTGGGCACAGTTTTATATCTGTTTCATGGCAGACAATGTTATCGTTATACAAAGCGTATCAGTTTGGAAACACAGCCTTTTGTAAAATATGTGATAGTCAAGAAAATGTCCTTGGATCCTATGCTAGAGACAGAATTTGAGCTTAGGAGAATGTATAGCTTTGCTGTATGAACTTGTGTCTTGCTGCTGCAGGAAGTGATGGAAGAGAGACATTAGAAAGCTCGAGGTGCTGCCGAGGAAACTGCGCTGTCGGTGTCGCTGGAGCAGGTGCAGTCAGAAATGGATATCCTCTGCTGTGTGCTCTGGAGAGTTGTGGGGGAGTTCATACATATACCTGGAAATTATATATAAAGTCTGTTTTGTTTGTACGTCCCTCAGGCTGAGCCTGTTTGACAGTGTTGGCAACCCCTGAAAGCACAAAAGAACAAGGCCAAGCTTTTTGTTTTCTGCTAAGAATGCCACAGGTTTCAGTTCCTAGGTGGCATCTGGAGATTCTGTGGACCAGCCTCCATGCATGCAGCCTGGACAGCTGGGTGGAGCTGGGATCTGGAATGCCAGTTCCCTCTCTGCCAGTGGCTGTACTGGTCTTAGTTCTTTCTAAGCATACTGTGGAGTACTGGTGTTTGAGTTACAGCACGTTTGTAGCTGGGAGTGTGGGGAAAGAAGCTCAGTATGACTGTAGTGTAGATATTGCTTTAAGAGGAATGCCAAGATGTTGAACACTTCTACTTCCTCTTAGATTTGATGGAAACGAAGAATGCTGTTTTAATACAAAAATATGTATTTAACTTCAGAAACCTGTATTTGAAGTTGTCACCTTTTTTATTTGTCTGCCTAATGTGTTCCTCTTATTGTAGTGAGACAGTACATACACTAGAGGGCTTGTTGAGAGGTTCAGTTTATTCATCTTTATAAGGGATTTTGAGACCTCAGCAGGAAGTAAGCAAAGGCCTCAGGTGGTAGAATAATGAACAATATGATCTGAGATAATTGTTCTTTACAGACCTTTTGCTTAACAGTTAACTTAGATGTCATTCTTGTGACCAAAATGCATCTTGTTGAGAATATCTTTGCTGAACAAATACAGAATTTGAGATCCTCTTTCTCCCAAAAAGCTGTTATCTCTAAGTTATTCATGACTCAGGAAGAGAAGTCTGGTAATCTTGTATTGTTGTTGCCCTGGTAAATCAGTGCTGCAAATTCCTTCTGACTGGATTTCTCTTGAGGATACGGGAATAAAAATAGGAGAGACAGGTCATTGCTCCTCTCAGCTGCTCTGTCCCTCACCATCTGAGATGCTTTGATAACTGTTTCTTGATAGTCGCTGGTTGCAGAAGGATCCCGTGGAAACAGGTCAGTAGCTTGGTCTGATGGATCAGCCTTTGAAACTTTCTCTTTACAAAGAAAATACATGTGGTAATTCAGTTTTAGATCACACAGAGTGTCAGTGCCTGTTTTGTGTCCCTGAAGTTTCCAAGGATTGAAGGTATTGCTGTGACATACCTGGGCTCTGCAAAGTTTTGGCAAAGAACCAGCAGGTGGGACCCAGGGCTGAGGCCATGTGTGGAACAAGGAATCCTTCCCCAGTCTTGTTGTAAGAGCAAAAATTCCTTTCAGAATGCTGTGATGGAAGATAGCTTCATGTGGGAACAGTTTGGTGTGGGAAGATGCAGACTCTGCTTACACTCAGAACTGGTGCTGGTAATTTTTTGAAGGCAGGTTTGCCTGCTTGCTTATTCCATTAGTATCTGCAGCTGCTCTGAGTGGCTCCTCTTGTCTCCTCCTCATTCTTTGTCCCTGCAGGGAAGCCTGTGAAAGCAGCTGCAGCTGCTGTGGGAAAGAGCAGGTGAGACCATACTGACAGACACAGCTCTAGGGAAAAGTGGCATAAAGCATCTCTGTGCTAATCACTCAGCTTGGGCAGTCTGTCTTCACAGTTTACGCACTTTTCCCTTTTTCCTAAAATTCGTCAGTTACTGGTTCCATCTGGGTGCCACATGCAGCCTTTCTGGATCTCTGAATGATCTTACTTAGGAGAGAGCTGTGTCTCAGTTCTCTGCTGATAAATCTGAATTCATCTGCCTTTAGTGTGATTTCAACCTTGTAAGTGAACAGTGACATTATGGGCTATGAAGTTTTCTAACACAACCTATTTTGGTATATGCTGGGGGAGCTTTTGTTGTAGAAGGAATCTTTAAAGTTTCAGGGCATTCAGCGCTGGAGTAGTAGTGAAAAGCAAATGCCAGAGACCAAGACAGAAATGGATGTAATGATGATGTCTGCTTTCTACACTCATGATCTGCAAAATCTGCTGAGAAGCTGCAACAGAGCATGGCAGCAAAACACCTTGAGTGTTACACATTTTTAGGTCTCTGTGTTATAAAGCAAATCCCCTGTACAGACAGATTTGCTTGGAGACACATAATTTACTCCTGCTAATTTTAATGGAGTGTTGTTAATGCCAAGATTTCAGAGGCACCATTTGCTTTTCAGCATCTCTCACTGTGCCTCAGTTTTGTCAGAAGCATCCAGATGAAATTCATATCTTTTGTCATTAGGGAAATGTGGGTGCTGGTATGGCAGAAACTGACAGTTCAGAGACTTCCATCTGCCTGGGTCTTTTCAAAACTCATTTCTTTGGATGCTAAAAATCAAGTGAGAGAGAGAGGCAGAGGTTGTTAGGCCACCCATCTCAGGCTTGGGTGGCCTGTACAGACTTCAGTGTGGCACATACTTGGGTGTGCCACTTGGGACTAGATCTGCAAAAGCATTCAACCTAGGTGGAAATTGAGAAACAAATACCCCAAATAATATTCTTTGTCTTCCACATATGCCTTCTAGGAAGGAAAAAGTCATTTATACCCAAAGGAGGATGCATCTTAAACCCTAAGGATACAAGCGAACATTGACGCTCTTGTCTTGGCGAGTTCCTGGGTTGAGCACCTATGCCACCTTGTGATGTCATCTGCTGTGAAGCTCATTCCAATGTACCTATAACACCTCCTGCTCTAGGAATTTGTGTACATTTTCTGTTTATTTAGACCTTTAATACAGGGGTGATAGCACTTCCCTGTTGCTCAGAAAAATAGAGAAAGTTGATATGGCAACATACTGAGAAACACTTGTGCTGCATCCCTATGAATTACCCAGTTGAGATCAATCCAACTGTTCATCAGTGCTACAGTTGTTGCAAAGTACCCAAAGCTGTTTATGTGGCTATCGGAATTTCAAGGACCCAGTATTTTCAAGGACATGTATCTGAAGTTGTCAGAACACTGCTCTGGTACACTGAAATCATGAAGGTAATGTAAAAAAAATGAAGGCTAAATCTTAAATGGATATTTTTATTGAAATAAATAACATGGGTGTTACACCACTGAGTGTTATTGTTCACATTTAGCTGGATAAGAATCTCTTGGGTTTAATTTCATTTGTAGTTGCTGAAGTGATTGTTGCTCTAAAAGTCAGCTCTGTATTCACAGAAATTGTAGAGACTTTGCCAAGGAATGTAAATCTCCAAAGAGCATGCTGGGCCCCAACTTTTCTGTGGTTGTTCAAATGCTAAAACCAATGCTGCTGTTCTCACTTTGTACAAGCCTTGCAGAATACCTTCATTTCTAGAAGGTCTGCAATTTCTGATGTGGTTGCTGAACAGAACGTTGGAAGACTCACTTTAAAATTCATCAGTTGTCATTGCCTTGGGATTTTTGGCCACTGGTAAATGTAGAAGAGTCCAGACTGTGAAGATTGCATCATGTGCAACATGCTGATGGAGGAGGTGTTGAGGTGGTAGATCGCAGAGCAGCTGCCTGGCTTTGGAGGAGTGCAGGAAGAAGTATCTGCATTTTTCTGATATCTCTATTTCTCACTAGGTGATGCTGACGTGTAGGGATTTGTATTCGCTCTTTTTGCATCCTTCCCTTGGCATTAGGTACTGACCTCTGTCATGAGCAGGCTGTCAGACTAGATGAGCATTTAGTCTGGTGGCTCTTCTCACGTAAAGTCTTCATCAAGTCATTGAAATACTTCATTCAGTATGAATTATCCCGTTGAAGTGGCAGAGAGGAGACAGGGAGCTCCCAAGTACTAAAAAGTACAACTTTCTGACAGGTGGGATGCCAGCTGTGTCTTTTAAAAGAGTGCTCAGACTTGTGCTCCAGCACCAAACCCTGGAACTACTTCTGAAGTCAAACATTCCCATTTTGTGGAAGGTACAATAGACACCTGCAGGTTTCTTCTGGCGTATTTCCCCAATGTTTTGTGTTGTGTTTTTAATACTGGGCATAGCAATTACTCTCATGTATTTAAGTATATTTCATTTCATTTCATTTACTAGAGTGCTAAAATGAGCAATGAGAAATTCAGAAGGTCAGAGGTAAACTTACGTTTCCAAAGCTACCCGTCAGCCCTTCCTTTCACAAACTGTGGTATGTTTCACCAGTTCCTTCAGTTTGACCCTTTTTCCAGATGTCTCTTTCCAAACACTTGGTCAGGCAGCACACATAGTTTACTATCAGCATGGAGAAAATGCGTATTTACTTGCTGAAATTAATTTTCTCTGGATTAGACCTTGTTATTTAATTCTGCATATCTGTGGTCATGCTGAATTTTGGACCTGCCAGTTAACTGAAAGGTCAGTTCATAGGCTGGGTATACTTCCTTCCAGAAAATCATCAACCTGGCTGCAGGTTGCTCTCCAAAAAAAAGGTTATTCAAATGTTTTTCATCAAGTAGCTTTCTCATATCAAACAATAAACCAAACTTGAATTCAGCACTGTAGTGTGTCTGGAGTCAAGAAAGAAATTTCAGTGTGAAGTTCAAATGTGTGAGCTTGATCTGGAAGACTGACACAGGCTACTTCCTTTCTTTTTTTCCTGAAAGCATCAAACTCAGTATTATTTAGCTGTCTGGTGGCTCAGGGCATCGTGAAACTTGTTCTTCCAAGTGTGTGTGTTTAATTTGTATTCAGGGCACACATAAAAAATTATTGTGAAACTCGTGTTTCTTCAGTCTTCTGGTTTGCTTTTAAAGTAGCGCTTTTAAATTTTAACATTTCCTAGTTCAGGCTCCTCAGACTGTGCCATAAATGTATGTGAAGACATAGTTATATATAGATTTAAGTAATCCTTCTGTTTACTCTAGCAGTGTTGTCTTTGTCTGGTGTCAGCATTGTTGCCATCAGTGACAGATTGGAGTTGTTTTGGGGGATGGGAGTGCAGAGTCAGCTGGTCTGTATTTAATCTTATTGAAGTAGACTTGATCCTTACTAGAGGCAGCTGCCAGTGCCTGATCCTGTACTAATTTCTAAGCAGTGGTGGGTCAGCAGCTTCCTATCAGTTTAAGTCTGTCAGATGGCACCAGCCTACAGACACCTCGGTGCCTCTGTGTGATTTGGAGCCCTGATTGTGCAGGGCTCACCTCTGTGTTTTCTAGCCTTCATCAACAAATCCTTGATTATGAATTATATTTAAAGCAATCAAATTTCTAGAGCAGGCTTTCTCTTGAAGTTACACTGACTAGCTGATTGTTTCACATTCATGGGGTTTAATTGTTTCAGTGCATTTTCTGGTTGGGCTAAAAATACTCCTTTTTAAGGGTTTCATTGTGGAAGGTAATAGAAGAAAATAAAAGAAAGGTGATTTGATGTTTAGCTGGGCAGTAACCAGTGTAGCCTAGTGCTAATGTAAACACGGATATGAAGGCTTATATTGTTTCTGTGTAGGATCCTTGGCAGTTTGTTTTGGAGACCACACAACAATCCTTCTTGGTTTTTAATCGTATTTCTAAAACAGAAATCGGCTTCTTTACTCTCCAGTTAGCTGTATAACGTTCTGCCAGTTACTTAACCCAAATAACAAAATAATGTGAGATCATTAATTCTTTAAATTATTAGATTCATTTTACAGATTAATTACAGTGAGGCATGTGGTTAATTAACTTTGAGAGTGACACATACCACAGAGTAGCAAACCTGAAAGTGGAACACTTTAGTTCTAGTCTTGCTTCCTTGGTTTCTATTCATTTTTATTTCAAAGGTAGTTTCTTTCCACTGCTGTCTTGGTAAGTAGTTTTGCCCTGTTTCGAGAGAGCTGTCCTCTTCAAATGTGTAGAAAAATTGGATTACAGTGAAAGAGAAGGTATTGGAGTACTTCAGATTTGCAAAACCTATTTGCTGTTTGTGTAGACAGCCTGTTGCAACCGAGTCTGTCTGAGGGAGTGCACTCTCTTACCTGAGATTATTTCCTGCTCTTACCAATAGGTTTCAGTTGGGCTGTGCTTCAGTAAACACATATTGGTGCCAAAGCCAGGCTAAGCAATTCTTCTTCCTAGACATTTACTCTGGTGTTTCCAGGGCACTAAACTGTACTAGAACTAAATATAATGTGTTGGGGTTTTGTTTGTGGAGTTGTTTGTTTTTTGTAGGATTCTTTGTGTTGCCTCTTAGACAACTGTAGCATCATCCATGAGAGGCCTGGGAGCTGGGGCACGCAGCTAAGGGAGGAGAGCAGAAATTGCATAAGCTGGTTTTGTAGCTGAGGAAAGAAAAATGTCCATGGAACCATGGTTTCAGACTGCCACAAGCTTGCCAAGGAATCACATCTGCTCTTACTTCAAAGCCTCTAAGAGAACGTTTTCTTTTTTCTTGAGAATATTGCATTGCTTGTAGATATATGTGGTGAAATAGTCCATTTCTTTTAACTCATTCTGTCCTCAACTAGCAGATGGAAACTTTGTCAGTGTAGATATTTGGGGCTTTAATATCCTCAGCATTTTTGGTAGTTCTCGTCCATGGTTGTCATGACTGGTGACTGAAGGCTTAACATTGCAGGCAATTACTCCCACCAAAATTAATTTTTATTCCAAATTAGTGTTTTCCAGTCAGCTACAGCATTTGATTTTTCTGTATAGATGAGACTGCTGGCATAGTAAGATAGGGCCTAGCTGTCTTTGGAGATCAGGCTTCTGTTAAAAATGGGAAGGGAATAGTTACATGGTGTTATGGGGAATCCTTTTGTCACATCTTTTGCAAGCACAAAGTTTTGAATTTAAGAATAAGTTTTAAAAGAAGTCTGTTTTCCCCAAGACAGCTTACAGCTAGAACAAGGCTGTTCATTCTACTATAAAATAATCATTGTCTTTCAGAATGTTTCCACAATTTCTATAAGTTACATAGTGTTCCATAGTAACTCTCCAGCAAGCAAGACCATACTGTTTTAGCAGTCAAGAATATTTTATTTTTACAGATGTGGGGCTAAGTCACAATTGTTTGTATCTTGTAGACTTCCACTGATGGAAACTCTTGTTCTGCAAAGCTTTGCACTTGATAAAGAGTAGTACTTGAGATTCCAGCCCTCTGGAAATCCAGAGCTCTGCAGAGCTCTGCAGAAATTAAACCCCTTGAATATCCTGTTTACAAATCCTGATTTAAATCCCTATTTTGGTGGAATTCCTTGAGGCAAAGGTTTTGATTTTCCCCATGTTATGCCCAATTCATGCAAGTATCAGCACAATAAAATGTCTGATTCTATTACCTCAAAAAAAACCCTCTTATGTAGGTTTATGGTAAAGGTATTTAGCTTTCCTAGGAAGATGAAGAAGCTGGCATTTTGCATGAAGAAGCCTGTGTGGGCAGAACACTTAACACAGCAGATAGGCTCGTGGGAAGTGGCATTCAAAGAGAGAACTAGGAGTTTTTAATCAGTAGAAATGGGTAGTGGTTTTAACTGTTAGTGTGGGCTGCTCAAGATCAGCTCAGGTAGCATTTAAAATGAAAAAGCTCACAAAGTGCACACGCAGCAGTAACAGAAAATAATTCATCATTTGAAATAAGACAAATGTGAACAGGGTATAGATCAGTCTGAAATCATGGAAAATTAAAAACACATCAAGACTGGAGAAAGTGCAATATTTCCTTGAAAACTAATGTGCTAACTAAGTCAGTAATGGCATTTAACACTTGGGAGGAGCAAGCCCTTGGTCTCTTACCATGCCTACCATTGTGTGGGGCAGCACATGGCAGGCTGGTGAGTGTGGGCACCCACAGACCTGTGGGGAAGAATGTCTGCATAAGAAACCTTGTCAGATGGCATACGATCACTGGCTGCAGTGAGCTGAGGGTTGGACGTATAAATACCGAGAGCTAAAAATGGTACAAGAAACCACACAATGCTAGGTATGAATCTTTCATTACAAATCTGACATAGATAATTACCCTCCCTACTTCTGTCTCCTTTTAATGTTGCAAAGTCTCTCCATGGAGACTTCTTTCTAAATAAGGGAATTTATTTGGGTTTTGGTTTTGAAGTTGGTTTTTTCCTTGGTTTGTTTTGTTGGGGTTTCTTTTAATAAGAAAAGGATAAATTCCAAACAGGGGGGTTTTTTTTATTACTACTTAAGCTTCTCAAAGGGTATTACAAAGACGGAAAGAAATGTAAAGTGGATCAAACTTACGAAAGGCGTGTGACATATTCCATTTTATAAAATAAGAGAAACAAGGCATTGGAGTTTCTAAGGACCTATGGGGAAAATAGCTTATGTCTTGAAGGGCTTAGGTCATAGTCTTGCTGTAATTATGTAAAAGGTCATTTGTGTGCATATGAAGGCCCAAATGTAGTGAATGGCTAATACACTAGTTACTGTTTCTCCTGCTTTTGGCAGTCCCTGAGGATGGATGTAGTTGCCTGTATTTGTTCACTTTTCTTTTCAGCTAGTACATGCCAGATGAAAAGTCACCCATAAAAAGTGGGAAGAGTGGTGAAGGGAGAAAGAGTAATCCAAAACTTTCTGTTGTAAGGCCTGGAATTACTGATGATGGCCCAGAACTACTGATGATGTAGTATGAATTAGGTAGATATGCTGGTTTTGGCTGGGATAGAGTTTATTTCCTTCGCAGTGACTGGTATGGGGCAGTGTTTTGAATCTGCACTCGACACGGGTTGATAATACAGAAATGTTTTTGTTACTGCTGAGCAGGGCTTAGGCAGAGCCAAGGCCTTTTCTGCCTTTCCTACTGCCACACCAGTGAGGAAGTTGGGGATGCCTGGGAGACTGGGAGGAGACACAGCCAGGACAGGTGACCCCAGCTGACCAAAGGGATATTCCAGACAATCTGATAGCATCCTCAGTACATAAAGTGGGGGGAAGAAGTAGGAAGGGGTGGACATTTGGAGTGATGGTGTTTGTCTTCCCAAGTCACTGTTACGTGTGATGGGGCCCTGCTCTCCTGGAGATGGCTGAACACGTGCCTACCTCATAAAAAAAAACCAAAAGAGAAACAGAGAGGAGCTTCCACCAGCGCCGCCTCAGCTCTTGGCCTGCAAGAATGAAAGGCAAAGAGCAAGAGCCACGAGGCAAGAGAGAGCTCTGCCTGTGCAACCCCGACTTTAAAAGGACCGGCACCTGCCGGCCCCGCAATTCCATTTTTGGACCCAGGGTCTTAAAGAGACACTTCCTATGTTGGGCACAGATAGATAGGGAATACAATAACATTTTGGGTTACCCAGGACATTGAGGGCAAACTGTGACAGATCTGGACTTTTTTCCGTCAAGGTTAAAGAATTCTATTTACTGTGTTTGGAAAAAGATGTTCCAACTAGTTTTGGCCAGATGACTTCCCAGCAGAGCTGAACTTGGTAGGAATAAGTTAATTTTGAAAAGAGCTTCAAGAGAGAGAAAGCATCTTTGAAAAGAAACTGAACTGACCAACTGATGGGAAAACATCAGCAATGCTTCTCCTTTGTGCAGGAACCAACCACCACTGCAGCTGCCTGCCTGCCATGTGAACGTTTGCAAAATACTGTTCCTTGATTGGGGGAAGCTTGCCAGTAGTTGAAGCTGAATGCTGTAAAAAAAAAGCATGTTTATTTTAGTCTGTGTGAAGTGGAAGGAGGAACTACTTAGAATTGTGTAAAAATTACTTGGTTTACGTTTATGACTTGGCAGCCCAATGACTTGTGAATTTGGAATGTGAAACTGATCTGAGAATGAGCTGGGGACTTCATTGCTGCATGGTGAGAATTAGTGTTTTGATAAACCATGCTGCCTGCTTCACAGATGAGTATGTGTTGCTTGCTTCAGAGAAATTCTGGTTGTCTCCATAGGCTTGGGGTTATAGACAGTTTATAATTTTATTTGTATGTCCATTTTCAGATTCTTGTTGTCAACTGTTTGATGAAGAGGTAGCTGCACATTTAGCTCAGACTGTACTGCTTTGTATTGTTTTTAAAGTAAGCTCTGAGGTAATGGATAGAACTCAGACTGCTGGAAATTACAGCAGTTCTACTTCCCAGCCTTTCTCCCACTAAAGAAAGTTTAGTGTGCATCTCAACAGGACATACTTTCTCTGCTATCTATTCCTTATGTCTGGTTTTTGCTGGAAATACTGTTCTTGGAAAAGCAGTAGTTTACATGCCCATTTAGTTTCATGACTTCTTTCCTTGGTAGTCCGTAAAAGCAAATAATACTGCCAACTGTGAGGGTGGTGAAACACTGGAACAAATTGCCCAGAGAGACTGTGGATGCCCCATCCCTGGCAGTGTTCAAGGCCAGGCTGGATGGGACTCTGAGCAACTTGGTATAGTGGACACTGTCCCTTCTTGTGGCAGTGGGGTTGGAATAAGATGATCTTTAAGGTCCCTTCTAGTCCAAGCCATTCTATGATTTGCTCTGTGACTGGAGTCTGTCACAGTAGTATCTCTGCACAAATAACTGATTTGAAACTGCAACATATTCCCCACAGCTGCAGTGGTATTACTGCAGCATAACAGCTGTCATGTTCTATGCTCAAATTCAGCCTTTGGTGCGAAAAACTATGGGTCCCTGTAGAAGATTTCTATCCCGAGCCTCTTGTCTGGATTCTAGACCTGATTTATGTGTCTAAAACTCTGTCATACAATCACTCTGGGATTTTTTTTAACCACTAGGTATGGAATAGCAGAAGTCAGGTTAGAAAGTTAAGGGCAGTACATCTGATTAGTGTAAAGTAAAACAATCCGGACATTCATCAGGTAATTCTGAGAATGGAATTTAAATTGGTATTATTATTTTGATTGTTACAATTAGGGTCTACAGATTTATTAACTACTCTGTGCTGAGAAATGGAGATTGATGCACATTAAACTGTAATCGACTCACCCATCACAAAGCTTCTGCTGCTAGAGATCCATTTAATTTCCAAACAGAAGAATTCATTATCTATCTCCAGAGAAATTATTTTTTTCTTAGGGATCAGTATGTGCAATGAGCTATCAGGCAGCATTCTATAGCAAACAAGCGAGGAAGCAGCTGTCTCTAGCATGCAGCTATGGAACTAAAGAATAAAAAATTTCCATGGGCAACACCGAAGTACAAGGAATTGTCTTTGTGGCCCAAGAGAATTAACAAATATGGGTTCAATTAATTGCCTTGACAGAGTTTGGCTGTGTAATCTACAGCGGGAAACATTGGTTTGCCAGCACAGGCTTGTTTGTTTTTTTCTGTCTAAAACTATTCAGTGTAATTTGCATCAACTTTGTGCTTAAAAGCATGTTGGGTAGTTGTGGGCAGTGTGGTGTCCCAGGAAATTGGTTTCAATGGATACAAGGTATAGCCTGGGTGCTCTACCTTGTCCTGGTAGTGCTGAGCCCTCTGTAGGCAGTTAGTTTCTTTAAGTTAGACCTTCTGCTTAAAATGGCCCAACACCAAATAAATCTGGCTCTTCCAAAAACACATATGGACTCTAATGTATATTTCCTTGTGAATTCTGGCAGCACAGCCTAACTCAGGGGTGTGCCCTTAAAGCAGAATCATAGAAAAGGCTGTCTGGAGTAGATCACTAAGAACTCCTCAAGCCCCTCAAGGACCAACACAAAACTGTGAATGGTGTTTCACATGACAGGACAAAAACTTTCTGTGTCTGTCAGACAAACAGATCTCAAAATTTAAGTTTCTGATCAATCGTTTAAAATATCTCTTTTCTGTGAATGACGTACAGGGGATAATTCCTTTAGGAAGGCTGACAGTCAGTTGGCTGCTCAGTACAGTACTTTCCAGTATAAAAATAAACTGCAGATGTTTGACACAGAAATGTCAGGATACGTAACTTTGGGTTAGGGTTTGCAGATGTCATGTGTGTTGTGGAAGCTAAATCTCTGCCTTAGGGTGAAAGAGGGAAGAGGTACATGGCACCAAATGCTGAGAAGCATGTCCTGTATGTGACTAAATGCATCCTGACCTGTGGACACTGTCCTTTTTGATGTTTAAAAAAACCTGACTTCTGTCATTAGTAATGAACTGTGCCTGTTACACGGTTTTGAGGATGGTCATTTGTTATTAAGGAGTTCAGCTGCCAGGTGATTTTCTGCCTCTTGTAGAAATGTCCCCGTAAGAGGGGAGTTTTGTACAGCACTTTGCTGTTCTAACTGCACACAGCATTGTTTGTTTCATCAGAGCAGTACCCAGAAAGCGGAGGTAAGTTTGGACATGCACAATCAAGTTCTTGCTTCCAATCAGGCTTACACAGAGAGTTTTTGTTGACAGATTGATCCAAATGTTTCACCTCTTGAATTGTTTTAAATCCTCTTTAAAAGACTTCATGCATGCATTTATGTTGGTGCTGTTTTGTTTCCCTTCAAAGCAATAGAGTAAGGCTGCCAGCTTTGAACTTTGCAAGTCTTGAGAAACGGCTGAGTTTGGACAGTTTATCTAAACGCAATGCTTACAGCTGTGTTTCATTGAGTGCATTTAATGGCAGACATGACAGACCCATTTGTTCATTTTCACAGAGTAATAACTGATTACATTTTCTCTTGGCTAACATTCAGCTAAAGTTGCATTGTCCTGTGCATTGTTTCCTTTCTCAGCTGCTAAGTCATTATTTTGGAAACAACTCTCTTTTTCCTTTGGATTTTTTTGGTATGGGCAGTGGGTTGGGATTTTTTGGTTGGGTTGTTTCTGTTTTCTTGGGAGGGGGAGAGGAGTTGTGTTTGGGGGTTTTGTTATTTGAGTTTTTTTCATGGCATGTGTATATTGGGGAGGAATGGAGCAATGTTGATTTTTGCTTATTTGTACTAATACAGAGGTTTCCTACAGTGTTAGGATTCAGTTTCAGGATATTCTTAAGTTCTCCCCATTTTTTCCAGGCTGGTTTTATCATGATATTTAGGAGGAATTTCTCTTTATACAAAGTGAGTGCAGCTGCACCCTAGAACGTGTGGATTTTGGCCTTTTAAACTCAGCAAAAAAATGAATATATAATATTTTTAAAAGTTCAAATAAAACATGATTGGTTGATAGCCCAGTAATTGAAATCTCTTATGGTTTGTTTTTCTAGGGAGGCAGCAGCAGCTGGAAGCTGAGGACCCATACGTGGAGGCTGATCAAGACCTGCACAGGAGGGTGGAGCGTTCTGTGGAGCCGCCTAGAGAAAGACCTGGGGAGAGGCGCATGGCAGAAATGAAGGAACTGTATGGTGCTGAAGCTGCCAAAATCCAGGCAATGGAGGCTGCCATGCAGCTGATCTTTGATAGGAACTGTGACAAAAAGCAGCCTAAATACTGGCCCATTATTCCCCTTAAGCTTTGAGTACCTGGTCTGTGCTCTGACGTGGCACAGAACTATAGGGTCAGGTGCCTCAGGTTGGGCTGATGAAAGAACAAACTGCAAATTTTGCTTTGGGGCTTTGGGGGAGAGTCTGGCAAGGACAGCATGTATTTCTTTGGCCTTTTTTTCTTTTACAGTGTCTGTCAGTGATGCTTACAGTCCATGCAACCCACATAAAGCTGTCAAGTAGTAATAGGAGGGACAGAAATATTAAACCTGTCTAGAATTTGATACCCGCTCGCCTTGACCATGCTTGCAAGAAACATAACAATGTCTATACCCAGTGAACTGGGGAAACTTAAAGTGATGCAGAGAATAAAAAGACTTCAGGAATTGTCTGCTCTTCCTGTTTAGGAATTTGAGTAATCCCATTTTTTAGTCTTATTTAACGTAGTAGTATTTGGATCCTGTTTCACACAGCATAGCTTGAAGTGTTATGTCTAATCTTGGATTTTTTTTGAGAACCAGGAGCCCACTGGCCAAGATACAACTTATCAAATTACCATAGCCCAGACATTTGAATTCCTTTTCAAAGGTTTATAATAAAGCAGGAAGTTTTTCTTCCAGACTGATACTTGTCTGGCAGGAGTTTGACTCTAAAGCAACATTATATAGCAAAATGTTTTAATGAAGGGGGTGGGAGGATCAGGCAGAAGCCTGATGTGGTCCTGTCTGTCAGAGATCTGTTTAGCAGAAGAGAAACTTAAGAGGACACAGCACTATTGGGGCCAGTGCCTACAGTGATTTTTGCCATTCTAATAAAAAGCAGCAATGGGCTTGAAGGCTTGAAGCTTTAAAGAATGCTTGTTAGAGTGATAGACTATATCTGAACAATGTGTACGGAGCTGTGGAAGCCAGGTAGCCCTGTGGCTCTGTCTATTTTAGGCACAGCTTTCCAATGCCCAAGTGCATAGGACATGCACAAAATTTGAACATCAGCAAGTAGATGTGTACTCATCCATCTGCACAGAGATGTGCCTCAGTGTGTGCTCATCCATCTGCACTGGCTCTTTACTTCTGCTTCTGTCACTCCTCACTTTTGGCCAGTTGTGCTTGCCCCCTAATGGCTCTCCAGGTGGAGTGAGGCACACTGATGGTTTGTGTAAGAGAGGCAGAACTGGCCCCTGAAAACCAGTGGCTCCTTAGAAAATGGTACTGTGAACACTTGATGGGACTCTGTGAAGCTTCTGGTAAATATTGTGTGCTGAAGAGCTGTGGTTTGTGTTGCAGCCTTTCTGTGCCAGGGCAAAGGAGCCTTCTGCTGGCTTAATAGTAACGTATTCATCTGCCTTCCTGGCAATAGAGGAAGGTCACAACTAAAATTTTAGCTTCAGTTGATGGTGACTGAGTGTCCAGAGATTCTCTATACCACGTGTAGTTTGGAACACACACCAGCAGTTGTGCCCTCTGCAGCCGCCAGCTGCAACAAAGCAAATCTGCAGTGCAGTGTGGAATATCTTTGCTTTCAGTAGTAGTTACTGTTTTTTCAAAGCAACATTTCCATGTCACTTCCACCTCTTTCACTTTAGATGTGACGAGATGAAGTTAAATTGAACACTGAAATTAAAAAGCCTCCAGTTTCCAAGACTTATTTCTGGTGTGATTAATCTGAAAAACTTCAGTGAGACAAGGGAGAGAAAAAGATTATTAACAGTCCTGCATTTGTCTTCACTCTTGTTTTTGGAGGGTTTTGTCAAAAATTCAGTTTTGTTTGGGTTTCCTTTCACTGACCAAATAAATTTTCTTCTTAGTACCTTGTAATTTGCTTTTATTTTTTCATACAAACAAACTTCCATACTTAGAATGCTTCAGTTCTTAGATGCAAAAGCTTTCTTTTAGCTGCTGCATTGTTTAAGGAAGTTTGAACTTAGAGCAGGAGTGGTTTTAACATATGGAGAAACACAAGGAGTGTTGACAGGACTTTCACAGCAATGTCAGGCAATACCACACATGGACGGTGTGGTGCAAAATGAATGGGAGGGTGGCTGCATCCACTGGGGGAAAACCCTGTAGCAGATTAACATGCATAAATCTCTCTGTTCCTATTTGAAATGTTTCCAGTGTGGTGATGGTGTTTTCCCTGTGCAGTTCAGTTCAGAAAAAAAAGGAAGAATGGGTAGGGTAGGATTGGGCTGTTCTTACTTTTCAACACAAGTTCCAGTTTTTGCTGTGGTTGATTCTTCATCCAGCTGGTTCTGCTAGCAGAAGTAGAAATTCTGGTCTCCAAAAGTATTTGTAGAGCCCTCATATAAGACAAAATATAAAATATAGAACAAATTTATAAAAAGAAATATATAAAAAATTTCCTTGCCTTCGGTTCTTTAAAGTATTTCTAAGAGGGTTTAATATGCTTAATATGCAGTGAGGTTAAAAGGAGAGAGAACTGGGTAAATTGTTCCCTAGGAACTATGTACTGAGGCCTGAAAGGGAAGAATACCCTGCTGCAGACTTAAGAGTTGCTGCCAAATAATCTCATTTCAGGGGATGGGCTGTTGTTGGTAGTTGGCCAGATGTCCCATTTTGCTGGTAATTCAGCGAAACTTGGAAATTCTTTGTAGCAGTTCTTTTGCTCCATCTCTAGTGTCATTTTACATTTCTAATAAATATGCATAAAAACGTGATCGTGGGGGAAATGCAGCAGCAACTCAGAAATGCCACTTCAGTCTGTAACATTCAGCGTTCTTGCACACGCGTTTTATGCTGCAGTCCTCAGTCATGGGAACATGGACACTTTTTTCACCCAAAGGTACAATGTTCCTTGACTAGAATGCAGCTGTGGTGCTGCAGACTTGATTCTTCCTTGTCCAGAAGGTTGCACCTTTGCTTTCAGTTACACCAGCTGTTGGTATTGTCCTGCCCAAAGGGAATTCTTCACTTGCTGGTGGTGCTGTTTCTCATGAGCTTTTCCCAGCTCCAGTAGAAGGAATTACACCCTGAAGTCACAAGTTGTCATCCAGTCAGTCTTGATTTCAGAAACTGGTTTCCTCATTTCTTACATGCAAATGAGCCATATTTTCAGGAGAAGAGTTTGTGATTGGTTGAACACACTTTGAGGATTGGAGAAAAATGTAATAGGTCTTTTCTGCTGAAAGCATTCTCAAAAGAAATGAGAAAAAAACCCTTTCAGAACTGGTGCAATAGAAATGTAACATAGAAATGAAGCAATGATTTGTTTCCTACCCAAAGAAAAACTGGTTACTTTTATGCATTGGTGATGTTGTCAAGAGCTTTTGTTCTTTTAGAATTATTTCCCCATAAAGCAGCTGACAGCTCAGTGTGCCTGTATGTGCAGGTGACCTGGGAAGAGATTCAACCATTTGGATGAGCATCATTTTCTCAATCCATGTTACGGATAAGTATTCATCCTTTTCGACAGGGGTCTCGTTAATAGATGGCTGCAAACATCTCCCACTTGGAAAAAGCTTTAATAAAGAGCAACCTAAATTTCTGTAACAGCCTTTATGAAGGATAAACATTACATAACACATACAGATTTGGTCACTTGTGTCTTTCTCTTTGTAAAAGCTTCTCTTTCATTACATGAAATATACTGTAAATACTGGTGTCATCATCTCTTGTTGCACTAATAGTAGTCTAGCTCTTGGAGTAGAAATTGAGAAAAGCAAGACACAGATTCAACTGCTTAAATTTTAAGTGTGATTTTTGGCATGCTGGCTGAACATTTTGGCTGAAAGAATTAGAGAGGGGCCAAGATTATTGCCCAAAATGTGAAATACAGTCTGTCAAAAGGAAACATCCCATCTCTGTTTTCCTTCTGGTTTCTTAAAAGTGCAAGCTCCTGGAAGATGTATTATTTGATAAATGATACATTCATGCTGTGACAAAAATATTTTTTCATGTTTGTGTGCTAATCCATCAGCTGTCTACCCTGTCTAACCTGTTGTCTCCTGCATGGATAATCCAAAGGAAATAAATTCTTACAGGCTCTTTTCTAGGTAGAATAGCAGCCTGTGAGGGAGTCTCAGCTGCTTCTGAAGGGTGGGTATAGCCAGAGTGTGTTCAAGGCTTCACATCTCTCTCTATATTCTCACATAGCTGGAATTGCTGCGCTGGCACATAGTGACATGTGCAGAGGAGCTCAGGGTGGGTAGGTGACAGACCATGGCATTGCCATTTGGGGGTTGTCTTGGAGACCTGGCTATCACAGCAGAGGAATTGCTTGGACTCTTCATTCTCTGGAGTTGGTCATAGAGGCATCAGCATCTACTATTCATTTCAACAGGCCAGGAGCGGCGCAGCCTTCCTTGGCCAAAAGTGGCAAAAGACTTGCTTCTCTTGAGCTTGCAGGGAGTAATTGAGATTCTCTGTGCATGGATTTTATTATACAGTCACAGAAGAATTTTTTCCCCTTTAATCATGAATCCTTTTCTTCTTAGAAGGAAAGCAGGCAAAGTTAGTGCAAGCATACACAGTTTTTGAAAAGAAAATACTTTTCAGCCTAATGATGCCCATACCACTGCTCGTTCCCTGAACTACATTGAGATCTTTTGCCTGCAAAGCCTTTTGAAAAACCAAAATACACATAACTGCTACCCCCATGACTGTTGTTTACAGCCATCCCAAAGACATACATTTGTGGGGAGGAACCGATGAGAAAAGTGGAAAGGATTGGTAGGGATTTTTTCTAAATAGAGTTACAAGTGGTCCTCCTTGAGTTTCAGACTTTGTTTTAAACGAAAGCAACAGTTTCTTGACTCAATAAGAAGTGAGGCAAAAGTCTATGAGGGGCTATTAAAAATAAGTCACACCACTGTGTTCAGATATCTGTAATCTGGACCTTACTGATAGCAGGGAAGGGGTAACAAAATACTGTTTTATTCATGTCCCCTAGACAGCTGCCATTGGGTATTGGCATAGGAAGATAACCAGATTTCTGATCTGTTTATAGGGATGTTTAGAATCTTTCCACATGCTTCTACAGAAGATGAGAATGAAATACCAGTCCTGAGGTTCAGCTTTCAGCTGTCTCATGCATTCTTCTTTTCTAGTTACAGAAACCCCTCCTGTTTGGTGGCTCAACTCTACCAAAGTTTACTGTCATTGAGTCAAAAGGAGTCAAGTTGGAAGACACCTACTGCTAAGCTGTTTAATGTAATCCAGTTTATTTGTTATTTGGCCTGAGATTCAGTCAACCCTTTTGGTCTAGACTTGTACAAGCAGCCAACAGGAAAAAGTCTGTGCATTGTATTTCTTTAATTCTGATACTCACATAGCTGTCTTACTCCCATCCTTTGCAATGGACAGGAAAAGATTTCCATCATCATGTCTGGATTCTGCTGCCTCCGGCAACCACCTCATCCCATAGATTTCAGAAACTAATTAGGAAATTCCATTTCCTGTCACCTCCACATCTGCTGTTAAGACTGCAGGGCCTGCTTCTCACTTGCAAAGTATAATAAAATACCAGGAATGTCACAAATTTAAGTTGTACTTTGACAGAGAGTTGCAAAAAATGTAAATGCAGTTACAGATTATGTATCTTGGGCTTTTTTAAAATTAATTAAAATCTTGTAATATCTTCCCCATGGACAGAAGGCAGGGACTTGTTGTAACAGAAATAAATGCTTGAAGTATGTTTTTACTTAAGCAGTAACTCATCAAAGGCCACATTTCTGGTCTGTAGCATATTCCATGAAGTGGCTGAGTAATAGCTGAAAGCTCCCCTTCTGCTGTCCTTTCATGAAAAGTGGTGAGGTTGAGCTAAAACTTTACCCAGTTATGCTGCAATGCACTTGAAACACCCAAGTTTTGTGAGTTTCTCCAAACAGAATAATCCTTACATGACTGCAGAATAGAAATCTGGAATGGACTGTAAACCAAGAGCAATCAAAAGAATAATAGACTGCATAATGGGAAGGTTGTAGTACTCACTACTTTTTATCAATTTTCTCTGTATGTGTTGATGAATTTAGGATTTCCAGTAGTGCCAGACCACACTGCACTAGAGACAAGAAAGTATTTGTTGAGCAAAACATGACATTTTCATTGATACTGCTCTGCAACAGAGTTGTGTCGGCAGTGCCACAGCTGGTTTGTGGTGCTGTTTTGGTGTCACTGCCCTGGGTGTTGGGGGCACAGAGGAGGTCCTTCCTTGGCACCTCCTCAGGGAAGCCCTGTAGCTGAGCATGCTCATGGCAGCTGGTTTTGTCATTATGTCCTGGCCTTGTGGTCCTCATCACCTTTTTCTGCTGGCTGCTGGACTCAGGCATGCCAGCTGTACTGTCTTGCTCTGCAAGGATGCTGAGTGTGGGATATGTGTGATGACATGATGGTCCCATGGCAACAGGATGTGATATCATCAATGCCAGATGGTGAATTCTTTCAGGGACACATCAGAAAGAGCAGCTGTGTTGTGCTATAGAAAGTCCTTACTCCAGAACTGCTCTTCTCTATCACCACAGAAAATAGAGAAAATGACAGACAAAATTAAGTGCTCAGTTTTCCCTCCTTTGCTTTTTCTGTTGAGCAGATCCTTCTTCAGGTCACCTACAGCTCCAGTGTGAGAGCATAAACACGTACCTCCAGAGTGCTTTATAGAGAACATTTAACAAGATTAGTTATTTGCCCTTCCTGAGTGTGTTTTACTATGCAGACCTGCTTTAGAAAGATGTCCTGTACTTTCTCTGTCAACAGCAGTTAAATATTGTTTGAAAGCAGAAAAAGAGCTGCCTTACTGGCTCTTCCTTTCACTAGCTCTTTTAGTCTAGCAGTGTAACTTGCATTTTCAAATCTAACAAAATGAAATCTGTTTCTCTGGCACGGTTATAGCTAAAGCTTTTTTGTGGTAAATACATTGATAATAATTAGCAGCACTAGTGGCTTGTGTTACTTTGTGAAAACCGTCATTCCAGGCACAGCCTGCAGTGTGATAGTCCCCATCAGCATGACAGAATTGTTCACTTCAATCCAAGAAGATAGCACATCCTACTGGAATAAAACATACCAACTGCTTATATTGTTGAATTTTTTTAAATACCTTACTAAAAACCAGTAATAAAATAATTTTGTTTTGCTAGTTTAACTTCCTTCATGCCAGGGTTTTGAGTCTGAATTTATGTAAAACCATTAAAATGCTAGAAAAAATTCAGCAGATTCTTAAGTACAATATGGATTTTTTTCATTCTAATAGGGTGCCCAAAATTATTATAATATTTGTAAAGAAAATGTGTCCAAAAACTGTGTTGTGTTTCTTGATTTTCCAACATTATTTTAATTTCCTGGTTTCCAGGATTAAAATTTGAGGCTTTTTTTTTTTATACTTCTTAGCCAAGCAACCTTTAAAATGCTGAGTGGCTTAGCAGTTGCACTTTCAAGGCCTGAAATACCATCTGAATGTATACTAAATGTAGGTAAAACACCTACACTGCCTCTCCCACCACTGCCATCCCCACAAAGCTACCTGGAAGTAAATGAATGTGCACTGTGATGCATTTTTCTGGCCACATCCGTAACACTTTATATCTCTGAGAATCCAGCTGAGCCGTTTCGTGGGCTTCTCTTTTCCTCAGTTCTTTTCAGCAGAGCTCTCTTCTTGCTCTGTCATGTTCTTTTTCACAAAGACTCCTTCCTAGCTGTGTCCCTCCAGCCCAGCACAAGCTGTTCTGCAGCCTGATGATGCTCTCGCAGCTCCTACACTCCTGTCTGCCTCCCACAAGGAGGGCAGAGCCCATTGCCTGGACACTCAGCTGCCAGCAGAGCACATGAGAAGGACTAATGGAGGTGACCAGATTTTCTGGTCAGTGCCTCTGTCACCATAAACGCTGAACACAGAAAGTGCCAAGACCCTTCCCACAGCATTGCCTTCAGTGGGTGAGGAATTATCCTTTCCTCTTTTCCTAAGAGAAATTGCCTCACTGCTGTACAAGTGGTGGGAATTGTGTCACTGCCAGTTTGTTTCTACCCACTGCAGCCACTTACCCAAAACCCTTCTGAAGCTGCAGATCCTGTTGAACACCAGGGGAAGCTTTTGTAAGACTTTCCCTCAGTGGGAGAAACAATTGCTGGGTACAGTGCGTGGCCTTCACAATCCATCTGTTTAATTTATAATGAGTCTGAACAGTACATCTCTGTCAACTGCACCTCCAACAGCAAGGAGTAACTGTAACTTGGGAGCTCAGCCATTTGGAAGACCAATCAGGCAACCATGATCTATTCCCACCCAGCAGATGAGGATGTTGCTAAGGCAGTTTCTCGACGTAAGAATGATTTTATCTCTTTTTTCCTCTCTTTTCAGCCCTCTTGGCCAGCTGGCATTCCATTTTTTACTTTTCCAGCGGGCATTGGTTCAGCTTGGCGTGATCCTTCAGAGTGGGAGCAGTAGCCTATTTAGAGCTTAAAACACATAAAGACTGACTGGCTGGAACCCCACAGAACAACCTAGCAAGAGGCTGATGAGGGCACTTAGCCAGACCATCTCCGAAACACTATTGTTAAAGGAACCTGATATGCATGTTAAGTAAACATCAACTATGCAAAACCCAGCACATGTAACATGCAGATAATAGCATAAGGTAATGGGCCCTAGCTCCAAATAAATAATAGCACCCTCATAACCACACGCAGTTTCAATATTTTCTGTTCACTTTCAATGTCCTCTGGATGGGTCATAACTATAACACAATAAAGCTCCCACAGGCTCCAACAGGAGCTGGATTTAGTGTTAAACCCTGGCTAAAATGAGGGAAAGAAATTTCCCTTGCACACAAACAGGCAAAAGCTCTAGAATAAATGTGATCCAGGAAGTTATTATATAAAGGCATTGATAATTTCATTTGCATATAAAATAATAACAACAAGAACGGAAGCTAAATTATGCCATATATACAGAAACCCTGGGTGTTCAGGATTGGTTATTCATTATTCTCTTGTCATATAAAGCAATTCAGTCTGCAGCTGCATTTCTCTTACAAATCCAATTCAATCAAGAGAACCGAAACATCATTAGCAAACCCACTGACTTATCCACCAGTAAAGTGCTGATACAGGCTTCTGTTCCTGCTGCTAATAAATTTTCTGCATAGCAGTGTTGGCTCTCTCTAGGGATCTCCCATTATTCTAATGACTACAGTTTTCTAACTTAACCACTGGAATTTTTAAGCCTGAAAGTCTATAATAGTAGGGTTCAAAACCTGCAGGAGTCATAGGAAAGAAAGGACATGAACCCGTGTACCCAGTTGCCTCAGAGATGTGTCTAGATGTAACTGCAGATGGAGCAGCACCTGGTGCCTTAGAAAATTGCTGTAGTAGGACCTTTTTTTTCCCATTTCTGAAATACATTGTCTCCTGTTTGCTCATCGCTTCCTCTCCCTATTTCCCCCAGTGGGCTTGCCTGCAGAGCTTTGCTTCCCTCTCTCTACCTTTCCCTGCCTCCCACTTGGTCTGTGGCATTAATTGCCAGCCTGCCCAGCTCATTTACCTCTGCATCAACCTCTCTTCTCCTACAGAACTGCAGGAAATGCTCTGAAAACCCCTGGTAGGTGTTGTCTCCGGTTCCTCCTGCACATCATTTACCACCAGGGCCCTGGGCAGTCACCTCTGAGCTCATCAGAGCATCACCTCGTTGATACTTCATATGCATGAGCCCTTACACACTATTTCAAGGCCTGGGTGTGCACTTCTGCTTCCTTTTCAAGGTGGACTTCAAACAGTGAAAGCCCAAGGGGCGTTAGAAGTGATGTTGTCTTTTGGGAATAATTTTACAAGTTGCAGTTTCCGTAGCTTCTTTAATGGCATTAGGTCATTGGGTCTGCCAGATTCTTGTGATGTCTGTGTCCCTTTCATCTTTTAAACACAAAGAAGCTATTTCCTTGGAATATTGGATGGCAGAATTAATGTTCTAGGCTATCTGGCAGTTACAAAACACTCATGTTCATCCTGAACTTTATTTAAAAAAAAAAAAATAGAAGTAGAAAATTAAAGAATCCAGATCCACCTATGACAGTTGAACGTGTTTAATACAGCTTTAATAAAAAGTTTTATTACATTCCTCACTTGGAATTATACTATTTTTCTGTTTGCTGAACATGATATCCAGGAGAACAAGAATCAGATAAGAAGAGTCTTTAAAAAGTGTTCTTTATTTGAAAAATACAGGCACTCCTATCTATCTTATGCATACTATGAATAAAGGATAAAATTATTACCGATGTAAGATATTGACACTTTCATTTACTTACTTTTTATTTCTCCTCATTGAAGAATGGATATGTATGGGTGACTAGTGTGTTCTGCTTTTATATTTTAATCATGTACTCGTTCATTTGCAAAAAAATTAGCTGTCTGTACTGAAAACAGAAGAAAAATTCTCTTGTTTAGAATAGGTGTTTGGATTTTTTTAGGAAAAGATCACCAAGTTTATTAGTCTAGGGAATGAGAAATTACATTAATCTTCCAAACACAACATTTAATATCAAAATGTCATTCCGTTGTTATTTTTCAAGTTCCTCAGTTCCATTTATCCTGGTTGGCCTTTCTGGGAGGGCTCTCACTCATCTGACCAGAGTGGCTTGTGCTTTTTTACTCGCGTGTCACATTTCTGGCAGGTCTAACGTGTTTGTCTTTCTGTGAAGTCAGAAGGAGGTGAAGCATTTCCATGATGTCAGCAGATCTGAAGCCACACCTTCCTCCCAAAACCACATCTCAGAGCTGATGGAGGATGTTGTGTATTAGAGCCGTTTCTGTTACCTCCCAGTGAAAAACCTGTAGGGCTGTGTCAGCTCCTGTAGCTCCCAGAGCCCAAGACACCCATCCTCTGCAGCCTGTTGGCACTGTGAGCACACCAAGGATGTTACATGATTGCTGGCTTACAGAGTCTTTCCCATCTTTTCTCCAACACATCACATTTTTGCCACAAACCACAACTCTGGCTATAGCCACTTGCCAAAACTGGACTGTGCAAAGCAGGAAGAGCAGTACAGAAGCAATAAAAAATACTGTGTGTGGGGAGGGAAAATCCCAACACAAAACCCAAACCAGCATTTTGGAATGTGTATTAGTAGAAAACTAAAGCTGAGTGGCCCTTTAGGACAGAATTTAACTCAGCTTTGTGATACAGTTTAAGTCTAAGGCACCATTTATGTTTACAGAGCAGCATTAAAACCTTCTGTAATCAGTTACGAGCTTGTACCTATTGACAGAAGTGAAAAAATGAAAACTAAAGTGAAATCAGCTGGCTGTTTCTCAGTCTCCACTGCCCAACTACATCAGGAAAAGTGTTAAAATGACTCCTGCAATTTTCCTTCCCAGCTTTTTGAGTTTGATTTTTCAGTTTGCAAAAAAGGCACCTGAGAATGTTCTTAAATGCTCTCTGTGCCTGCCATCAAAGGAGTTTTCTACTTTGGAAAAAGAGAGAGAGCCTTGTCTCAAAATGTACTTTTGCCAGGAATTTTGTCCTGATTAGGCTGCCTTGGAGCACTTTCTTGGGAAGGTGCCATACTGAAGTTGTTGGATTGCAGCCATGTGTTCAACACTCTTAAAATAAAGCCTTTTCCCTTAATTTGCAGTGCAACAGAAAACTGAGGTTAAACCTATTGATGCCACTGGAGGGTGGGGCTAACATACATATGTATGCAATTATTTTCAGAATATTGCAATGAGTACATACATGCTCACACAATGTTGCTCTGAAGTTGAATACTAATGTTCCTTGGGTTTGCATTTTGCCCCTCTCTGGTTTCTTCATTCGCAAATTATTCCACATCCAAATCTCCCCAGTGATACTAATGAAACTGTTGGATAATCCATACATTTGAGTCAGCTCCTCCTACAGACCCTAAGCTGGCCTCTCCAGCCCACATGATCGTACCCCACAATAGGAACTTAGCAAAGCACTTCAGTAAGTGTTTATAACCAAGCCTTCTAGACTGAACTCATCATCTCTGATCAATCTCAAGTGCATTTTTAAGCCCAAATGTTTTAGAATGAGGTATGTGGAAGAATGCCTTCATAGGATTATTGTATCATGATTCACATAGCAGGAGGTAAGACTTTTCTCTCTCTCACTTGGACAAAGGGTTGTCAGCATTTCTACATTTCACAGATCCATCCAGGAGGATGAAATGAGATGGGCTGCACATGAAAGGAAAGATTGTATCCACTTGTGTTTTTTCTGTGTAACACTCATCTGTTTTCAGATTGTTAGCGTACTCTTTCACTGGCAAGCTTTATGCTCTATATAATGCTTTACTGAAACCATTCATGCTCTCTCAGACCTCATATCTCTGACACGGTTCCCTGCCAGGTGTGGATTATCTCTGTGGCATGCAGAGAGAGCAAGGCACAGAAGCAAGTGCGTGTATCCAGAATAAAAACAGCTTGTACCGTGATCTTCCTTCTGGTGCCCCCCAGACCTGGATCTCTCAGGGACACTCACAGAATAGCCATGCACATAAGTGAAAAATTCTGTGGTTAGGATAAGGTCCCTCACGTAGGTCTAAGTAAAAGCAGAGGTCCTAATCAGTTTATTAATCCGTTATTTCCAATGATATCTCCTAAATTTTTTATGCCTCTAAAATCACAAAGCAACGTTGTTAATTCCACAAGTGAGTTCCACAAGGGGTGTATGAAACAGAGATGAGTCTATCTTTTAACACTGAAGATGTATTTAGTACTCCATAATTAACACCAAAATGGTAATCACTAATTTTCAGATAAAATTAACTGTGCTGCATAGGGAAAAAATGTGCATTCTGTTGAATATATAATTATATATTTTTGAAAGCAATCACTGCTTATATTTACATATTGAGAAACAGTTGTTAGAAATGTGACCTACTTGGTAATAAGAAATAGTTTTTTATTTTGAAAACTATTTATTTCTTATACTATCATACCTGAATGTTAAATTCCAGGAGGAGTATCTACATGTTGGCTAACCTAAGTAGTAACTAAGGAGTAATTTGTTGTATCAAATTACTTCTCATTTTTTATCTTTCCCTTTCTCTCTTTTTTTCCCCCAAACTACACAGTGCCAGTGATCTGAGCCATTTTGTTCAGCATTTTGCTAGACGAGCTTTGCAAAGAGCTCTCCGCAGTGAGCACTAAAATGTGGTTTTGGTAGCAGCAGTTGGAGTCTAAAGTGAATCAGCTTCACACAACAGGTACAAAAGATATAGGAGAGCATGAGTCATTCCCCTTAATCTACATCCAGATGCTGAGAGGTGGCCATACAGGTCACCTCTTCTTTACACACAGATATGAAGTGCACAAAGTGTGTAAAGGGATCCAATTGTCACCTTACTTCTCTTTAACATCCACAGCATCTGTGAACAGAAGATCACATGGGAGAGAAAAACCACAGTATGCCTCAACTGTACGTGGAATCACAGAGGCTCAATACAGAGAGGATGGCTGAACCCCCCTTGAGAAAGGCCACAGAAAACACTCACTGCAACTAAAGCCAGTTTTTATCACTTCTGATTTCCTTAAATCTAAAATACACTTAGGTTAACGTTCAAAATGAGGCTGTTTTAGGAGTCCCTGATTTTATAAGGTTTTGGAAATTTGCAGGATTTTTGCAAAAGCAGAGTAGCACCCCATACACTCACTCTAGTCCTCTGGAAAATGGCCATAACTGCTACCCACTGACACTGCCTGTGTAGTAGTCTGAAGAAGTAATATCATGGTTAACCATTATCTTCACTCTTAGCAGAGGGAGCCATGGGAAGGGGCCTCACTCAGAGCTGACATGGGAGCTGAGAACCCATTAGGACATCTTTTTATTAAACCACTGTCTTTAATGCACCTGAATGTGTAGTCAAAGCTAAAACATGAAGTGGAAACACACTGCCTTTGATTCTGTTTTTAATTGGGAAGGTTTCCTACCTAGGGCAATCTGTCTAGTTAGACAGCCTAAGGAAAGAGTAGGAGTTGAAAACAGAGACAAACAAACAGGTAGCAGCAGCTACCACACCATTCCATCCACAAAAAAAGGATTCGTTTTAGAGCTAGGATGTTCTGCAGTGGAGACGTGGGGAAACAGATGGAGCCTGGTAAATTAAAACAAGAAAATGAATTACATGCAATGAGCCTTCCCTTAATCTAGAAATCAGTTTCACCACTAATTGCTGGAAATGGTCAAATACAGTAAAATACGACGTTTCAGACCGATGCCGTGCCCTCGGTTATAACTAGTGAGACACTCACATTCCATCTTGCCTCTTCTTGACTAATCTTGAGACTGAAGTTAAATTTTCTTCTGAACATCAAATGGCCTCCTTAAAACATCTCCAGAGAGGAATATACTGCTCCAGAATAGGTTAGGAGGTAATCCAAGCATATTGCTACAGGGAGTGAAGGTGTCTCTGGAAACACCTGGTATGATGACGTTAGTATTAGGGTAACACTGCATACAAAAAAATGTTTGTAGGTTGTTACCTAAACTGTGGAAAAGTTAAGCACCCAACTTAGACAATGTCACTAATCAATGCAGAATCCTAACCTTCACTTTCTCTTTTGTAGATCAAATCTGCAACGACACCGGGTCTATAATCCCCTGATGACGAGATTGTTTGGATCAGTCTGGCTTCCAGCATAATTTACAACATGCCTTTAGCCCTCCCTTACGGCTACCAGCTATGGCACCCAAGGAGCCATTCAAATACAGAGACTCACTGAAATGCTGCACTCTCCAGCCTTGCTCCTCTACATTGTGTGCTAGATACCAGAGCAAGAGCACAGACCAGGATCCAGTCACAAGCCTTTCCCAAACAGGGAAATACCTGTTTCTCCAGACATCCTGGTTCTGAAATGAAATCCATTCATTTCTATTCCTAGCAGAAATTTCAAATATTTCTGTCTCTTTGCCCTCAATTGAATATTACAATGTAGTTTTGCTTAAGGAACCAAAACTTCTGACATCAGCCCTGTCAGCTTCTCTCTTCACTTATCAGAGACTTGATATCTCTGTGAGTGGAAATCCCCACTGACTTCTGTAACCATAACCAATATTTGGACAGCTGTTCTTTGCTTTTGCTTTACCCTTTGGAAAACAAACTGACCATTTCTGAGGATGACAGAAAGTGACTCCCCTCCTCTCACTGCAAATGTGTTGATACGAACAACTTCTTTTGCACTCCCTTAGGAATATCTACCTCATAATTCAGTGTGTGTAAGCTCAATCTGGACAGCACTGACCAACTTCCCCTGAGGAACTCTTCTTATGGATTTCTGTGATGCAAAGTTACCCACAAGTGCAAGTACAGCTAGAATTAAGGGACATTTTTCAGCTGATTCTAATATAAATCAAGTAGTATGCGGTAGGAATTTCAAAGAATATGAATTTCAACTAATTTTTATTTTTAAAAAGGAAATGAACTTATACCTTCACTGGCACACAGTGCTGCATACAGTGGGATGCTCTTACCATTTGCCTCTTATTCCTGCTATATTTCACTGCTATTTAGTGCCACTCTAGTTAAGGGTCATGTGCTATTTCCATAATTAATCTAATTTTTAAAAGGTGCATAGCTCATCTACTTTAATTCCCAATGGGGTCTGGAAGCAGCTTGCTAGCGATCAGCTTAGCTATGATTTTTTTTCCCCTATCTTTATAAAATGGCTTACTCCATCAATCCACTTATTGCCTATTAGAGGAGAGGCATTTACTCCCTGATCCCACAGTGCTTGCATGGTGTTGAGCCCATAGACCTTACTGGAAAAACATATATGTTCAATTATCAATGCAAAAGTCTCAGATCATTTTGGCCCAGGAGGCTGTGGTTTTTATGTCAATGGAAAAGAAACCACACATTAACACTGCAACTTTATAATAAGTGCACACACTATTTTGGGAGCAGGGGCCTGAATTTCCAAAGTACAAACTCATTTCCCTGAAAATTAGTGTTCACACTTCTGTCACTCTTTTGCCTTTGAGTTTTATTAATATGTTCTTAAGCAATCGATCTCAATTTGAGGTGAATAATATAGTTACATAATTGAAGAGATGAATTTGTTAATGATCATAGGAGGAAATGAAATATATCCTTACACTTCACATAAATAACAGAAAATTAGTGTACTATTATTGTGACAAAGAAAAAGGAAATGCATGCCAAGTACCCAGTTAATGTAAATTAGCACAATCTGATTGATATTAGTCACTGTAGATGCACTTACTCTGTCTAAAGCACTGGCTTTTGCTTCTGAGGCAAACAAATTGCTCTAATGCTAAAAGTCCAATTTAGGAAAGCAACTAAACTTCAAAAGCTGACTTTGCCACTCTCTTCCATACCTGTCTTCAGTGTCTGTGAAGGAAGTGTCCTGTGTGACACTGTGATTTTTACCTCCAACATGTCGAGGTATGGGGAACGGGCTACTGGTAATCTCCTAAGGGAGAAGCCACCCATGTGCCCCCGAGCTACCCAGTCTGTTACTTCAGGATCCCGTTTATCGAATTTTCCCAAAGCCAAGCCACATTCATCACAGTCCTTAAAGATGTGACAAAGTCACTGCGAGCATCGTCATGTACGGCGGTGTGGCTGGCACGCCGCTCGAGTGGCAGCTTCCGCAGTGCTATGTGGCGCTGGAAAGCGGCACGAGTCGCTTTCAGAAGGGGCTGTGAAGATCAGAATCACACTGCTGAGCACGGGTATACACGGTAATGAAATGATGTCGTGTTTGAGCACACCGTGCCCTTGCCGTTGTCACAGAGAGACATCACGGGGCAGCTGCCTCTGAAGGTCGCGGGGGCGCGCAGCTCAGGTTCCCAAGGTTCCCCAGGCAGGGTCAGGGAAACCCTCCAGAGAGGGTCAGGGGTGCTGCCTGGCCGCGGCTGCTCGTCCCTGGCAGCTCCGAGGCCGGCCGGTGTCGCTCGGGAGGGGGACGGGGCCGGAGGGG
>VZTJ01004908.1:249048-314401 GCA_013397795.1 Orthonyx spaldingii
CGCCAGTGCCAGAGCTGCGGCCGCTGCCCTCCGCCAGCCCGCTCACCCGGCACAGCACAGCACAGCCCGGCACAGCCAGCCCCTGCCCCGCGCCCCCCGCACCGCCAGAGCCGGCCATGGGTAAGCGCGCCCGGCTGCGGCACAGCCCGCGCCCCGGGGCCGCGGGGGAGCCGCGGCTGCCGGAGGGTGGGAGCGGGGCAGGTGCGGGGCAGCCCCGCGGGCTCAGCGGCAGCCGCCTGTTGAGCGCCCCGGCAGCGCGGGGAGCGGAGCGGGAGCGGCCGCCCCCCGCCCGCCTCGCTCCGCGCCGCGGGAACTCCGCGCAGGGAGCGGGAGCGGGGACACCCGGTCCGGCGGGACAGCGGGATCGCGCTCGCCAGCTGCAGAGCGCTGCCTTCCTCTGAAAGCAAACCGCTGATGATGACGGTGATGGTAGTAATGCAGAACGCGCGATCTGTAGTTTCGGAGGCGGCTGTTCGCAGCCGGCCCGGAGCTTCTCCATCCCGCAAAAGCGGAGGGAGAGGCGCGCTCGGGGGGAGGCGGGGACGGCCCCGGGTTTCCCCGCGGGTCCCGGTGCCGCCGCCCGGCGCTGGGGACTGGCCCGGTCCCGAGGCTTCCCCTCGGGATAAGGCGGAGCGGGGGGACCGCTCAGCCCTTCTTGGCCAGACCCGCGTCCCCAGAGTCGGCTTTGGCCGGGATGCGAAGTTTGGTCGGGAGAGGGGGCACAGCCTCGGGACACAGGGAGGAGAGCGGCCGTGCCTCTGGAGATGGGCAGCGCTGAGCACTCCCGTGTGCCAGGCGCGATGCGTTTGGGTGTGAGCTTAGGGAATCCCGCGGGCTATTGGGATAACGGGGTACGCTTTTCCCTCTGCAGCGGTGGAGGGAGTTGGGTGCGGGTGGGAAGTGGCGACTTCTGTTCGCAGACTTATGGGGAGGGCAGTGCTTGCGTGAGTGTGTAACGGGAGCAGAAATGGGGCCCGAGGCAGGGGAAGATCCGTAGTGCACAGGGGTCCGTCGGCAGTCAGCACTCACCTTCAGCATTTCCATCCTTTCAGCACGGGACTTTTAGTATATGGGCTGCTTCCCGCGAGCTCTCCTTTCAACCAACACACAATACATCCAAATTAATTATGCAGTAATGAAAGTTAGGAGGTTTGGAAAAAGAAAAGAAAAATACAGCTGTATCTTTGGTCTAGTTTGCCACTGGCATATTATTGCTTAGAGGTTGCAGCTGCTAAAGCAGAGCTATCAGTGCATGCCCGAGTGTTAATATGCACATACTGATGCTGGCACTGTCTCTGGTTTTAATTAAGAAGAAAAAAAATTAATTACTCAGCCAAAGCTAAAGGAAGCTGACAGAATTCCTATGGTTGCTACTTTGTTAAATTAATTCGCATCACATAATTCCTTAATTTCTAAATGCTTATTAACTGGTTTGTTCCCTAGCTTACTGAAGATCGGACTCCTCTAGTATTCATGTCCTTTTACTAAGCTTTTTATAAATTTTCTACACCCCTTGCAGTGCACATTAAAGTACTGATTCCTGTAGCCTCAGCAGCTCTGATGGTTGAAACAAACCAACCAGTTGTATTAGCAGCATCAAAAAGCTTATTTTTTGTGTCCATATTCTGATACTCATTTTTAGACTATTCTTTTCCTGTGTGAACTTTTGATATTGAATGAATCTGCAACGTGGGCAGCCTCTCCTCTTGTCTATATCTTACTATCCTCCTCTTAACTTATACTTTTACTGGCATGGGTTGATGTCCAATAAATCTTGGAATGGGGATGGAAGAGGGATAGAAACAAAGGAGTGTTTTTACTGTCTTATTTAGAAAAGAGTATTGATTTCCAGGGTAAGACATGTAAAATTGTTCTTAAATGTCTTTGCTGCTAAGTATATGAAATTGGTTTTCCTTCAGTGAATTAAGTTGCTAGGAGTTTGAAATCAAAAAGTTGTTTTAAATCTTTGTGAGTGATTCATCTTAAGGAGAAGCCCATCTTTATTTTAGTCTTCAAATCTTAGAAAAACACTAAGATTAGTCTTGCACGTTGTGGGTCTGCAACAGTGTGTGAAGTATATAATTTATGTCCATATAGAATGTGTTGTCCTGAATGTAGCAGTTGGAAAAAGGGGAGTGAAGAGAACAAAAGTTTTCTTGAACATTTTGCTCATAATGATGATAATAACAACACAAAATTCCAAGGTCTACCAAGATTTTTGCTTAGAAGCATTTTTGTATGATCAAGCTCTGCCTGGCTGAGTTAATGGCAGTTTGGTCAGTCAGGAGAGGGGATTTGGAGCAGAAATTTCGTATGAAGTACTTCAAAAAGAAGTCACAAAAAGAAGCCTTTGTCAGCTGGGGATCCAGTCCCCCATGAATACAACGTTTTGTTTCTGTCATTGCATAACTGTTGCCTTGGCATTAGGTAGACTGGGGCTGATGTGATTGTGTCACCAGCAGGCCTTGTGTGGAGCCCCAGTGCTATTGCTGAGCTTCCTGATATGATGGCAAGGATGTGTTGGACTGCTTCTCATTAAGACTGTTTGAGTTGTCCTTGCTCACACAAAACTTTTGTGTAGAACTGGCTTACCCAGGCTGGTTTTTGTTTTCCTTTTTGGAGGCTGAGATCCCTCCGGAGCCATTGGTGTTCTTTGGGCTTTTGGCTCCCTCAGCGCTTCTGAAATTTGGGGACCCTGTTTTCAACACCAGTTAGGGTTTGCACTGGCTGGAGGGAGGGTTCTCAGTAATAACCACTGCATTGCTCTATGCATCTCCTGTGAGAAGTCCCACCCATGGGCATCTTACATCATGGCACATGCTCTCTGAAACAGTGTTTCACTTAGAAGGTGGGGAGGGGGGCTGTTATTTTACAAAATGAACAAGAAAATGCAAAAGGTTTGGGCTCCTAAAAGTTTGAAAAGCATGATACAACATCATTTCTTGGGAACTGTGTGTTCTCCTAATTTTGCACTTTTTCTTCTTTGTACTCTCCAAACTGTTGCTTTTTACTTAAAAAAAAAAAAAAACAAAAACCAACAAAAAACCAAAACAAAACAGAAAGTGGTTGGAGGAGTGTGGGTACATATATTATATTTGGGTTGGTTGTTTTTTTAAAAAAGATATGAAGGAGAACTTCAAACAAAAACTGTCTGCAAACAGAGGGTGAGATGATGCCTGTGTTTATGTGGGTTCTTGCCCCATTACTCTGAAGCCCCAGTGCAGGAACTGCTGCCTTGTGGAGCCTAAAGGCCCAGGAATTCCCAGAGGTATCACACTGGGGCCATCTCCTGTCCTTCACATCTTCTCCAGCACATCCAGCTCCCTTAGCAGTACTTCCTTCTGCCTCCCTGTAGCTCCTCCCTACATCCAAGAGCCAACCATCCCTTTCTTGTAGGCATCATCTTCAGGAGTTCCAGCTCAGGGGCTGTTGCCACCCAGAGAAATGGTCCTTGCTTTTACATTCAATGTGTCTGAAGTAGGTTCAAATATTCCCTAAACCAGGCTTTCTTCTTATAAACAGCTGGGGGCAAATCCTGAAAGAGAATCAGTTTTCTTTCTTTCTGTTCAGCTGTATACTTCATTCAAGCAGGACCTGAAATCTTTTGTGTCTAACATTAATTGTAAAATCTGATTAGCTTTGGTCATTAAGGGTGGCTGGATTTCAATTGCCAAGTGGTGTAGTCCATATTTTTTAAAATCATACGCCTCTTAAACATATTTAACCTTATTAAAATAAAAGAAACTAATATTCAATTTATCTTCTCATAAAACCTGTGAAATACAGAATTTTATACAGCTGCCCTTTCTCTATCTCCACAGCACCTGTTTGTGCTGTTAAAAGGTACTTAATTTCGCCTTCTCACTGTAATCCTTCTTGTCTGAGAAGGAGGTGGAGGAGAAAATGTTGTGCATTTCAGATACTCCTAGATATCTTAAGATACCTTAAACAATTTGTGTTTTCACCATTTACAGGTTCTCCCTCACCCTCTCTTTTTAAATGTGTGGTTATGTAATACAGGATATCTTCTGTTTGGTGTATGAATTCTGTGTCTGATAGATCTTGAATTGTTACATATCAGAAAAACATATTGGATGAGATTACATCCCTGGGAGGTCTGAACTGTGTCAGTGCCTGATTACCTGTCTTTTTCAGAGTGTTTATAGAATTTTTTAAACCAGTTGAAGTCTGCAAGTGTCTTCTAATCATAGAATATTTTGGTTTGGCCTTTAAAGAGCAATTAATCCAACTCCTCTGCTGTGTGCAGGGGCATCTTTTCACTTGCTCAAAGCCCTGCCCAGCATGACCTTGAACACTTCCAGGGAAGGAGCATCCAGGGATTGGGCGTCCACAACTTCTCTGAACAATATTTAATAATATCTAAAGTCCTTACTCTAAAAAATAAGTCTGGTGTCAATTTCAGGATAAGGTGAAAAGACTTGGAAACTAAAGCCAGTGAAGCCCACATCCTGGTAACTCTTTTTCCTCATGCAGGGAAAAGAAGCATTGTCTGAGTGGTGCACATTTTCATTAGTGAGGATTTTCTAGTCCCTGAGAGACACAGTTGTTGAAGCCAGATGCAAAATAACGACTCATATTTCCACGGATCGTTTTTGGATAGAAATGTGTTGTTTTCTTTTTAGAAGTGGGAGAACATTGTATCCAGTGAAATTTCACAGAAGTAAAGCATTTGCTGAGGGAGCTGCTGTGGGTTGTTGCGTTACCTCACTCCCCACGATGCCTGCTCTTCCCACTGAAACAGATGGATTTCTCTTCTGTTTGCCCTCCCCCATGGCACCCCAGCTATGAGTGCCCTTTGCCTTTCCTCAGACATGCACACACCTGGTCCCCAGGAGTGCCAGCACAGCCCCTTGCTCCTCCTCCGTGCAGCTCCTCACACCATTCCCACTGCAGTGCCGACAGCTTGCACAGAGCCATGGGAGCTGCCTTCCTCGAGCCCACCTGTCAAAAATTCAATCTCTTCATGGCCCCACAGTGTTAATGTTGTGGAAGATGTGTGTATGTGCTTATTAGTGTACTTCTAACATAGCTGCTTCTTACCCTGGAGCGTGGGGTCAAGGCTCACGCCCAATGGAGCACATGGCATCTCGCTGGGGTTCCAGTCTGGTGAGGTGTGTGGTGAGACATTTGGGAAGTCATTCTCCAGAGTTCGCTTAAGCATGCTGGTGGCTGCATTGGCTTGAGAGAAATCAAGATTCTTTCTGTTCTCCTGGCTGGTTCCTTAAAATCCATTCAAGTTCAAGTGCCTCTGGGTTTGCATTGGTGTGAGCAAATGTAAGGAAAGATAGTTTAGTTTCCATGTGGGACATCAAAGATGGTTATAATAAAGTGATAGGTCTCAGCTGAGCCTGCAAGCCTCTGTACAGGTGCAGAATCCTGTGCTGGGAGGATTACTGAGTCAATACCCATAGTGGTCAAAGGGCAAAACAGAGCCCATCACATCCATCTCAATAAGGTGGCTCCTTCCAGGTCATGTGCAATGTAGCCTGTGGCCCAAAGAAGCAAACTTGGCTTGACAGTACCCAGAGAGGAATCCACGTCTCCTGATCCCCTCCCAGGTGGAACCTGAGACAGCTTCCGTGCAGGAATGGCTGTGCCAATCAAAATCCTGTCACCCCTCACCTGTAAACACAGTGAGCATCAGTGGAGATGTCCCCATTCAGTGTAACAAATACGTAGCATCCTATGTACCGCTTAATTCTTAGCTGTTTGTTGCTTTCTGTTGCTGCTCTCTCTTGGTGCTTTGGCCGTCTTCCTCTCCATAATTATTTGTCTCTTGGGTTTTAGGCTCAAAAGCTTGCATGGGGAGTTGTGGCTTGGGAAACATTTACAAGCAACACAACTGAGAATTCAACATCTTTTGTTCTCCCTGTTTTTGGAGCTGTTTGACTAGCAGCAATTTCAAAATGTGAATGGAGCTTATGTTTCATTAACAGAAAGATGTGCCAGCTGCAGAGCTATCGAGAGGTACAAACCTCAGTGCCTTTCTCTGCATCAGTTTTGGGTGTGTTTGTTTCATGCTTTGATAGTTGTGTGCATGTGACACTTGGAAATTTTAGCCTAAATTGGTATGTACAGCAAATGACTTTCAGAAATGTGCTTGTACTTTAAAGTTTGGGATTTTTTTTTTCTTTTTTTGCCTGGGGGGAGATGTTGAAAAGGACTGTGGTTCAAAGATAGCTGGGACTTGGGTCATGAACAAGACTGGACTTCTTGAAGTGATTTGAAGTATCCAATGTAAGATACAGCCTTCACAATTTTGTTTGGGTTTTTTTTAATGTTTATTAACTGCATAGAGCAATCATTGCATATTGCAGCCTAAAGCTCTTGACTTTGTATACACTCCTTCAATGCCAATGGAAATAGAAGAACTGCCCTGGTGTAAACCGTACATAAATCAGAGTTGGATTGCATGGAAGGCAAACAGGGCAAAACTTGTGCAGGAGTAAGGAGGCAGCTGGCTTGCCTTCCAGGTGCTGGTTTGTGGATAAACAGACAGAAAGGACACCTTGTGTTAACAATGCAGCTGGTCAGGAGACCCAGACCCAGAGTAAGCGATGGGAGTTCAGCCAGAGGAGGATTACGTTTTGAGTTGCGTGCTGGTTTTCTCACTACTGGAAACATATCCTTGGGCTTCTTGGTTGTTTTGCTGAGCTGGAGCAGTGGAGCCTGCCACTGATGGCTAATTGAGGAGGAATCTGATTCCCTCATGCTGCCAGCAAGGCACAGCTAACTGGGACTCTGATGTCTGGTTTTACCTTTTAGTCTATGTTTTTGCCAGCTTGCGTGCTAACTTCTCAGACCTAATGCTGAGTGTATATCAGTGAAGCTGCTGGGTGCAGGTGAGCATTGGTGCATTGTTTGCCTGAAGTCACCTGCTGACACCCTTTGGGAGCCCACTGGGAGAGTGGCTGCTGTTGGGTCTCAGCTATCTCTTCAAGAGAGATTTCACGATTTTTTTTTTTTTTACATTCTGTGGGTTTGTATGTGTTTTCTGGTTGGACACAGATGTTTCATGGCGTAAGACAGTGCTTTCATCAACTTAAGACTTCTTTTTAAAGCTTCTTAAGTTCTAGGTTCTGTGAATTTCTGTAAGCATTTTCTGGAATGAAGTCCTTGGCATATACCATGCCAACAAACACCATGCAAGTCTGAACTAGTGCAGAGCAGTGACTGAATCTTCAATACTTTTTTGCAAATTCTTTACTAAAGTAATTTTAATTTTCTTGTTCACTGTGCTTTCTGTATCTTATATTTGCAGGTTTCTCTTTTCTTTGTTTGGTTGTGGGTTTTTTTTGGTTTTTTTTTGGTTTTTTTTCTGAAGGAATAACTTTTGGAAGGTTTTAAGTGTTTGCTACTTGTGTCTAAACTTATGCTTTTGTTACCAAAATTGTGTTGACATAAATGTCATGCACTTTCCCAAACAAAAGCATAAAATGAGTTTTTGTATTTGTTAAGCACACAGCTGAAAATAAGTTTGCCACATGGAACTTCCCTTGTGGGAAATTAAATGCTTTTCTTGAGCTGTTTAGGCATGCATTAAAAAAAAAAAAAAAAAGAGTCATGAGGAAATAGAGATGACTAGTGGGAGTATGATGACTAGTTTGGAGTTCTTTTGGTGCAAGCACAGGGATCTGCTCCAGCACATCTGTCAAGAGCCCACGACTTGCAAGGTGTAAAAACAAGAACACTTAATGTAACATCTGCTTAGGCTCTGTGATGGGCACAGGTACAAAAGCCTTGAAATCCCTGAGATATTTGTCATGCCATGTCAAGGGAATCCAGTGCACTGTCTGTTACTGCCTGCTCTCCAGCCAGTGAAGTTATTAGGTACTAAAGCTGATAACAGTTACATTGAGCCAAAGTTTTGCATAAGTGAATGCGAGGAATGCAGTGCAGAGGGGGCTTTGCTATGTGTGACTGATGTAGCCCGTGTTAGTAATTATTTCCCTCATGCAATGTATACCTTCACTTCATAGACGTTTCCCCCATACTGTGCTGAAATTGAAATGGTGATTTCTCATGCTTGGTAATAGACTGATGAAAATCGCTCAATTTAGATTATGTGTGGAGACTTAAAGAAATAGTGATGTGGAATGAAAAACAGCCAGTTAAGTAATTTTTGCTGGGTTTAGCCTGCAATTTTTTGTTTTGAAAATACCTGTTTTTCTCCTCAAACTTAAGCTATGAGAGACATATAATAGATACTTAATCTTTAACCTTCTCCTGAAATTCTTTGAGGTTTTTCATTTTATCTGCCACTGATATGCTTGCAACACTATGCTTGAGAAATTGTTGTAATCTATCTCATGCTAAATTCCTCTTATTCCTCAGTGGAAACCTCAGGAAAGCAAAAAAAGAACAAGGAAGGAGTAAAAAAACTCTGAAAATGCTGATTTAAAGTAGCTGTGGCAGACTGAAGGTAGGTATTCGAGGAGTGGGTGGAACTAAACAAAACACAAATGAGGTAGCAGCGTGAGTCAAGACTCAATTGATGTCAGCCTTAAACAGTCTGCAGATTTCATTAAAATTATTTTGTTTTCCTTTCCTTGAAACATTATTTCTGGATTTTTCGATGTTTCCTATGGCTGTCATCATAATATCTGCTGAATGTTTTCCCATTACCTTCAGCTTTCCAGCTTGTCTGGAGTGGTTTAGGCTCTTTCCATTATCCTTGCAGAGAGGAAGTGCTGGATATCATGGTCAAACCTTGTCCTCCCCTCCCTCTAGGCTGTTTTCCACCAGGTTTCGTGGGCAGGGGATGTGTGTGGGTAGATAGTTCCCTGCCCCCCTTATTCCTGTTGGCATTTCTTCCTCCACTCAAGACTCTCTCCATGCAGTGGTGTCCAGAAGTGCTTGCTGGTTTTGCACACATGCGATGAGCACAGCTGTGACTGTGACCTGTACTTCCAAGTAAGTGATGTACCTCTCTTAGAGACAGAAAACTGGGGAGACTTTAAAAGAAACAGCTTTAAAATAAACAGAAAGTCAGGAGACACTTTATTAAAGCAAAATTTAGTGCTTTACTGGAGGGAGGTTGGAGTCTTATATTTCTATTTCCACAGTAACAAAAAGGCAGGGCACATGTGGAATATTAAGTGTTGTTGCCAAGGCTAATGGGAATGTCCCAGCTGCTGTTAAAACTTGACATATAACTGTGCTAATTACTGCATACCGAGTCTGTTCTTATAAGAACATACAAAGAAAAAGGTTCAGGAAAATAGCAATGTAGTTACAGTCAGCACTAGCTACTTCTCCCCCTTACAAAAATGGGTTTAGTTGATAAAAATACTTACTTTCATGTTTGATTAGTTGATTTTAGATAGCACTGGTATTTTTTGGCTGTAGAGATACCTGCGAAATTGGCCAATATGATGGCTGTAGGATGGCTATCTACTTTCTGAAGATTACCTACCCTCTTAGAAAGAATTATATTCAAAGTGCTTAGAGAATTAGAAATGTTCCTTATTTGCCACAGAGTTGTTAGGATTTAACTGAGGCATGAGAATGAAGACAATACCTGAGTTTCTGTTGAAAAGAACCCAAAGAAACCCTACCAGTTACTTGGAAGTGTAGTGTCTTTGCTCATTAGTTGTTCCTCTGGCCTGCTAACTGGGCTCCCTGTGCAGGACTCGAGAAGAGGCTTACACGGATGTCCTGGTTTCGGCCAGGACAGACCTTTTTTGCAGTAGCCATGAGAGGACACAATCTGGAGTCATGTGTGTGTGTCTGGGTTGTTATTCTATCCCACCCTCATCACTGCCAGGGATGGAAGTAAGGGACTCCTGCTCCAGGAGGGACATGGGCATGGCTTGTGGGGTGAAGGGGAAGTGTGGCATGCAGCAGGTGTCTGACATTGTTTTTCACTGTCCCGGGCTTGGTGAGCATTTTTACCTGCAAATCACCCTCTCTTTATACACTTTTTAAATTAGTGTTGTTACTGGTACTGTTCCTTTTCTTATCTCGGTGCTGTTTCCAGTAACTTGTTCTTATCTCAACCCATAATCTCTGCCTTTTGTCTCCCACCAGAGTGGGGGAGGAGGGGAGTGGCTTATGGTTTTCTTTTTAGTGGGAGTACTAAACTGGGGAGTTCCCTTCCTAAACCAGGACAGTGGACTTCATAAGAAGACACAGAAGGGGAAAAGCAGTTTTGCAGCCAAAATGTGAGTTCCCAAAGCATTCCTTCCTCTTTCCCATCATATAAGGCAGGTTTATCAATTCAGAAAATGCCATTATGCTTGTTTAAGTTCTTGTCTACTGTAATCCTTTTTAAAATACTTGATCCTTAACCCTTGTTTTTTAGGGAAGAGAATGGTAAGATTAGTAGGAGGGAAGCATGCCTTTTTCCTTCCATATGGAAGGAAGCGTGACTGCTGTGCCCACTTCCCACATGGTCAGTAGTCTGTCTTCTTCTGCATGTGTGAAACATCCCTTATGTTGGGTCCTGTACCTTGTAAATAAAGTGTTTTCTATTGCCTTACTCAGAAAATATGTCAAGCTTTTTGTTACATATGCTTCATTGCTCCGACACTTGTGCTTTGCATTTGCATGTGGTTCTTAGATCTCTATGGAGAGAGATTTATTCTCCCTACCCAAGTTTAAACACAGGAGAAAAATCATGGAATTGTAGGATGGTTTGGGTTGGAAGGTACCTTAACAATTATGCAGTTCCAGTTCTCCTGCTGTGGGCAGGGACACCTTCCACTAGACCAGAGCTCCATCCAACCTGGCATTGAACACTTCCAGGGATGGGGCATCCACAACTTCCCTGGGCAACCTGGTTACAGTGTCTCACCATCCACACAGTAAAGAATTTCATCCTAATATCTAAACTAAATCTGCCCTCTTTTCAGTTTAAACCATTACCCCGTGTCCTATCACTACACTCCTTGATAAAGGATCCCTCCCCATCTTTTCTGTAGGCTCCCTTCAGGTACTGGAAGGTGCTACAAGGTCTCTCCAGACCTTCTCTTCTCCAAGCTGAACAACCCCAGCTCTCTCAGCCTGTCTTCATAGGAGAGGTGCTCTAGCCCTCTGATCATCCTTGTAACCTCCCCTGGACCTGCTCCAAAGGGCTGATGTCTGTGCTGTGTTGAGGACCCTGGGCCCCAGAGCTGGATGCAGTGCTCCAGGTGGGGTATCACAGTGGTGGAGTAGAGGGGCAGAATCGCCTCCCTGCTGGTCACACTGCTTTCGATTCAGCCCACAGTACAGTTGGCTTTCTGGGCTGCACATGCACACTGCTGGTTCATACTCAGTTTTTTATCCACCAATGCCTCAGGTCCTTTTTGGCAGAGCTGCTCTCAATCCACACATTGCCTGGCCTGTATGCATAGTTGGGATTGCCCCAACTCAGGTGCAGAACCTTACACTTGGCCTTGTTAAGCTTGCCTTGATTTGCAATTTTAATACTATTTTCTTGTGTCAGGCTAAATCACTGATATCACAGCAGTATCCCAAAATTTAATTTATCCTGAGCTCCTGCATGTGGTCCAGAGACATTCAGTACACCCAGAGACATTCTGTACACTCAGATTACTTCCACAGTCACGAGTGGACTTGTAGCAGTAACCTTTGCTCTTCGGTGGCAGACATGGATGGAACTGTGACACTTAAAGCCTTCAGGCTTGACAGCTGTTGTGTGCCCTGCTTTGTCCTGAAGGGGACAGCTGGGAAGAGCACCCTGGTGACAGCCTGCGTCTCAGGCCTTCCACAGCACTTGGGATGCACTGTGCCAGTGCTTCCTGCTAGGAGATACTGGCAGTTAATTTAAAATCCTTCCCCTAGGTCATCATGACTTTTAAGGAGCTTTTGCGCTTACTGTCTCAGAAACTGCCTTTCTTCCTTAAGCATGACCTGCCAAGGCAGCTGTGTTTCTCTTAAGCAGAAGTTAATGATAGAAAACATGAAGCTTGAGAGGAGGAGATCAGGATTCCAGCTCTTCTTAGCTGTGTACTTGCTGTCAGCGTCCCTTCTGTGGGGGACTGGCATGATCAGGAGCTTTCGTAGCTGCAGGACAAAGTGTAGGGCATGGCTTGAACATCTGTGATCCTTTCTGCAAGAGCTTTTGAGGAGGGTGCTCATACGGCCCTTTGGGACTTGGTGTGGAAGAAGACAAGCTTTCTTTTTTTTCTCTGGTGTTCGTTTTTGTTGTTTGTTCTTTTGTTTATTTGTTTTATTAAGTACAAAGGAAAAGACATTTTTCAGATATAACAGTAACATTGCATAAAAGGGTCCTCCTTGTGTTTGTGGAGGCTGCTGTCATACGCTTTGGTTACGTTAAGCCCTGTGGAGTGGGTGGCTTTGAATCAAAGTGTAATGACAATGCCCCGGATGTGCTATGGCACAGTGTGGAAATCTGGTAGTGTTCTGCCTGGGCTGCAAAGCTTCTCTCCTCTCAGGGTTCATGCAGTAACCTAAACTTGCCTCTGTTCACATAATCTTAAATTAGCTATTAACTCACTCACATGCTGGCATGCAGACCTTTTCATTTCCAGTTTTGCTTGGGAACGTCATCTCTTCAGTCTCTTTTCATGAAGCTGTGTGTGGGCTTACCTGCATTTGCATGGTAGGAGTTTACTCAAGGAAGTACCTTTCCAAACGTTACCCACAGCAGCTGTGTCCCCGTGCAGACAGGTGGAAGAGGCAGGGCAGCAGTTGCCAGCAAGCGTCACCACCATCTTTTGTTTCCCTCATAGCTATGGTGACCCTGGATGTGAGACCAGGAATGTATGCACTGGAGATGATTTAAGGAAATGTGCAGCACTGCATACTAATTGATTCAGGTCATGGTGCTCACAGGATAAGTGCAGCAGCTTCCTGCCTTCCAAGTGGTTCCTGTGGTTCTGATGTGAACCTCTTTGGCTTATGCCAAGAAAAAAAACTGTGTGGTAATTAAAATTAACCTGACCTGCTTTAGAGGAGCCTGGTTTGAATTAGGGCATGATTATTAACTCTAGCAGTATTTGGCTTTGCTAAATCTTTCCCTTTTCTTCCACGTGGTTCATTTCCTGCCATTCTATCAGCTCAGTGACTGGGGTAGTATCTTTTTATATGAGACCCCTAATCTCTGTGGAGGAGACCAAGGCTTGGCTCACACAAAGCACAAACCTTGGTGGGACTCTGCCAGGGGTGCAGAGCTCAGTGGCTGACAGGGTCTCACACTGTCCCATCTCCAGAAAGCCAGGACTATGGGAGTAGAAAATGGGGAGTGAAACGAAAACTTTATTGTGTGCATAACTGACCTGAATGCAGTTCCTCTCACGGGTATCTAAAATAGTTAATATAATTGGGCTGCTTGCAGTTTACTGCATTAAATCCAAGTCCTCTGAGCTTTGAGGACATTGCCTTTTATATCTGTGTGTGGGAAATTCAAGAAAACCAAGAGTGCAACAGAATTTTAATCTCAAACCCTGGAAGCTTCATCGGTTTGAAGGCTCAAAGTTCCTTGCTTGTGGTTTTTGTTCCCATGAGCTAGATGATGTGCCTGTTTTCTCTTTATATATAGATTACACCATTTTAAAGTATCTTCAAGCCTTCTTTGTGGGCTGGGTAATAGGTGAACAGGAATTTTCATAAAAAAATGCAGTAAAGCCTTTTTGAAAAGGAGCATTTTGCATCGGGTTGTCTTTCCATCAGGTCACAACTGCAGAGTGCCAGTTTCAAAGTCTCTCATATGATAGCTGTGCTGCTTGTTTTCCAAGACATTTTTCAGACAGGAACCATTGGGAGCTGCTTAAGTGTTTTCCCGAATTCTTCTCTGGTATAGTGCCTGGATGCCCTGATGCTCCTGCCTTGTTCTGCTGTGCCATACAGTGCTGTGGTAAGGTCCTCCGTGTCTTGTGATCTCTGGTGATGGAGTGAATATTCTTATTTTTTCACCATTTGTTTGTTTTTGCAATGTTTAAAAAGTTTATGTTGGCAGGAAAACCAAAAACTAATAGGATTATTTTTTTGAGTCAGACAAGCAGGATACTTGTATTAGAAAGGTCTTTCTCTCAAAAAACTGAAGCATTTTTTGGGAAAAAAATGTTTGAAATGCACATTGTGTTAAGTTGCCTTTTTTTTCTTCTGAAAGAATTATCTGTGCGGTGAAATGAAATTGATCCTTCGTTTGAAGTCCTGTGTTGAACATCCCCTCAGCTTGGGAACAATTGGAAAGTAAAGCAAATGGATGAGTTGTACAGAGAGGCTGTTTTTGGCTCTGATTTTCCCTGATTCTTCCTTTGAAGTTCTAATTTATCTTTGGAAAACTTGGGAAATTAGAGGTCGCTAAACATAATTTTCTGCGCTCCTATAAAATGATTAAACATTGATAATCTCTAAACATGGCAGTCCCTTCTCCGTTTTTGAAGAATCACATTTTTGCAAGATGCCATTAACCCCCATTAGCTATAAGGTGTCTCATGTTCTTTAAAGAGTATCTCTTTGCTGTCTCCTTGCTTTCTGTGCAAGAGGTGGATCAGTGTCCTTCAGAGAGCTGCAGATGCCTCGTTCTTTAACACTGCAAAATCTTTGCTCTTGGCCCCTGCTCCTATCCAGCCATTGTCTGTTGTAGTCCTTGAATGCTGAAAAAAAAAAAATCACAAGACTTGCTATTATTTTGGAGGCTTTTGTTTGCTGTTTGTTTTCTGAGCATTTAGTGGCTGGTACTTACTTCAAATTTTCCTTCTTCCATGGTGATGAATGGAAATCTACTTCTTTTTTTTTTTTTTTTTTTTTCATAATAAAAGGTGAAGACTTTCATGTGTGCTGTAGGACTGGGACTTGAGCTGGACACCAGATCTTGATAAACTTGGTGATGGTATTGAAAGAGGCAGTTGAAGTGTAGCTAGCATGTTTCTTCTTACATAACTCTAGTACCTTTGCTGCTGCTTTGGGTAAAAAAGGCGAAATATTTAGCTCTACCTGCCCCTGCTTTTTATACTCTTCTCTTTTGTACAGGGATTACGGTTGCAGATCTATAGGAAAGCACAAAGCCTAGGCAAATTCTGAGCCTACAGAGCCTACGAAAGACCTCTACTTTAAGGAAACATATCTGAAAGGAAATTGTGGAAACAAAACAGGGATCCCTTCTTTTGGTAGGTGGTATCTATTTGCTGTCTGGAGGAGAAGTACTGTAGCATACCACAGGGTCAGTACATTTTAAATTCTCAAAATACTCTGGGCTTCTTCCCCCATCTCTTCTACCCAGTGAAACAAGATTAGGCTATTTATTGTTTATGTTTGAGTGATGTCATGTAACTGTCTGATACTTCAGTGCCTTCCCTGTTCGGTCATGAAAGAGGCTCCATCAGTTGTTACATCTTTGTTACAAATGTGTAATTTAAAACCAATAAATTTGAGGGTGTGGGAATAGGGATTTTCATAGTGTGCCATTAAGGAAGTGTTGCAAAACTGACGTAAGGGTCATGTTCTTTTGCTCTGCAAGCTCTGCATTTTTCAGGCAAACTTTGCCATAACAGTACAGTTAGGAAGCAGTGGTTAGTGGGTCAGACAGGCCCAGGGGGCTAAATTGGGGTTTGCTCAGCCAAATGTTAGTGCTTTTTAATCAACACTGAATTTTGCGTGCAACATTCTCTTCCTTCCCCAAAGCCATAACAAAAAAAAAAAAAGGGTGTTGAATTGGGTCATGCACAACATCTGTCCTTTACTAAACCAGTTAGGGAGGTACCCCAGTGAGGCAAGAGAAGCTGCCTGTAGCCACTGTTAGAGCATCTTTTCACAGCTCTGGCTTGGGCGGTCTGGGACAAGCAGCTGTCAATGAAAATCTGTCTGCAGTCCTCAAACCCCAGTTTAGAAGGAAAAGGAGAATTTCCTTTCAAGTTTTGTCCTGCATTTTTACAACAGTTGCAAAATTCCAACAAAACTGTGTCATGAAAATTGGAAATGCAATTAATTTACAGTGCTGTGAAATAATTGCATAGATTTCTTTTTGCCCTGTTCAGCTTTCTTAGTGTGAAGCAGCCTAACACCTAAGAAATTGTTTTGTCAAATCTCTCTGCTGCCACCTGTTCAGTCTCCAGTAAATGTAATTAATGTGATGGTAGGAATGACAGAGGCTTTGGCCTCTCTTGTCTAGATGGTTTATATATTCTCCACCACAGACTATGTGTTAATTGGGCTATTCTGATAAGTCTCAATTTGCTTTGGTGCAGGCCTTTTTTGACAAAAGCTCCATGGAGGCCAATTTAATTTTTAAAAGTCCGTTGCAGTAAAAAAGCATCAGTGAACATATAGTGCAGGCATCTTGAATTTGAAGTTTTTAAGTTCAGCTGAACTTCTTCCAGTTAATGGGAGTTTATTAAATTCATCACCCAATGCAGGCTGAGTCTGTGCTATATTTTAAGGTAAGAATCCTGATTTACTGGATACTTATTGGTGGCTGCTGCAAAGGAATTAAGAGCAAAAAATTGTAATTTTCTTTTTTAAAGTTCTGAAGTAATTAATTCTTCCATGAGAAGAAATATGAGGATCTACTTTGAAGGGACTCACAAGGATGATTGAAGTCCAGCTCTTTACCCTAAACAAGACAGCCCCAAGAGCCACACCATGTATGTGAGAGTGTTGTCCAATCTCTTCTTGAACTCTCTCAGGCTTGGTGCTGTGACCACTTCCCTGGGGAGCCTGTTCCAGTGCCCAGCCACCCTCTGGGTGAAAAACCTTTTCCTAATATCCTGTCTAAACTTACCCTGACACAACTTTATGCTGTTCCTTCGGGTTCTATCGCCAGTCACCAGAGAGGAGAGATCAGAGCTTGCCCCAGTGCTTTCCTTCATGAGGAAGCTGTAGACTGCTGCTGCTTTACTGTGGTAAAGAACGGGAGAGTTAACTTGCTTTTGCCTTGTTTTGGGTGAAGAGATTAAAAATAAAAGCAGTAATTATTTTTAGGGGGTGGTTTTCTACAAAATATTACGGCAGTGGATGACTTTCCTCTGAAACTTCCAAAGCCCAATAGTTTTAAAGGTAATGGAGATTGCTCTGAAGTGGACAAGTCCTCTCTGGAAGGCCTGGACTAATTGTCTTCTCACAGTGCTCAGTGTTGGCCTGTCCTTTCCCATTACATGGCAAGCCGCAGAGGGGTGGTGGCTGCAAGTGGAAGTATAAAATGCATATTGGAAAAACCCAAAAAACCAAACCCCCAAATATTCTAGAACATGAAAACAAGTCCACATTTATTGAAATAACTGCCTCTCAGAGGACAGCGGTATTTCAGGGTACAATCTGTTAGTGTCACATCGTTATTAGTATGAAGATTTGTCCCAGTTCAGAAATGCACTGATAGACATGTCTCCTTAGGTGCACCAACAGGCAGCCTTGTGAGCTTGAGAGGCAATACTTGCTGCACTTGGCAGCAGAACATACAAGGAGTGTGCTCGCTCAGGGTCTGTATGTGCATGCTGGTGTTAAAAGACATGTCGGAGAACACCCGTGCACAGCAGGCAGAATTTAGCTGATTTGAGACTTTGCAGTAGTGATTTATGACTACTGCAAATGCTTGCCTGCTTTAATGGACAGGAAAAGTCATGTTTTGTGTTAGACTTAGAAGCAGAAAAAAATGGTTTGAAGTGGTGTATAAAGCATGACTTGGAATAATTTTTATTTGGCTGAAACATTGCGTTAAAGACCAAATGAAAAACTTCCTTAGCTTCATTTTTCAGGTAAGTAATTACAGAAATATGCATTGGTATGTGATAATCCAGGAAACAACTTCTGATTATAATGAGAGCTACAAAACATGATTTATGCTATGAGCACAATCTTGGAAATGTGACTGAAGATCACCACCATGGAAATGAAGTACAATGCAATTTGGATACAAATGATTAAGCTTATGTAGAGAAACAATTTGTGAAAATTTGGTTACTGGCCCCTAACAGATGTTTCAGGCTAGTAATGGGGCAATGTGCATACAGACTTTGGCTTGGAACTCTTTGGGGTTTTTTCTTCCAGAACTACACAACACTTTATTTTTGCAACTCTGTTGTTACCACTGTTTTGTATCTAGGAACCAGTTGTAATAAGAAAAACTTGGTCTGTGGTGGAGATTGTAGTATAATTTCAACTTTTATGCTGTTTCATAGTTGCAAAATACATTAATTAAACCCAGGGCATCTAGCAGTCAGGTATGTGATGGGAAGCGCTGTATTGATTGCCAGGACTGCAGGAGAGCAGGCTTCTCTGAGTTGCATTTTTTAGTGTTTTGTAAAAACACAGAGACACCCCCAAATGTGAGTTAATTTTTCAGTAGTGAAGTGATAGCAATTACTTTTACTGCAACCTTTCTGGGTAATAACTCTTCTATAGATAGCTCCCCTTATATGTGCATCTAATGATATCAATTAATGCTGTAATACATACACTATTTCAAAACTGCATTATATTGTGAATAAACGTTCATCTCTGAAATGCAGAAACTCCTGTAGTTATAAGCATATTTAAACCTACATGTAGCAGCTAGGTGGCAGAAACTGTGCCTTTTTAAAATAAAGTGGTACTATAAATGCTGCAGTGTTGTTTTGTAGTGACTGTTCAGTTTCTTCAAAAGAAAAAAAATTGTGATACCTTTGTGTTGCCAGAAATGTATCCTTTGACAAGACAACAGTAAGCAACTCCCTTCAGTTTTATTGATGGTATCTTTTCTCTAAGTGTCTGAATCGTCAGAAATAGATTCTTCTGTTGCGTACCTACAATCTATGTGGCTATAAAAGAAAAATAGCTGAGACATATCACCTTGTGCTTCTGTAACTATATGGCTTTCTCAGTGTCTACTGTTGAGTCATTTACCTGTCATACCTTGTACAACTATAAACATACAACAGTATACATGCGAGAGAAGACTTGGTGAGTGTGCCTGTGTAGAACAGGAGCCTAGGGTGTTAATTGTTTAAAAGTGGAGACTGTTTTATGAGTTTGTTCATCAATGGTGGCCCAGTCTGTCGTGCTTTTCCTCTGCATGAAATGTTGGCCCAGCAATATATGAAGGGGCTGTCTAATCTGCAAGCTACCTGTGCTGTGGCAGCAGCAAAAAAGTACTTTAGAGTGCACCATCTTATCAAAGTTGCACAAGTTCATTTGTTTTAAGAGTCCAATAGACTTGCTGGAGAACGACTAAGTTATTTTGTGTGACAGGTTGGGAAATAAGTGCCTTGTTACAAAATAGGGAATTTAAGAAAACGCTTGAGGATGCAGAACTTATGATCTCTCTAGAAGAACACTTCGTGTGCAACAGCTCTCTTAACTCTTGGCTTTCCAAAAGGCTTGATTTCTTAACAGCCAGGTTGGTTAGAATTTGGAACACAGGAGCTGCAACGTGGTTCATTTGTTATGATGTTTAACCTTCATTAAATGTGACACCAAATAGGAGTGTATAACTTTACTAGACTCAGAAGACAACATGCAAGTTTTCCTCGTAGCTGAAATTGTCAAGAGCAGGATGTCCTAAAGGGCAGTGAGAGGGATCAGTGTATCTTACATGTAATGAACATTGAGAAACACAAGTCTTATGTAGCAGCTGAATAATTTGTAGGGTTACTGTAAAGCCCTTTCAGTCCCTCTTGCTTTTTAATGTCAGTTTTGCACAGTAACATTATTGAGAGAGCATTATGTTTGACTACAGAAAGCGCTGTCTGATTAAAATGTTCTTGAGAATCTTCCCAAGAGCTTTTTTTTAATAAGAACAAGCATATTGACTTAGCAAAATGCCAAGCTGTTCATTAAGTCAATATGCTGTAGCTGCCAGCCTCATGTGATTTACATGAAGTTGAAGTCATAGCTGTACCTGTTTCTTGGGTTTGTGGCTTTGAGCAAGTTAGTTGAATTCTTTTAGCCCACTTATCTTTCATTTGTTTGCATTCAAGGTGCTTAGTGGGTAATTATTGTCTTCAAAATGCTTCAGTGCCTAAATGAAGGGTGATGCTGAAGAAGTTTCTCTGTGAAAAACATGTGACTTAGAGTTGCAGATTTGATTCATACTTGTTCTTATCATTATCAGCTAGTGTGTGTTTGCGCTCTCCAAAAGACTGGTGTCTGAGAAGGCTCATAAATCCCATCTCTTTGGTTTCTTCTGTTGCAACCATAAAGCAGAAGACTGGAAGGCAAAATGAGCTGTAGCTGAGGAAAAGGCTCAAAGGCTTAAAGGCCCTTGCCTTTAAGAAACCAATGGCAGATTTTCCTGCAGTTTAGTTTGCTTCCAGCACTCTCACAACACTATCCTCCCTTTCTTTCTATGTCTGCTTGTCAAAATATGAAAGACTTACAGTTTTTTATCATTTTAGAGGAGACAGAAAAAAATCCAAACAAAATGACAAAACAACTCTCAAAAACTAAGCAAGGAAAAACCCTGGAGAAGTCCACTGCCGCTTCAGAATTTTGATTTGAAGCTCTCTGGGGTTTTGCCACCTCTGGAGCTTCAGAAATATGAAGCATGTCCCAGCTGCCATCCAGCCTGTTATTGCTTTCTGTGTTTACATGGGAAGGCTGAGTTCCATGGTCATCTAGGCAACGGAGGGACTTCAGCCTCTGCTACGTGACTGAGAGGAGCTGGCTGACAGGGTTGAGGGTTTTGAAAGGAGTAGCTGCATTTCCTGGAGTTTGTATGCTTGGCTACTCTTGAATGGAGAAGCTCTTCTACTCTTTCCTGGTCTTGAGACATGCAGTCCCTTCCTCTTTGTTTACCCATGTGTAAAGATGAGTTTTTCCTTGTGCTCTAGGAAAGGTACTGTACTCTGTCAGTGGTCATTGAAATGAAGGGAGAGACCCTGCAGCTGAAGCAGGGAAAAGGTACATCTGCTGTGGGGCCCCAGTCCCTGCTCCACTGGTGACTGAGTGACCCGGGTTAAAGAGGAGAGGAAGCGGGTGATGAGCAGGGGGATTACAGTAGAGATGGGAACAGCTGCACATGGAAAAGTGGAAAGTCGTGGGAAAAGAAGCACTTCTTGCACATGACGTTAATAAAGAAAAGAAGTTGTCTAAACGGGAAGTGAGTTAAAATTTGTGCTTGGGATCCTGTCAGTTAAATCTTGATTTATCTCTTCACACAACTTCTGTATGTAGCTCAATATATTATTACTGCTGTAGATGTCAGTAGATGCATTTTATTTTGGATACGTAATGCTAGTAATGCAATGTGGCATAAATCATCTGGAATTTAAACTCGTGTTTTGCCCATTTCACAATTTAGTACTTCTTTCCACTGTTACATTGAGTTATGGTTTAACATCTGTTGGGACAAATTGGGCTACATGGCAAATTGTGAGAGGGAAAGTGTGTGTGACTATTACGCATTACAATTTTAAGTGTAGCTAATTTCTCTTTGTCTTTCTCTCTCATTTCATAAACTAATCTCAGTCTTGGCTTTAGAGCCACTGATTTACATGTGTAAGCAGTTTCTCACCTGAGCAGCCTCTTCTCTAGCCTTATGTAATAATTCCTCATGAAATTAATACAGAATTCACAGTCTGGCTCAAAAGAATTTGGGAAGCTCTATCAATGCTTTACATTTCTCAAGGACACAGGCCATCATGGTATTTTCAGGCCAGATTCTCGTATCTCCTCTTCATGAACAGTTTTCACTGCAAAAAGGTCCAAACCCAAAGGTGGAATGTAGCAGATCTAATAAAAGCAGCAGAATTTTACTCTTTTTGGCTTTTACCATGTCCGCTGTGAATTTGAATAATGTGTTTTCATCATGGTTGTGAGATAATCCCTTTTTTTATCTGCTTGATTTATTTCTAACAACTCTGAAGGCCAATGAATATGGTATTTTCTGGAATGAAGTGTGTGTTTGGAGGCTGGGGGGAGTGTCAAGCTGGTTTTTGTCCTTTTGTTTTGAGCTGCTCTTCCACAGAAGACACGGTGTCCTACAGACAGATAGAACAATGCTATATTCCGCTTTAGCATCGAATCACAAGCAGGGTCTTTGGAATTAAATTTGGCGGATTGCCTGGATATGTCCAGTTTTTAACAAGCACTGCTTTGTGCATTAGCACCCTACGCTTCCTCCCTTCCTCCCTCCCCTCAACGCTGCCACTGATGAGAGGAGGAGAAACAAAAAAAAACCCCAAACCAGAATAAAAGCATCTGTTAGAGTGGAAATGGGGAAGAAAGAAGGGATGAAAAGGGCAGAAAAGATGTATGCCAGAACAGCTGTCAAATTTGTCAAAAGAGCTGGAGAGCTGGACATACTTTTTAAGTTAGTCACACTCCTGAGTATCTGATTACCTATGTATATTTTTTTTTATTTTTTAACATTAGGAACAATGTAGATACAAACACAACTTTTTGTACAGAATGCAGCTCAGTTTTCATCAGAATGTTTGAATGCTCATTTACCAGCACTTTGTACCCAGGCATGAGCATGTGAATATTTGACACTCACATGTTCTTTCAGGGAAGGGCACTGAATCTGATGAAGAATCCAGAGAGTGAGTCATATGAGGAGCAATTGAGGGGGCTGGGGGTGTTCAGAAAGGGGAGAAAAGGAGGCTCAGGGGAAACTTTACCACTCTGCAACTCCCTGAAAGGAGATTGGAGCCAGGTGAGGGTTGACCTCTTCTCCCAAGTAACCAGTGACAGGATGAGAGGTCATAGCTTCGGGTTGTGCCAGCGGATCTTAAAGTTGGACATCAAGAGGAATCTCTGCATGGAAAGATTTGTTAGGCATTGGCATGCACTGCCCAGGGAATGGTGGAGTCACCATCCCTGGAGGTGTTTAAGGAAAGACTGACACTCAGTGGCACTCAGTGCCATGGTCTGGTTGACAAGGTGGTGTTCATATGTTAAACTCCATGATCTCAGAGGTCTTTTACAACTGAAATGATCCTGGGATTCTGGGATTCTTTTTTTGAGTATGCAATTGAATGTATGCTGTGACGAGGAATACAGATTATTATTGAGATTAGTAGCTAAGTCAGGGTTTGACAGACTTTAAGGTACATGTTAAAACAGTATTTTATTTAATATTATTGTTTGTGCTGCTTTTCTTTTTCTTAATTCCTGAAGGATAAATAAATGGAAGTGTCAAGCTCAAAGGATTATTTTTCTTGAAAGAGATCTGTGAAAGTATTTATCTGATGATCTGAAAGACAGTTGCCTGTGAAGAGAAGTACTATCCTACTGTTGGTAAGCTTATTGACAAAATGGTAGGTGAAGAGCCTCTTCTGACCCCCTGGTACCCTGTTTTACTTTGGTCAAGCAGTGTGATTGATTGCAAATCACCATTAAGGTACTATTTTTACTCAGCTGAAAATGTTTGTCTGGTACGTTTAATGTAATGTGTTATTTCAGCCTCCCTACCGAGAAAATCTTGGATTTAAATGAGGATATATTCCTAAAATCAACTGTCTTCCAGTAGCTGCACCCAGTACTGCACTCCAAAGAAGAAAGAATCATGAACAAGTGTGCAAATAATCCAACCCTTTAATGAGAGAGGGGGATAATGAGGAGGTGGCCCTCTGTGCTCCCCAGCTGGGCTAAACTCATGGGAGCTGGAGTCACCAGACAAAGCTGAAAACTGAGAGCTGTGAAGCTGAATGGAATTCTTGTAATTCTTTTGAACTGCAGGCAAAATTATTTCACAGTGAAAATTGTACCAGAGGAATGTATAAGCTCAAATATTTTCAGTGTAGAGAGCAAAGGGAAATCCATAGTCAAGTAAATGGCCACAACAGATGGCGGGTGTTTTCTGCATTTGCATTTTATTTTTGACCCAGGAACGAGGCTCTGGAGCAAATCTCATTTATCCTTATGCATTGTGCTTTGGTTCAAATCTCAGAGCAGTCCTGGAGTCCATGACCTGGTTTCTTTTTGGATGAAAGTGGACTGAAATTTGCCCTCCAGGAGGGCACTTGGAAAGTTTCCACCATTGAGGGTTGCTCAGTTCATGGGATCAGGTTAGAGTTGGTTTGAACTCACCTCCCCTCTTCTGAAAGTTCATGGGTACTGAGACCTCAGCAGTGACTGTTCCCCCTGCAAGTCTGTTGTTATTGCTTTGCAAGTTTATTTTTCAGTTGAATCTCCAGTGACCACTTAAAACATGTTGACTAAGCTATAGATAGCTTTTATGGTAACTTTGCATGTGGTTTTGTCATGCATACAATATGCAGGTCTATTTTAAGATAATCTAAGATTTTTAATTTATTGAAAGATGGAGGATAAATAATAAATCAGTTTAAAGTCATACTTGATTTGAATGAAGAGCCCATCATTTTAATATATTCAACACCTTCAGTATTTATCAGTTAACTAAAACAACTGTATCCCAAACCTGCCAGCACGTGTGTAGCTTGTAATCAGAAATAGTTGCACCTGATCACTCTTGACCATGTGTATGCTGTATTTTAAACCTGCACGTGATCTCCCGCATGCTGCCAGCAAGCCACACTTGATTTGGCACAAGTCTTTGTCAGAAGGCACATATCAGAGGGAAACTGGAGAGGTGGGGAGCTCTTCTGAGGAGGTGGGGGGTCTGGGGAGCTCAGTGAGGGTGGGCTGTAGGCACCAGGGCATGGCCTCACGTGGCTGCCTTCAGCAGCATCCTGAGGAATCCTGCCGACTGCAGGGCTGGTGAGGTTAGAGAACTTGTGCTTGGGCTGTCTGGTGCAGCCTGGCAATGCACTGCTGCTGGCATGGGGTGTGCAGGGCCAGTTCCTGGCCCCATGTGGGAAGGTGGTGGCTGTGGTTGGGGGTTTTTTTCCAAATCTGAATTACTCTCAATAAGCAACTGGGCTAGCAAATAAATGAGCAGGAAAATGAGAGTTTAAAAACAAAAAGTCATTTCAATAGTCTCTAATTCTGGGTGCTTAGCTAGTGACTGCTGCTAATCTGATTTGTCTTTCTTTGAAACCTAACCAAAAGCATAAGCTGCTTAGGTATATGCCATAGACAATAATCATGTAGGTGATAAATCTGTATAAACCTCAGCATAGGTTTTCAAAGTTCCAGAGGTAATTTTGCTTATGAGGAAAGCTAAAGAAACTATTTTATTTAGTTTTCAGTTTGCTTTTATGGTACATCCCTCTCCACCCACCACTCCGCAGCCGTGCTTGAACAGCTGATCAGGATTCAGAGTAGTATCTGTGCCAAGGAAATGGTGCATGTGAAGTATAAAAAAATAAGGTAAAAGTTATGTCACAAGAGAGTCAGGTTATTGTGACTCATTTCTGGCCTTTAGCTCTTTGATGCTTTTTTAAGTTTGAATTAGTTTCTGCAGTTCTCCCTTTAAACTGTGTTTTGCTTTGGCTGAGCAGACTTTATGAACGAGTAAAACAATCAAGTGATGCTAAAATGGTGGTGTTGAATAGGCTGTAGCACAACTTCTGACCTTCTAGAGAGCTTATTCAGGTAGAAGAGCCACCAAGTTGATCAGAGGGATGGAGTACCTCTCCTGTGAAGAAAGGCTGGGAGAATTGGATTTGTTCAGCCTGCTAACAAGAAGGCTTTGGGGTGACCTAATGGTGGCCTTCCACTACCTGAAGGGAGCCTACAAGAAAGATGGAGACTTTTTACAAGAGCATGTAGTGACAGGACAAGATGGAATGGCTTCAAACTGAGAGTAGGTTTAGATTAAATATTAGAAAAAGTTCTTTACTATGCGAGTGGTGAGGCACTGGAATGGGTTGCCCAGAGACTTTGTGGATACCCCATCCCTGGACGTGTTTAATGTCAGACTGGAGCTCTGAGCAACCTGGTCTAGTGGGAGGTGTCCCTGTCCACAGCAGTGGGGTTGGAACTAATTTATCTTGAAGGTCCCTTCCAACTCAAACCATTCTATGATTCTATGATATTTTTAGTCAAAATGGAGACGCACCACAGCTTGTTGCAGCCCAGCAGTGGAAACCCTCATCTCTTGCTGGGCCTGGTGGGAGCTGTGGCTCTTCTGCATGGGGCAGGGCTGTGCACACCAGTAGGTGCAGCCAGAGGTGGCTGTGTCCTCAGTAGTGTGGCTCATTAGGGTTGGTTCTGTAGAGTGAAGCTGCTGTTCGTAAGTGTCCTTGCTGAACATTTTACTGGAGGGTCATGTCAAATTAGCTCTGGTTGGAGTGCTTTTTGTGCTCCTGGAGCGTGTCTGGGTTTAGTTGCACTAAAAGGAAAGTCAGTTTTGTGTGCTCTGAGACTACACCACAATGTGGGACCAGAGGAGTGGCAAGGGGGAATGACCAGGAGATGTGTCAGAAGTGCACTTGTCTCTTCATCTAAATAGTAATTGTTAGGTGTCTTGCTCCCCAGCTGTTCAGTCTTCATGTGTTTTTGTAAGAGGTCAGTGCTGATTTTGCCTGTTGAATTTAGCATTAGTGTTCCCTGGCTATTGAAAGGATCCCTGCAGTGTCCCTAGCTTTTTGTTTGTTTTTGGCTGAAATATATCACTTAGTTATAATTCACATGATATTGTCTGTCACTACTAAACTGCAGTGTTGCCCTTGTCAAAACTTGGCTCCAGCTGTTCACCAGAGTGGTGTGAATGGTGTTTGAGTGTGCACATCTGGCCATTTTGGAACAGGTTTAGTACATTCTTTTCTGTGCTAGACTGTAATTTGCAGCTGGAAAGCAGACAGACACAGCACTAAATTACTGTTTCAGATAAATGCTTTCTTTGTGACCACTTTGTGAAAATGATTTATGGCAATACTGTCTATCCTGATATGTTTCTTCCCCTTCTTCTGCCACTTGCCTGAAGTCTGACATCCTACAACTTTGTGTGTTAGTCTTTGCATCTGCTTACCAAGTATATAATTATTACGTAAGCTGAAGATACTGATTGTGTAATTAAAGCAATAAACTTAAGTAGAAATTTAAATTGCATACCTTTTGGCAGTTGTAGAAATTGAGAAGAATGAAAAACTGAATTTTTACCCATCAGTACCAGCAACTTCTCTGTCCTGCTCTTCAGAAATGTTTTTGTAATCTGTTTCAATACTCTTAAAATAAAGCTAGGAAAAGGGACTTTCACTGTCTGGAAGAGCCAGAAATTGATTCAGGACAAGCAAAATTAGGTTTTTCTTTTCTCATAGAATTTCACTTGGATGTGTTTTGATTAATAAGGCCTTTTTTCAGAGGGGGGCGTGTGCAAAGATAATTACTGATCTGGCATAGATCTCAGTGATGCTCAGATTCAGCAGAGTTCCATTTTCAAGACTTATAATGATAAACTGAAAGGATTTATTTTCCCTTGAAGGCTTAGATCTTAGTATTTCTTTCTAAGTAATAAGCAGAGGAGAAGAAATGGAGAGTGCCTTTTGGCCACAATTGCATCTTTATCTTCGCTCAGCTTTTGACCTTGTCACAGGTAGTGTCTTTGCCTCTTGCATCTTCTCTGAGTGAAGATGTTAAGGCTTTATCTGTTTTACCTTTTGCAGTTTCTAAGAGGATCAGTCTACTTTGTTTTTCATTAGTAATGATCAATCCATACAAATTTGGTTCTAAATCATTGTAAAAGAGAAGTATCATTTATTCATTAAATTTAAGCAAAGAACTTGAACACTTACAGTTACCTGTGCTATGGAGGTGTAAACTTTCTGGGTATTTTAAGGTACAGTGTCTTTTACAGCAAGTTGTTGGACTTTCTTTCTTCAGTTCTAAGTTGACTGGTTAAGAATGCCTTTTGTTCCACCTCTCTCCAGCAACTTCTGTCTGCATCATTGCTAGAACCAGCTGGTACAAGCTGTTACTGGTTCGCTGCTTTAGCAGTTCTTGGGATAGTATGCTCAAAAAAGTGATCTTTCCAGGACCAGTCAAAACAGGTGCTAAGTGTTAGACAGAGAGACCATGGGAACTGGGGGTGATGATAACTTGCTGTTTGTCACCTGACCTGAATTGTTGTACATTATTGCTTTTTTTTTCCTTGGGATGCAGAGACGAACTTGCTGCAATTATCTGTAGTCTTGAAACCCTCTCCATTTATTCTGCTTTGTAAAATGACTTTGAAAAATACCTCATGCAGTTCCAGTGAAGAGGAAGCCACCTAACTGTGTATTGGTTGTACCATTGGGAAGATGGATAGTTGAAGTGGAAACTCACGAAGTGGAAACAGAGGCGTTTGCTTTGTACCCTCATGAGTCAAACTGATCAGGCAATAGATGGTGGAAGCTGCATATTTGAATTCCTCTCTGGACACATATTACAGTGCTCTGTAATCTCTTGACAACTTTTCTACTTGTGTGAAAGTTGTTTCTGTTGTATGGGCATTTTCCCTCTGCCTCCAAACAGAATGAGTGCATTGACTATGATATCTTTAGCATCATACTCTCTCGTGTTTTCTCTTTGCCAGCTTAATTTAGCTAAGTTAGCACACTGCTCATTTAAAATCATTAAAATGCACTTACTAAGTAAATCACTCAAAAGTATTTTACTCTTAAACTATAAATATAAACTACATGATTTTCATTTGGTGTAGGTCAGTTTGAAGTCTCATGCTTTTTGCAGACTCCTGATAGGGAGGTGGTTCATGTGAAGAGAAATACTTCCTGAGAAATTGGGTTTTTTGGTTTTTTGCGTTGAAAGAATTCTACATCAGTGTGGAAGGTCATGTTCTGTTTATTGGGAGGGAGGCAGAATGCTGTTTCTCAGATGGCTTTATGGAGCTGCGTCGGGGCTTAGACAGTTAAATTGTATTTATTTGCAAGAGATTACTGCTCCTGTAAAATCAGTCAGAACACAGTCTTCGGGTTTTCCCTCTTCTAAGCCTGTGAAAATGCTTAGTGCACATATGTGCACTGACATATATATACACGCATATAAATATAAAAAACCTCTTCTACATGGTCAGAGTATTTATCCAGTGTTGTAATCCTCCTGTCTTACCATGAAATGTATATGCTAGATTTGCTGTAATATTTTGTGTGAATTCCTGTTGACCTTGGTAGGTGTCTGTTACAGCTCATAATAAAAAGAAGTCAACTCTTCATGTCCAGCAAGCTTGGTCTTTATCCAAATGCTCTCTTGAAGGCTCTTGGTTGTTTTTACAGTGCAGTTAGATTTTTTTTTTTTCTCTGTTATGGTAGAAGACTTTTGACAAGTGTGGTGGCTCTTAGTGAGAGGTCAATGAGATTGAAGTCATTGACAAACCTCACTGTTGCAGGAAGAGAAGAGCAGCCTTTTGGGATACTTTGTTATGATCACTGCTTGTTCAGAGAAGAATTCGTTGGTGCTTCTCTGTTCTGTCAGTGTGAAAACTACTAAAATGTTCAAAGCAGATTAATAATGACTTTTGCTCCTTGACCTGTCACTTTGTAACTAGTTTGTCGAGAGATCAGAGCGGGAAGTCCAGCAGAAATCCAGTGAAATATTTAGAGGATCGGAGCGTATGAGAAAGGAGTCAGAGGGAAGAAAGAAGGCTGGGGTTGAGGGACCAGTCTAATCCCCAAATCATAATGGAGGTGCGTAGAGAAAGTGGAGGTAAATACTTCTTATATGTGCACACCACAAGGACAGGGGACAGTTGTCACTTGTTGTAATAAAAGACATTTTTTTATTGGACATAAGGAGAAGAAACTGTAGTGAGAGTGGTTAAGTGCTGGAAGTCACTCAGGTTGTGGAAACTTTGATTGTGGATATTTTCAAAACTCAACTGGTCAAGGCCTGTCAACCTAGTCTAACTTTGAAACTGTCCCTTCTGTAAGCAAGAGATTGGACTTATTTACCTCCAGAGGCTCCTTCCAAATAACTGGCTAAATTTGCACAGTTCATAATACACCTTTGTGGGGTGTGTATGGTCCTGTTTCTTCCCCTATTTCTCCTGCATCCCCTCCAGGGAAATATAGATACATAACTGTGGTAGAGAAATCCCTGGCAAGAAAATGACTTTGTAGGCTTATTATCAGTTACTTGAGAAGGTCCTGTCAGACAACTGGTCTGTCAAACTACTGCCAAACTTCACAGGGAAACTTAATTCTGTGATTTGTCACGACCCCCTAGGTGAAAAAGACACAAGTCAAATTTTATATAGCTGTTACACAGATAGTAAATATCAGTGGGAATATGTTCCTATAACTCTTAATAGCTCTATGTGACCTTGTAGTCATATATAACTTGTCATATATAACTTTTTGCAATGACTGAGATTGTGAGGTGAAAATTCTGCAATGAGGTCAAGTTTCAGCTCTCATTTAATATGCATTTGGTGTCTCCTCCTCCCTTATCATACAGGCTTAGAGCCTGTTACTATTTTTTGTTGATGGCCATCACCTTCTGAATACTTCACTAATGGAAGATTTAGTCCGAGTGCTTGTTGTTTAAGCATTATGTAACCAGTCAGGCCATTTTATGAGAATTCATTCACATGTTCACTGCATAATGCTGAAACTAGACAACCAGAAATGGAAGATGGAAACGGCATCAGTCAACACAAGACAATTTTCCATTTTCCACCTTGAAATAGCAAACATTTATTTTAAAGGGTTGATGAAATTTTTATAATTTCTCTATACATTAGCTAGTGAAAGTAATTGCTTTACCTGTGGCCATCACTGCTCAAGGATCAAGTCACTATTTTAAGAAGCCAGAATAAATAGTATAGCCAGTGTTAGGCATTTTCCCCAGTTTGAAAAAATGCTGTGTTTAAGCCAAGTTGTTTTTTTAATTTTCTGCCACTTCAAATAATCAGTGACTCTTGCGTTTTAATTAAATAGAAAAAAAAAAGAAAAATAAACAGGATGCATACTACAGTGCTGTTTGGTAGCTGGGAGCTTGTTCTCCCTCCTCAATCACATAAAGGATCTCCTATATCAAAGTTCTCAGTGCCACCAGTCTCTCATTAGGCATATTAGCTATCTAGTAGGGGGAGAAAACAGGGAGCCATGGTGCACCTCGATCCTCTGTGTCACCATAGAATTGCCCAACTCTTCAACTACTTCCATATATGAATTGTGTGATGTAACTGATTTCATAGTGTACTAGTTTGAAAACAAACCAGTGGGAGACTGCAAGTAAGAATTATAATTTAATAGGAAAATTAAAGTAAATGCAATAATACAAGAAAAAACGGACAGAGTCGGGCTACAACCTGACACCGTTAGTCAGGGTGGTGGTAGGTAGTCCAAGTGAAGTGGTTCAGTTGAAGCGGTGATCCTGTAGAAGGGTCTGGTCTCCACCTGAAGGTCCAGTGGTAGCTCTTGTCCTGTGGGAATCCAGTAGGCAGGGCTGAACTGTGCAGTTCCAAGGCCCAGATTATATTCAGTTGGGAATGCTTGGCTCCTCCCCCCTGGGCGGAGCATTTTACAATAGGATGAGGTAATCCCAGTGAGGCAATTCCGGTGAGGTAATTCCATGAGTCATGCAGTGAGGTCTTGACGGCCCATTAACAGAGATAGCACCCGGAGGCAGTTATCGGGGTGAGTCATGACAGGAGATAACAAACAGTGTCCCACCTGTTTTAACAGCTTGTGGAGATGGCAATAGAATATATCTTGTATTGCAACCTAGGACACATAGGCACACATCAAGTATTTGAAATTATTATTCCTTGTTACTGGGTTAAAAGCTGTGTGGAAACTGAAGTGTTTCCATAGACACTCCATGAAGTGTTTTCTGACATACAAAAGAACTCTGTTGGATGTTTTGAACCACCGATACTGGGTTTTAACTTCTTGTAAAGGTGTGTCTAAAATATATCTGTTGGGTTTTAGGCAAACTGTCATTGAAATTTGCCACCATTATGTGATCAAGGTTATTGTATTATAGGATCATAACTGGACTCTTCCTGAATGGAAAGATTGCTTTTAAGAAAGTGATGACCAAACAGAGCAAATATGTATGTTGAATAGTTACATTTGTGGAGTGCAGCCAATACCAATGTGTGGAAAGAATTGCATAACTCTTAGGAGGTACTGGAAAGATCTGGTCACTAATCAACTATAAAAGATTTTCAGAAATTCCTGGTCTTATTTTTATATTTTCTATTGCTTTCTGTGACAACTTTAAGGACAGAGATGCCAAAAATCTGTGGATAAAAGCTGTTATGCATTATCCAGAGCATTATGCTATCATTTCTTTAACTTCACAGTTAAACAAAGAAAAGTAACTTCTATGAAATTTCATTTTAAAGGATTAGCATATGTGAGCATAAAACAGGAAACAAAAGAGCTTAGTTGTACTATTATTGAGTCAGTAAAAACCCCAGCATGATCGACCTTCTTTTACTGACCTGATAAGAAATAATTGTTATGCTTTCAAAATACCAAAGGAATTACCCTTTTCTATCATGTACTGTCCAGTAAAAGGTATCTGGGTAGCTGAAATTGGTGGAGAAAGCCTTTATTCCCTCTGACTCTTTGGATCAAAAAGGAAATTGCAGTGTCCCTGTTCCTAAAACGCTGTCAAATGCCTTTGAATGGGTCTTTGCTTCGCTTTGCAAGGTGGGAGGTGTTGTCAAGGTGGTAGTTCAAGTCATGAGAGGAGCAGGGGTGAATTGATGAGGCTAAGAGCTTCTCCTCCTCTCTTCAAACCTTTGAAAATGTCTTAGATTGCTATTCACCTCTGTTGAATGCATTTCCTTTAAGTGCTAGTCTCCTGTCTGCTCTCTAATAGATACCTGGCTGTTGGTGAAAGCACTTGTAAAACAAAAAAAGGTGAATTATATCTGGTAATCATGTCACCATAAGAAAACACACTGATACGCCTTGCAGTCGCTGTGCAATTCCAGCACACATTTTTGTCCCTCCTTCTGAAAACCTCCAGGGACTGACAAAATGGGCACCTGTTCTGGTCGTTACACCTGGGGTGGACATTTGTCTTTGTTTTTCCATTATTCCTCTTCCCTCAATCACCGCCTCCTCACAGTTTCCTAATAACCAGTCTAAATTTCCTTTTATCATCATTTTCAGCCAACTGTACTGTCTGTCCCGGGTGAATAGGGAGGGTGTTATGCTCTGATCCTCTTCGCAGAAACCTTTCAGACTCTCAAAATCTTCTGTCATGCTTCTTTCTTTTCTTATAGACTATCAATCTAGTGACAGAGGGAGCTCTATCAGAGTCGAAAAAATGAAGATATGTGTGAACTCACAGGTGTGTTCAATAACCAATATGTAGCATAAGCAGTTGGGAAAAAGCATGTGTACACTTTCTTCCTGTTGATCACTCTTACCTTGATTTACATGGCCTTAATCTAAGATGGTCAATTAGTGACTTGTAATGCTCAATAACACATAACTAGACAGAGGAGAATGACTTGGAATCAGCTGGGAATAGTAGTTTGTTACAGCTGCTTGTTTATTCTTGCCTATCCAATTGCAGCACTGCCTGTAGGTGAATTGGAAGGGTGGGCTTGCTTTGCAGTAGCTGGGGTTTGTGACTCTGTGCACCCAGCCCAGACCTGAGCACCCATTCATGCCTGGGTTAGTCTCCACAACATCTGCAATGAAATGCTTCTGCTTGAACCAGAGTGGGGAAATTTAATCTGGCCTTGCTTGAAGCTGCTGTTGTCATTTTTATGGAGTGCAAAGGGTAAAGAGAAGTATTTCTACTGCTTGGGCTCAAAAGGGCCTGCTGGTTCTGGTAAGCATCCTCCTCCAAGATCCAGAAGCAGTGCCAGAGAGCCAGGCTTGAGGATTTGTGGTTTTATGGTTTCTTTAAAAAGTATATTAATGAGGTGAACAGTGCAGACTGCCTACAGAAGTTCTACATGCTGTTGCCTGAAAGTCTTCCTGCTCAGGAAATAAAAAACAGCTTTTTAATGAAAGCTTCTTTTGGATTAAACAAAAGCTTAATCCAATTCAGAGTGGAGTTTACATTGGTGTGTATAAGCTCTGAAATAAGTCTTGGCTTGAGCTCCATTTGTTAGTCCAGTGACAAATTATAACTCTTAAATTGAAAGAATCTTGTTTGGGGGTACAGATGTGGCCTCTTGCATGTTTTCTGCATACTTTCATCATGCAGTAGTTGTTCCAAGGAGGCAGTGGGTATAAGGATATGTATATATGTATATATAGGAGCTTGAGGTGATGACTTAACTGGGGAGAAAACAGAGGAAAAACAGCTGGCTTCTATTAGTTTCTCCTATCAGAAATGGGATTTGACATCAGTAGATGAGGCTTTATTGTGAACTGCAGGAGGATGTAGGGATGACAGCTTAAGCCCAGCCTCTTAGTGAAGATTCACTGGGATTTCTCTTTGCTGAATGCCACAGCACTTTACATGATGCCCAGGAAATACTGTCATATTATTTACTGGTTTTTCACTTGTGCTCTTCTGAGTATAATAATGAACTTCAGACTGAAGAGAGGAGTTAAAACTGAACAATACATGAAGAGATTCTGAAGGCTGCTAGTGATGAAGCTTGCTTTGATGTCTTGTTCAAACACTGGTCAAGACATAATCCTGTCTCCAGTCCCTTCTCCTTGGTGTGGGTGAACTCACACACCTGCCTATGTGCCTGAAAACCTCCTCACTTGGGTTTGTGGTGGCCTCTACTGGTGTTCCTCTGCAAGGGAAAAAAGTCACGAGCCCCGTTGTTCTAGTTTGCACCTTTGAAAACATAGTAGTCCAGAAAATTTCTCCTTGTCAGTTAGGTTATGGAGAAGGAAGATGAAAAAAGATCTTCTAGCCCATCTGCCATTGTGCCCTTTTGAATCAAGCCCTACCACCAAGAGTGCAGCTCTCAAAGCTAAGTGTTCCTCTGCTGACCATTAGGGGTTTGTTGCGTCCAAGAGCAGATGTGGCCTGGCAGAAGCTCATCTTGAGCCTCAAAGCAGCTCCTGCCAGCTTTGGTGCTGGGTTGCAGCTGCAGGTCAGCTGGGGTCAGGCAGCTGGGGGAGTCGGAGTGCTCTGCCCTATTTGCTCCTTGGTGAGCCTTACTTGCTTTGAATCAGGAGTTTCTGCACTCTGGCCTAACCTGCTCCTGCTATTCCAGAATAATTCGATCCCACAAGTCGTTAAAACTACTTAGAAGCCTTCCAGCTGTCATGGATGAAATAAAATCGATAAAATCAAGACAGGCCTTGAGCATGTATCACTGAGAGGATGCATTGAACTGATGTGAGTATAGGGCTCTTCCCTGCTCCTGCTAGGCCAGAGAAAGCATGGGAATGAGTTTGCACCCCAGGGGAAGCATGGTGGGAGAACTTGGAGCTGGGGCAAGAAACATCCCTGAGAGGAGTTGGTGTCTAGGTTGTGTTTCTATCCTTCTCAGCTGAAGAGCAAGGCACTGCTGTAAGCAGCAAAAGGCCTTCTTGCTTCAGGTTTAAATGACTCTTCATATGCTTGTAAACATCAAAGTAGGACCTGTTTGCAACCTTTTGCTAGTAAATTGTCAGTGGGGGAGAGAGGGTGTCAATGGGGGAGAGAGGGTCTGTGGATGGTTTGTCCATCAGGTGTGTTTAGTTTTTTCTATGAACGAGAAAAGATTCCAAGCTCTGGGATGTTCTGGTCCCGTCTGTTAGTTGTAGTCCAAGGAAGGTGTGGGCTCCTATCTTTTTTTTTTTTTTTTGTCCCCTTGGATGCCCAAAAGTTGGCGCTCAAGCTGGGGATCAGAGCTTCTCCAGTCTGTCTATGAAGAGAGCTGCTATGCTTACCTAGCTCATGAGGATGGCAGTCTGGTGCAGAAAGTCAGGCTGTTGAAAAGTCATGACCCAAAAGCACATGGTTTGGTTTTGCGTGTTGTGCTTTGAGTTCATCAGTTTTGCCTCTTGGTCAATAGTTGAAGGTTACATATTTACACTTTCTGTCAGAAAAAAAATGCAGGCTAGAAAATTTGAGTTTGAATTTTGTTTTAAGCAACTTATAGCTCATGTTTAACGGTTGAAAAGCTGAAGCCCTGTTAAAAGCAGTGAGTATCATGAGACTTGAAATAAAATCATGAGATGGCAGTGTTGCTTCTAGCAGCTGATCTCTTTGGCAGTGCTTCATTTTGTAGGTCTCTGTGCAAATGCTTTTTGCTTGCTAAAAGCCTTGTATTGACAAATTACAGCCAAGGCTAAATGCATGATTATTTCCACTATCTAACCTGTTTATCACTTTTGTGTTGCTTCTGGATTTGTCCGTTGAATTTCACACAGGCACAAATTAGTGCACTTGTTTTCCTGGCAATGCATAGATTTTGAATATGGTTGAATGTATTTAAATTAATCTGACATCTGGGGATGTGGGTAGTGAGAACACGTTTCCATGTTACCAGCTAACTTTAGCCTTGTAGCTGAGGAGACTCTCTCTGTGTAACCGTGTGGGGTGGCAGGAGGGAGCTCTGCCATACTGCCGTGCTCTGGCAGTGCTGGCTGTCAAGAGTGCCTGAAGGGACTGGCCTCTTGACTGATGTGCTTCATTTTAATCCAATCCATTTCAACCACAAGGGCATTTTTGGCCTAAGAGCAACCAGGGAGCTTTCCCTGATGAGTTCAAGTGATGCTTAAACTCCTTCTGGCTGCTTCTGTCCTTAGTTGTTAGCCTGAGTCTATTTAGGCATGCTTTGAAGGAGAGCAACTCCAGTGGGTGTGAGGGTACCCTTGATCTGGAGCTACTACGTCAGGCTAACGCAGGCAGTGCTTTATCAGCTTGTGTTTGAGGTTTAAATGTGTAAGACCCTGCCTCCTTGGGCTTGCCAGGTACATCAAACTCAGCTAACATTTGCCACCAGAAGAGGTTTCTGTGAAGTCAATGTCACATGCTGCTTGCTTATCGTGGTCTGCTGGCACTGTAATAACACTGCAGTGCTTCCATATTGAGCTTAAAAAAGGTTTCGGCTTACTTATACAGCCCTTTAAACAGGATCCAGTCCTTAGCAAGATCTTTCTCTGTGGATCAAAGAGTAACTATATCCTTTAGGCACTTGGGGTTTTTTCTCCCCCTGGTCTTTTCTTCTCACCCCAAAGCTTTCCTGCAGTTTGTGTCCTCAAAGGGTGACGTTTTGTTCCTTTCAGCTGGAATAATGGCTGCTCTTGCTGCACTTGAATAACACTGATGTCCTTTGAGCAGGGGGAGGCAGAAGCATTTCCTGGCTAGACAGCAAACCAAACTGGCACAGGGATAAGCTTTTAAACAGCTTGCATGCTGTGTGGGCAGCCTTCTCCTTGGAATGCAAGGGTGGAACTTCAATATATTAAATCTTTGCATGGAAATCAACAGCCTTGCTTTAGGTGAATATGTCTGAGAGAATAAGAATTGGCTGTGGCTGAGCACGGGGGTAGCAGGTGCCTCAGAGCTACGGCGAACTCAGGTGGCCGAGCTTGGCTGTGTGATACCCTGGTGGCGGCCTCTTGGTCCCTTGCAGTGCTGTGACACTGTGGAAGCAATGAAACGTGGCCTAACAGGGTGAACTCAGGAGGAACAAGTACAAAAACACAGGGTTGAAATAGAGCAATGAAATGTAAAAATATTCCTTCCTGGAAAGGGCCTTCATGCCGTTTAGGAAGGAAAAGAGATGCGCCTGCGTTCTTCTGCCAAGATCCTCAGTGCACGTTGGCTTGGCTTCAGTAATTTTTAATAGAACTCAACCTCAAGCGCTTCCAAATGAGCAAACAGGAGTTGAATTAACTTAAAAAAAAGACTGTTCTCCCTTTGAACGACACAGATAACAAATGAAAAATTCATGATAGATGTGAATGACTTGCAGATATCTGCCTGTGTCTTGTTTTGGGGATATTTTGTGTCTCTGAAACTTGTGTGCTGCTATTCAAGCTCTGTAAGATCTGTCACAGTGAGGGTTAATTTTGAAAGGCTGTAATTTACAGGTAGGAAAGGATTCAGTATTTCAGGGACAATTTCAGCGATAACTTCCAAGTACCCACTAGTAGCTTTAATATAGCAATTCCAAACCCTCAGGGAGTATAAGGGAAAAGAGATGCAAAAAATGGCCAGACTCACTTTCTAACATCTGCTTTTGTCACTGAGTCAGAATACCGAGTTATTGCTCTGACACAGCTGGGCATCATTACTTGTGTTTTTAAGCAACATGAAATTCCTCTTCCCATGTTCTCACAAACATCGTGCTATAGATATTTTTTCTGTGTATACATATGGACATGTTTATTTCCTTGGGGATGGATGGACTCTCATAGTGCTTATTTTCCCATGCTATTTTTTCAAGACTAGTTGATGGCTGCAAAAGATAGTTCCCCAAAGAGGAAGATATCAGGTCTAGCTTCTTTCAAAGCTTGTCTCATTAATTGAAGGGAGATTTCTTGTTGTGTAATGTGAGGTTGAGAAACCTGAAGGGGACAGCAGAATGTTTCATTGCTCCACATAAAAGAAAATAATTTTGTGCTCCCAGCTGCTCCACCTAATTTTTTTAGTTAGGTATTTGCATCAGGCTATGGGATACCATCTATATGGGAGGCTGGATATAATCTTCATGAAAACTTTCTGAGTTGCCTTACACAGAGTACCTTCAGTGACGGGTTTGTTAAAACTTTGTCACCTTGTTCTCAGAAATGTCAAGTGAGAAATTTCATCTTGATTTTCTTAAGTGGATTAGCCCTGGCATAGCTGCAATGCCTCTCAGTCTTCAAGGTGCCTTCAAGGTTGCAGTATCATAATGGCTTTAGCAATATTGCTCTCAAAATGTGCCTGTTGGCAATTTTCAGCATTAATGATAAACAAAATGAAGTGAATTCATGTAGAAAAACTTTACAGGGAATTTAATCTTCTATCACAGTGTAGAAGTGTTTAGCTGATACGTAACTTTTTGTGCTTTAAGTGTTGTGGAATTAGTTTTTTTTTTGAGCAAATGTCCTGTTTCAGAAACTGTTGCAGCTGGTTGACAGTCAGGGTGTCTGGTTCAGTTAGTTTTGGAACTGAAATTCTAGTTCAAGGTTTTAAAGAGCCAAGACACAACAATATTAAAGTGGGATCCTCTGATAACTTCGGGCATTTATGAGCAAACAGGGGGAGGGAAGGTGTGAAATTCTGTGCTGAGGACGAATGCCTGGGAGCCTGACTTGGGTTCACCTCATGCGTTTGTGTTACGTTGAACTGAAGTCAGTCCCGTCAAAGCTGAGGATGGATAACACTTGTTTCACTGATGAGAAGGAGCTTTGAATGGATGTTTTTGATGTGCAGCTTCCACAAGCAGAGTAGTACAGTGTCTGTCGGACTGTTTCAGGTAACAGTTGACAGCATTGCAGAGCGTAGATTAAACAAAGGTTACACCTGAGTTTGAAAATTGTTAAAATTGCTGCTGTTCTCCTGCAGATGTTGGCTGTTGCAAGGGTGCTGTGGGATTACAGCGTTATGACTCAGAGGTGCCATCCTATCCCCTGCAGTGCTGTTTATCCATCTGTGCTGACAGTTTTCTCCTGACTCTGTGCAGGGATGAAAGGGAAAGAGACAAGTCTGGATCTGATGATTGGCTCTATCCTTCTCGTACTTCAAAGACTATTGCTTGTTCTTGTCACCTTCTGCACTATTTATGTTGTATGTAAATCATCTGATCCACGTTGTGCTCCTAATAATTCTCAAGCTGTTTGCCTGAGTTGCTCATCACTGTCCTTGCTGCTATGGAAACAAATTGTTCCCAGTTTCATGGGAAGAATATTTTCTTTTTCTGTGACAGATTTGGTTATGATGCATCAGAAATTGAGAGTCCAGGCATCGTTCTCTATAACCAGGTGCTTTTGGAAGAGTTTTTGGAGGATGTGTGATGCTGCCTAACATTTGTTGTTTATTCTGTTTGGAAAATCAAGTGAAGGAGGCGGGGGATGGGTTTTCAATCATATTTGCTGCATTCTGTTAAGGGAAGCACTGCCCAAAAGTCTTGCAGCAACACGTCATTTTAGAAAATGAATGACTGCCATTGTCTTTTGCTTGTCCTTTGCATCTTCGTGACAGTATGACTAGTGTGTTCCCATTGACTTTTTCTATGCCAGCACTGGGCAGCCACTACTTATTTCACAGAATCACAGAATATTCTTGAGTTGGAAGAGCCCCACAAGCATCATCGAGTCCAACTCTTAAGTGAATAGCCCAAGAGGGATCAAATCCACAACCTTGGCATTATTAGCACCGTTTTCTCACCAACAAGCTCTTTGCATTGTTGTGAACAAGAAGTGATGAATGGAAAAAACAATCCCTTTCCTAATTGTGGTATCCTATGCATGCACTAGTGGGATTTACACCAACTTTTGCCTGCTCTTAGCTAACTTGCTGCTGCATTGTTACTAAGTATGTTCCCAAAAGCACAAAAATTTATTAAATTGTTTCTCCTTTTTAATGTAAATGAACAATGCATGTTTTTTTATGCATGTGGACCTTTTTTATGCATAGTGAAAGGTCTGGATGGGAAGCTGTATGAGGGATGGCTGAGGTCACTTGGTCTGTGATCAGCCTGGAGAACAGGAAGATTGAGGGGAGTCTACAGCTTCCTCACGAGGGCAAGCAGAGGGGCAGGCACTAATCTCTTCTCTCTGGTGACCAGTGACAGGACCCAAGGGAATGACATGAAACTGTCTCAGGGGAGGTTTAGTGGATATTAGAAAAATGTTTTTCATTCAGAGAGTGGTTGAGCATTGGAATGGGCTCCCCTGGGAAGTGGTCACAGCACCAAGCCTGACAGAGCACACCAATTGCTTGGACAATGCTCTCAGGCATCACAATCTCATGGTGTGATTCTTGGGGCTGTCTTGTGCAGGGCCAAGACCTGGACTGCAGTGATCTGTGTGGGTCCCTTCTAACTTAGAATATTCTGTGAAACTGTTACTTAGACAGTTCTGTTGACTTTCATTGTGCATTTTTTTTTTTTTTTTNGACTTTCTGGTTCTTCATAATGGTGCTGTGTGTATGTGGAAAGAGCTCCCTGTCCAGAAAGGTGATATTTAGCTAAATACCCCTTTCCCTATCAGGCCATGATCTCGAACATCTGAACTCTCATATTTTGATAAAATGTGCCCTGGTTTCACTATTGCTTTGTCCTTTTAGTCAAGGGATATTCCCTCCCATCTGTTTGGTTTTTCTTTTTTTTTTTTTGGTTCAGCTTCTGCAACTTATCTGTATAGCAGAGGATTCAGCCTGGGATGACAGCAGTCTGCTTTCCTCGCCTCACACAGCAGGAGCCTTCTCCTTAATTGAGCATTGTAGGTGCTAATGCAGTAATACCTTTGCTGATCGTGACAGCTGACAGCATATGGCTGCTTCTCAGCAGAACAAGAATACCCTCACACAGCAGAGCTGCAGGCTGGGCAGATCGGTTGCATTTTTGCATTTCACCAGGTGGAGCAAACTTGCATCAAAATGGCTGTGGATTCCCATTCTTGGTACCTTCAGTCAGTTTTCCTCCTGCTGTTATTGAGTATCTGTACTCTGGGTTCTACCTGTCAGTCAAACTGGAGCAGTGTTTGATTTCAGATTTGGTGGGACCCACTGCTAACAAACTGAGGAAAAGGGAGATGGAACAGAGGAAATGAGGACTATTTTGACTTACTGGGCTCACAAATCAGGTCCTTGAGTGACAACTGAAATAGGCAGAGGAGAATGAGCTGCATCATTCCCTCTCTGTCTCCCCCTTTCAATAATTTGGACCTTGAGGGTACATTGTTTTAAGCATTTCTAAATTAATTGCTCCATTTTTCATCCTTAAATTTGGCAAGAAATGCTTCAGAAGGAAGGTGCTTTTTTTTTTTTTTATATTGAGGGTTTTAATGTAAAAAAAGAGATTCCTAATGAAAACAGAAAAATTGCAAGCAAATCATTAAATTACATACTAGCTAATGATCTGTGCTTGTGTCATACCTAGCAGTCCTGAAGGTAAACCTTGATATTGGACATGGAAATGAAGATGAACTCTTTGTGGTCTTTGTGATTTACACCCAGTGAAACTTGACACTGGGACAAGAGGAGAGAAAGCTGTTTTTTCTAACAGTATAAGCAAGTGAGAGTGTCCAGTGCCCTGCCAGGAAGATCTGGTTGTGTGGCATGTGCTGCCTCCTGTTTTGAGGCGGATCAGGTGCAGGGCTCAACAGACGCTCCAGAGCGTGAAGGCTTGGGGGCGAGCGGGTGAAACACTGACTGACTTGTGTTGGCAGATGGGAATTGAGGGATTCATTAGTCATGCTATAGTCTCTTGTTTTGCAGTTTGTCATGATGAAATGAGAAAAAAGAGTTGCCTTTTGATAGCTGCAGAGGGCTTTTAAATACTGCAGGTTGAAGGCCTCTGTGCTTGAACAATGTTTTCTTCTGCAGCATTTGATCATTGAGACAGTCGTCTTGCAGATCAGAGAGACATACATGATGGGATTAGCATTACTGGCTCCTGCTGATTGCAGAAAGTGCTGGATCTCATTTGGGAATAAGCAGAGAATGGTCTAAAGAGACTCTATCCTAAATGTCTTTTCTGTAGGTAAGAAGACCTCTTTCAGCTGCAGCATAATCATACAGTACTGCAGTTCTCATCTGACTGAATTAGGGTCTGTTCCAGTACAAAACAGTCAACTGGAAGATAAACAATTTTTTTTTCCGAAGTATCTTACTTAGTGGTACCTATTTGATACCCAAATGTGTATTCTGCATTTGTCTTCGCTTGCTGTCTCCCCAGGAGGCTGTAATGTGCTTATTTAAGAGAAGCTTTGCCTTGCTGTTCTTCAGTGATTCACTTTGTGTGGAAATTGGGTCTAGACCTGTGCTGTCTGTCAGAGAAGTATAGGATATGAGGCATGTTGTCCTGGTCACATCATTTTAATTTTAGATCACAGGAGGGAGGAGGAAGACAAGCAAGTCTTCCCAGCCACCTACATCTTCAGGGTTGAAGTCACAAGTGTCTAAAAGGGTGTTAGTAGAAATGATTAGCTATGAAATCATCCATGTAGGTTAATAGACGGGTAAATATACAATGAAGTGGAAAATGCCATAGAATTAATAGTTGAAGAGACATGAGTATTTGTAACCTCGTTAATGTCTGCGGCAAAATGAACTACTCTGGAATAAATTAGAATAACAATGAGAGGAGTAAGCTTATGCAAAGTTGGAAGTATATTCTATCAGAATTGGGCAAGGTTTCTCAATCAGTCGTATCTCAGAGGTACACCTCTGCCTGAGAAAACATGGTCAAGCCTTGTGAAACAATCCATCCAAGATGAAACCAAATTAATGGGCCATTTTGCAGTACTTGCTTGGTACAGAAAAATGCAAAATTCCTCCACAAAGTGAGATCAGTTTAAAGGGACTAAGTGTTGGCAGCCCCTGGGCGAGAGACTTCCAAGCTCGGTTTTACCCCTTCTCCTACTGAAGTGTAAGTAAATAGAAAGGTTTAAAATAAGTCTTCATCAGTGTAGTAAATGCAGTTTCACCGAAGTCTTTCATGAAGTCTTCCTCTTAAGACCTTAAATGTTGTGCTTTCCCTATGCTCTCTTCTGTCCTTACTGCTCTGCAAGCATTGGAAATTTTTCATGTTAGCTGTCAGCCATTACTCTTTGGGTTGTAGTGCTTGCTACAAATACCCTTCTAGCTCTTACAGGAAGGGACATAAACTGCCCTGTTTTAGACAGTTCAGGTAAGTATGGTATTTGGAGAGGATCCCAGCCTGTTTTGTTATTGAATTAAGAGAACTGGTAATTTTTTTTTTCCATTTCCTTGTTAGCTGTGAGTATCCAGCACAAGAAGCTGATGGCTGAGCTTTCCAGGAATGGTGCCTATTGGGGTGCTTAAATACAAACCAAAAGGTCACATTTGTTTATCTCTTAAGGGGCTGCTTCTGCACAAATATGACCAGGGTCCTTGCAATGCTGAGGAGAATTAACCTGACAAAAACTGAAGCCCCCATCTTTGAATAGCTTCTGGATATATGTGCAGTGCGGGAGCAGCTTTTTTACACGTGTGTGGGGGGGAAGAATTGAAGCATTCGGTATTTCCAAAATGTTCTAACCATACTGTCAGTGTTGCTTAGCAGCAGAGGGTTTAAAATAGCAGTATTACTCAACAGTGTGAGCCACATTTGCACACGGTAATGTTCTGTGTCCTGTGTTGACTTGCTGCATTATGAAAGTGCTAAGTTAATGTAAGGAAAGTGAAGATAGCTCACCTCCTCCTCTCCTAACTTGAGGAACAAGTGGCTGAACAGTGACATGTCTTCCTTATGGTTTCAACAAGCAGATGTCCAGCACAGGGCTGCCAAGGTGTTTCAGTCCCCCAGGTGTGTGCATGCCAACCTCAACCTCACTGGTGTGCAAAGGCCTCTCACACCCCTGTCTGCCTCTGAGCAGGTGTAGCTCTCAACCCAGCACCCTATGTTGGTGCCAGCTCAGGCTGTGCCCTTAGTGCAGCATCAGCTGGCTTGGGGGGCCTGGCAAGGAGCAGCAGGGACAGGAGAAAGTGTGACTAACACTCAGTGATCTCCCAGCAGCCTCACTTCTCGGTCCCTGTTGCATATTCCTGCCACTCACCTGCTTCCTAGAGGTGATATGGTCTTCTGAAGTGATGCTGAGAGGACCTGAGGTGGAGGTATCACTTACCCACTGTCTGTGGGAGTCCCAGCCTCTGCTGGAGTAAGTCAGAGGGCTTGCAGGACTGCAGCTGTACTCACTGTCATCTCCAGAAGAGTGGAATATTATAGTGATGAAGGCAATAGATCATGGTGGCCTAAGTGAAAAGTTTTACTCAGGTATCAAGGAGTTCAAGAGTTTTGTCCTCTACAAGATTAAACTAAGGGTGAGTGCTGGTTAAGTTATATGGTGGCTACTGAAAAATATTATAGATTAATATATTAATTTTATGTAATATTGATTACTATAATAATATTATGTAAAGATAAACAGCTGTGTATTATGTTTTACCTGCTTTGAAGAGCTTCAACTATTGCTTTAGAGCTATAGAAATACTCCCTTAGCATTGCTAATGATTTTCTTAACAAATGTGACTACATATTATTGTGTCAAAATAGGGCCATATTTTAAAGCCCTGAAGTGAATTAAAATAGCAACTGAATCTGTCTTCAGTGTTTTGTATGCTGTACCATGAAAGCAAAATGTTTACCAGCTGCAGATATTTAAATGCTGACCTTAAAATAAGGCAAATATGTTTCTTAAGCGGATCTCTCTGGTTTTTTCAGTATTTAAAACCGTGGCCTATTTCTTCAGTGAATGCTCGTAAACAACCCATTTTAAATTGCACAGTTAGAACATCATTTACATTTACAGCTGTTTTATTTGTGCTTTGCCTGAAGTGTGGACCATTTTATGACAGGCATTCCCTCACATACAGTATATGAATAGTGGAGGAGTATGGCCATTAAGTGTTAATCTAAGACTGGGAGTTGTTCATGTAAAATACTTCATTCAACCACTTGCAGTTTACAGGGCAATGTTTAAAAAAAAAATATGGCAGTGCTTGTGACAAGTAGCACAGTATAAGTTATGATGATTCATGTTAATTTAAAATGCTGGTTTAAAGTTTTTGAGGAGGAGAGCTGAGCTCACTCAACTGTTTTGGGTTGGGGATAGCAATGGATTTAATACTTCCATGACTTACCTGCCGCTGCTTTACCGCTGTAGAGACTAAAGACACAAGAGACAAGGACACTGAAAAAATTGTCACTATTGCTTAAAAAGATGATGATTTTCAGTTGTTAAAAGAAAGCAAAACAGGCATCCCATCTTAGTCGGAAAAAGGACACCTGATGTGCCAAGGGCTGATACATTTTTTTTCCCCGGAATGATTATGAAAGACATGAAGGTCATATGAGAGACCTCAAACTTCCCTGCACACATGCTTTGTACTTCAGAAAGCAGAGTCTCTTGAGATGTCAGTTGCTAAGAAAAATATGCTTGTGTTTCCAATTAGGCAAGCAGGGCTTGTGAAACCATCTCTGCAACTCCTGTAGCTTTCCTTCAAAGTTCCTGCCAGTGGAGGTGCATTCATAGGAGCCCAACTTGCAAATTCCTCAGGTGTACAGGAGATGGTGCAAGTAATTTCTGCACTACTGGCTTTTCACATTGGGGTCATATGTTGCCCAGCTGATGTCATATTCAGACTGAGGATGTCGCTGTCCTGTGCTGCCTGGTTTGCCTCTGAGCTGGCAAAGCCTTTTGGAGAGTGTGATTCAAGGGTAGTGCTTAAGGATGCATGTCGCTGACCGCTAGCTCGCCCGGCTGGTCGAGGGGCGACAGTACCCTCGCGTGCCCGGACACAGGCTCTCACGCCACACGCGGGTGCGCGGCGGCGATGCAACGCCTTAGCCTTCTGAGGGCAAGTTCGAGGCAGGTAACAAGTCCCACAGCCCAGGCTGGGGCTGGCAGCAGCCGATAAATCAGGAGCGACGCGGAGGCGATGAAGGAAGAAGAGAGGACTCGTTTGTGGGCTAAATCCAAGGGTTTATTCTCTGCCCTGGCGGGGGCAGAAGAACTTANGGAAAGAGCTTTTTCAACTGGGATCCCTGTTAGTCAATTGCTCTGAACAGATTCTTGGCTGGAGGAGAGGAAAAGTAGGGGATTGGAAAGTGCTCTGTCCAGCTCAGTGGTGCACAGATATTATTTACCACTTCTGGTTAGTCCCTGAACAAATCATTTCTCCATATAGTGTACATGTACATATATGTATGATATAAACAGCCTTGAAATGTTTATCTGTATTTCAGAAGTAACTTTTTCTTGTGATTTCTAGTAATAGTGCTCATCTATGACTTGTTTTCTGGATGGTTTCCAATGAACAAAAAATGTATTTAGGTGGAGGAAAGCAGCTGAATGAAAATTAGCTGTTCACATACACAATATTGTGCTTTATATGACTGGCTGCCCTTACTGGCACGCAGAGATGAGCAGAATTTATTTTGTTTGTTGTAGATCAAAATCTTGCTAGAGCTTGAAGTGTTTCACAGGTTTGCAAAATTAGCTTTTAGTAGCCTTACAGAACCCACCTGGGCTTCAGCAGGGCTTGGGTTTGGCCCTTTGACTGCATTATTTTCTGTGTATGTGCTCGATACAAGTGTTGTCTCAAGGCTTGCGTGTTGCCTTAGATTACCAGTTTGTTTTCTCAGAGACCCGGTGACTCCATACAGGAGGAGGGAGATTCCAGTTCTTTCTACCACCTTCCTTAACTAGGTTGGTTTCCTTGTTCCTTTTTTGTGTCTGTGCGTGTTTAGGATCATGAATGTAAACCTCAAGCCAGTTGCTGTGTAAAGGAGGAGAAAAGCTCCACGTTCAAACTGCTTCTGGCACAAGCCCAGGTTTGCCATGAGTGTCTCGCATTAAGCTCTGAGGCCAGGCCAAGCAGAGATACATTTCCGGGTTCTCTTTGGCTTTAGGAACGAGTTTTACATCTGGAGACAATGCTTCCATGAAATGCTTATTCCCTTTGGGCAGAGGCAGATGTGGAGCCTGCGCACGGGCCATGTCCCAGCACCCGGATGTTTGTTACGCTCTGCTCAGCCGCTCCTCTGAGCTCCTGGTGCCCGAGGGGTTTGCGGTGGCAGAGCTGGGGGAGCAGCACCCTCCTGCCAAGACATGGGGTGATGGGCTTCAGGGCCTCTTCTTAGTGGGAACCAGGAGGGGACCTTTGTCTGCATCTTCTACCCCTAGGTGTACCCAGGTGGATTTTTCTGGTCAACCAGATAAGTGCTGTAGTGAATGTGGTGGTATTTCTGTTTGTGATTAAGTGTTGCATAAACTACTGCATAAACTACACTGCTGAAGTGTATGCACATGCCTGACCTAAGGGTCCAGTTCTGTTCTTGCACTTTTGCCCCTTGCCAATTCAGGATCTGAATTATGAAAAACAGAGCTCAGCTGCATTGTTATGACTTCACTTCCCTGAAGTTTGTTGCTTTCCCATGTTTCCCAGTTGCACTCTCTTTGCCAGCCATGCAGGTAGTGATCAGCTGTGGGGAGCGCTTACATATGTCATCTCCTGTTCTGGGATGAGTTAGCCTTTTGCTGTTCCTGATTTTCTTTCTTGTTTTGAAGAGAGTTTTTCTTCTTAAATTTTTCCCCACAGCCAAGTGAACGATGTGGTTGCATGTTTTTGTTTAAACCTAAGTCTTACGCTTCCAAACACGGCTTGGCTTTACTCTGTTTTTCTACCCTGGAGCAGCAGTTGTAAGTAGCTAAAAAGGAATTGAGCTCTAAGTGTTTCTTTTGTTAGTGTGTGCTGTTGACATGTAATTAAGGGGCAGGCCAGAACTTGGCAAGCTGTGACTTTATTTGCATTCTGTCTCTGGCTGCCTGGTAGATGCTGATGTTTAAAGCATCCGTCTTGGTCTTCCTTGATGAGGAAGAGTTTGGGATGTTGCTCTGGTGCAGCTTCTTCTCCTCCAGGGTAAGTGTGCTCCTGACAGCACCTGTGTGCAAACTGGTATGGTTTGGTAGGAAAAGCTCGACCTGAGGCAGAGCTGGGATCAGCACTTAACTGCTGGCTGAGGTGTGCTGTTCAGTGCCCTGTTTCTTTTGGTGGGTAGAAGTGTCTAGAAATCAATCCAGGAGCTGGTACTTGCAGAACTCAAGCCAGTGCAAAGTCCACTTGGATATTTTTGGGGTCTGTCTGCGTATTTCTTGGTGGTCTTCCCTCTGCAGCTTAGATGTCCCGGAGCTGCCAACACTTAGTGGTGTGTACGAGCTGCAGGATGGGGAGGTGCAATGCGGTCCTAGATATCTCCTTGCTGCTTCCTGCCTCCTCCAGCCTATCTCTGTTGCTGTGGCAACTCGGAGCACCTACAAGTGTGGAGCTGTTGTTGCCTATCCTTGCCTTCATGCTTCATAATCATCATATTTCTGTGCCTCTCAGTTTATCACACATTTTAGGACTTGGGGTTTCTTTTGACCAAGGCTAGAAACTGCTAAATTTTTAGGAGGGTGTTTGTCTAAGAGAAGATCTCACAGATTACTTTTGGTCACGCTGTATGTTGTGTTGTGATTGTGTTGATTGAAATTCCTCAGGCTTCTTTTCTGAGTAAAGCAAAGCACATGGTCATGCAGTGTCCCAGTCACACGGTAACAAAGGACTCCATTGCAACATTTCATTAGAAGTCTGTGGATATCACAGTTGCTTCCATTTCCAATAAGAAACCCACGAACAACCCAGGGGAAAGTCAAATGTGTTGTCCAGCTATCTGCAGCTGTCTGGAAAGTGTTTTTGCAATCCTCATCCTCTGTTTTGTTAAATACTTTCTTGTGCTCTTTTCAGTTTTAAGACTTCTTTAGTTTTATCAACTATTAAAAAAAAAGAGAATTATACAGAATCTATTTTGCTGTCACTTCTTTAATGTAACACTTTATCTTCCACTAATTAAGCTCTTTATCATGAGCAATTACTGTCATCTTATACAAACAATTGCCAAAAGGTTATCTTCCTCTAATAACAGCACAGGAAGTTGTGCTAGGGATTACAGGCCCTGTGGAGGTTTGCCAATAAATCTTCTACATAAAATATTTGTAATCGTTGTAATTGCATACTGTACTTTATGCTAGTGCAGAATCACATTCTTCCCTCGAGTTCATCATGCCTAAGTCTTAAGGCTTTTGTGGTGCTTATGTGTTTAACATGCACTTGCTTCTGCAGCCAGAAAGTAGATTTAAATTACAGAGGAAAGAAAATGGCAAATGTTTTGCTTATCTCTGTTACTGTGCTACGAAGAGTAGTAACACAGATGCAGATACAGGCCAGTGGAGGGGAGACTGTCATGCCTGAAGGGCTGTGGCAAGCCCTGTTGCTGGATATGCCTGTAGAGAAAGTGCAGGCAAGAATGAGGGGCATCAAGTCAGACCCATCAAAGCAGATTTGGTTTCCTGGGGACTGCAGTGAAATTGTGGTGTTTCACCCTTCATTTCTGATGAAATGAATTTGTACAGCTTGTTCTTGCATCTCTTTCCTTCTGACTTGGCTTGTGGTTAATAAGGACACAAGCTAGAGAGAATCTAATTTGGGCATGTCCTACTGTGCTACAACTGCGCCTCTGACAATAATGTGTGTGTGCTGGAGAAAAATGTATGGAAACTGTACAGGTACAGGAAACTGTACTGGGAATGCTTCCAGCCATCCCCACTCTCAGTTGACTCATGCTTTAGTTAATAAGATTGTTCTAGCCACGAGTCCTGTAAAATTAAATATTGAGTATTAGAATGCTTTAAAGAAAGCATTTTTGATTGTTTAATGGTCTTTTGACTAATGGAATGCCTCTTGATAATTAAGATAAAATGAGGTCCCTGGAATAGGATCATTAGTTTGATGTTGACCCCAAAAGGTGTGGTTCAGAGACATCTTTCACTAGCAAACCACTATCCCAACTTCGCCAATTGTGCATCCATCTATAGGAAAGGCTGTTCTTAACATTTAATTGTGTGATATGCAGTGGTGGGATGCACCTCTCCTAGCAAGTCTGTTCTACAGCTGGTCCCTCTGGTCCTGTAGTTCATCACCCTAGCCTTCCCTTAGCTTTCCTTCATAAGTTATCTTTTGCTGCTGCAGATGGGATGTCTTTTCACTCTTACATGGATTAGGATCTTAGTGGCAAACAGCATTCAAGAGTGTTGTCCATCCCTTGATCCATCTCATGTTCTTTAGTACATCAGGAGCTTCCTTCTCATTTATTTAAAACATCTCACTTATTTAAAACATAGCATTTTAAATTGCCTTAAGTAATCCAATTCTAGTGTTTATCAAAATATAAAATTAAAATAAAAGCTAAATTTCAGGTTTATAGTATATTGCTTTAATATAAAAATAACATATTCCAGCCTCAGTTGAAAACTTGAGTCTGGCTCTTCAATGCCTCAGCAGGTCCCCAAATCTGCTATGCAACATGCAAAATGAAGCTACCAGTTGCTCTGAAGCCAAAACTGGCCATTATAAAACCTCTGTAAGCTGGCTGCTAGTCTCAGAGTTCATTATGAGGGAGGTCATTCTTCCTTACAGCAATGAATGTAGCTTTTGAGTACATTTTAAAAGTTTCATTTAATCACAATGCGGATGAATTGTTTCAGTCGTGATGTCCTGATGGGAAACTAACTTTCTTCTTCCTGGGAGAAAAAATGCTGTGTTGATTCTTGCAGCAGCTTTTAGAACTACAGGATGTGATTTCCTTGATTGCCTTTTCCTTTTTTTTTCTTTTTTTTCTTTTTTTTTAAAGACTTGAAGATTTTGGCACTAACAAAGGAAATTTTTCTTTTCTTTTTAATACAGAGTATTCAGTTTTCTTTTGAAATTGGTGAATATGCAGAATAAGATCTTCAACAGGCTCTTTCTGTACATCTTCTCAAAGTGTTTTTTTCCCAAAATGTTTTCAGCTCTTCCATAAAAAATGTATAATTGCAAAATGCTTTAAAGAGTGTATCAGCTTCAGATTTGGCTGAAATGGTTTAAATAGGGGAAAGAAAATAAATTTGTTGTTGGCTTTTTTGTTTGGGTTTTTTTTGTTGTTGTGGATAATCTTTCATGCCCTAATTGGAAGGGTTTGAAGGAGATGCCAGGCTCATCTTGGAGATATGTAATATTAGGATGAAAAAACATGTCCTGAAGCCAGAACACAAGAATTGCCAGTGAGATCCAAGGAAATATTTTTTTTCCCTGTGAGGGTGGTAAAGCTTTGCAAGACATTGTCCAGGGAGGCTGCGAACATCCTTAGAGATACTCAATGCAGAACTGGACAAAGCCATGAGCAATCTGCTGTAACTGACCCTGCTTTGGCCTGGGCATTGAATTGGAAACTACCAGGAATCCCTCCCAACCTAAATTATTCCGTGATTCTGTGATATTAATCTTCATTGTATGTGCAATGTCTATGGTATTGGATGAATTTGCAGTTCTATTATACAACTGTATTTTCTGCATGATTGCTGACAGCTGCAGAGAAATGGAGAGGGGATGGTCTTGGTAGAAGGGAGAAGTCTCTAGCAGCAGATAGTCGGTGAGCAACTCGAGTCAGGAGTCCAGTGTAGCAGACTGCTGCTCGTTCAGGGTATAATCCTGCAGCCATGGATCCATGGGAAGGGTGTGTACGGTACTCCTTGGCCACTCTGTGAGGACTATCACCTTGTAACTATCTTTGAAGAGGTATGCCCAGCCTCGATTTTCATTATGTGCATAAAAATGTGCTGGTGAACGGAAATGGTATGTTTTAAGTACTGTATAGCTTTCATTAATATAACCCTTTGCCAGGACCAATGTAGAAGAATCCTGTCTCATACCACTAGTCCGTGTATGCTGGGAAAAACAAATAGCAGTGCTTTCTAACACGTGTCTTGTCCCAGCAAAACTCCAGGACTTTTACCAAGTAAGTATGTGCTTCAAAACATGTTTAAATGTTAGATTTTCACATGGCTTAAACTAAACATTTAAAGTATCAAGGATATTCAGTTTTAATCCTCTGTAATCTTTTTGATTACTTTGTGGTTGTTAGAAAGGCTTTTAATTGCCTGTTGCTGGAGAGATTCAAGATGATCAAAAAGGCATGGTATTATGTATTACTTCCCAACCCAGTAGATCAGAAAAGGAAAATTCCTTGGCATTAACTACATTTACATATTTCAGCAGAAAATCATTATGGTTTCCAGAAAATGTTATACTCTCTGTTCTATGTTTTCTTTCTTGCTATTCGGAAGTAATTCATTAATTCAGGTTATCTTAGTTTTTAACGTGGATGTGTCAGTGTTATCCTGTTGCAAGTCCATAGAAATTCTGAGCTATAAACACCAAAGAAATTCTATGTCAATAAGGTTTGTGTGGTCTAGGCTGGAAGGAGATAGGTAAGACAATTTAATTTCTGGTTGCATTCTTCATATTGGTGTCCTTAATGCTTATTTTCTAAGGTGGTTGCTGACAAGGAGGAGTACAGACCTCAGGAAGCACTAAACAGTGTTTAGGAAAGACAAAGTGTTTTGTTTTCAGATAGATCTGAAGAATTTTTTTTCCTGAAAACTCAGACAAATAGTGTTGAGATGTATCTTCTACACTGTACAAAATTGCAGAAGCCATTTAAAACTGTCACCCTGCAGAGCTGAGATGAAAGTCTTTGTGGCTGTTAGCTGTGACTCAAAAAGAAATCCCTGGATTTTTTTTGTCTCTCCCACTACTCTTAGAAGTGGTAAAGTAATTCCTTTAATATTAGCTGCTCCTGAAGTACCAAACTGCATAGACCAACCAGTCTAATTAAGGGTGACTGTTACATTGTTATTAACCAATAAGGGAAAAAAATACATAAGAAAATTTTGGTCACACCATTTAAACAGTAAGGAAATGCTCTTGTCAATAAATTATATGCAACATAAAATGTCTTCATAAAAATCCAATGGGCTTCAGGAAGTTGTTGAAGTGGAGGAAGCCCTGCATGGATAGAGGAGGAAGATAATCTGATTCTTAATTAATCAGCTGCAGGTGATGAAGATAGAGTATTGATATAGTTGAAAAAGAGATTGCATCTAGAATCCAAATGTTGGTCACAGTCTAAGACAGGAACAAACTGCAGTTTGAGGCCCATACAGTTTGTGATGGATAATGGAACATGAACTCCTGGTGCAGAGCACCCAAGGAATCGATTCAGCTGATCCCCAGTTACAGGATTGATGAAGATTCAGTACTGTGTGAAAGGGTTTGATTCACAGGAGTTACAAGGAGAACAGTAATTCTAGAAAAGCTGTGAGGGAGTGAGGTTTTGCTTTGAACCAAGAGCAGGTCACTCTCTGTGTGTGGGAATATTTCTACCAGTGGACAGAGTTTGGATTCATAAGGCAGTGGCATAACAACTTTCAATGTCTGGAAGCTGGAACACAGAATGCATGCCACTAATTAGTAATACTCTTTATTATGCTGATGATTCATCTATGAAAGAACTAAGCCATAAATTTAGTAGGTTCCTCATCTGGCCAAGTCTTTCAAGATACCAGATTAGCTATCTCTCCTTGTAGGAAAGGTAGAAGACAGTGAGATGATGGAGGACTCACTGGATGAAGTCTTGTGGCCTATAATAATCTGGAAGCTTTGTGATCTGGAATAAGTCTGTCAGGAACTGGAGTGAGGCCATCAGGTTTTTTTCAGATAGGCTGCTGAACAGCTGTCAGACACTAGCTGCCAGATAACATAAAGAATGTGTCCTGCGTTGCCAGAATGTCTAAGTGATTTTGGCAGTGGAAGGAAATGTGGGCTTGCTTCATAGTCTTTTCACCACAGGAAGGGATGATGCACATTATAATCTGTTCTAGCAGAGCATTTGTTTGGGCACCAGAGGAAACAAAAGAAAATACAGGACAAAAATCCAGATCAGTGCCCTGTGGAGAGGGTAAGATCACATCTTGGAGGCTTTTACATGCAGTTAAGTTTCACTCTTCAGGAAACTTTTACAAGCAGCTCACTAAATCATGTAATACTTTCTGCTGACAGTTCTGACTTGTTTGAAGCCGTTATACATCATTGCTTGAGAGTAGCTTCTGCTAGCCTCACCAAGGTTAGAGATGGGAAATTTGTCTGCTTTTACATTCCTTTTGTTCAGCGAGCCTTTCTTCTCTTTGCTTAGACTGTGCCAGTTTGGGGCTAGTGCCCTTTCACAAGTGTCAGATGTGAATGTTATGCTTTACACCCAAATGGATGCTGACCTCCTACTGATTTAGTTGTCCACTTTTGTCAAACCCAACTTCTTGGGGGTTTTACTCCCTTCATGGCAGGTTCACATGGTTTGAGCTGCAAAATACAGATCCATGCAAATATTGAGAGGGAAACTGACATCTCTTGTACTCCAGATCTTTCCATTTTCTTTGTGACTCTGCAGAACCATTTAAGCATGTGTCCTGTGGGTTTTGGAAGTAGTACCAGTCTCAGTCTAGCTTGGTGGCTCTTTTGTGGTACATATTACCTCCAGTTAAATTCCAGTAAGAAAGTCACGTTCTGATGCTGCAGTCAGTCTTGTTGCCTGACCTGTCTTGTGGCACCCTGGCCCATTACAGCACTGCACCACCAGGTGTTGGGCTGGTTCACTGGTTTGTCTCCTGCCTGTTAGGACAGGCTGAGGTCTCCAGGTGCCAGACGTTTGTCTAAAGCCTTCCACGTGAGTATCAACCATATTCAGTGATTCTTCCTTACCAGCTTGTTGTCATCACTCTTCTCAACTTTCTTATGAGAAAGGGATAGAGATGGCAAAGACAACAAACAAACCTGGAATTCCTCCGTTTGTAGAAATCGTGATACAATCCATGGACACGAAATAGGTAACAATGAGGAATCCTAAATTGTATGGAGACCACTGAGTGCTGTTTTGCTCCTGCTTTAAGGTGCCTCATCTGGAGAGAGGCATGAAGAAGATACCAGTGCTTGTCAACAGAGATAACTGGCAGCCATTCCCCGCTTCATAAGCTGATAGTGAAGAATTACATTAAAATAGTGACTGCTAAGTAAATTCTAACCAATTGGAAATCAGGAATTGAGGAAGGATGAACATACTACATAAGCACAGCATCGTTCATATAGCATAGACATTTAAAATGTAACTTTTCTGTTAGTACTGAGAATCTGCTGGAAGTCAGTCTTAAAACATAATCCATTATGAAACATAGCAGAGAAGTTATGATTAATTTTCTATCATAATAATTACAGTTATATATAATTTGTGACTGTTCAGCTCTGTGAGAGACTTGTATCTCTAGGAAAAAATTCAAGAAAGCCACCAAGGTTCACATGAAAGTGAGGATCAATGCATTGTCAAGTATGTTTATTTACTCAGCCAAAAATAAGCTTGTGCAAACATTATAGGGTTCAAGGAGAAACCAATGAACCATCTAGCTTCCAAAGGAGAGATCTTACTGCCTATTTCCACAGAAAAGCACCTCTAGCCATTACCATATTTTGAAGGGTCACTATTATTGGGTGCTTTATTCTGTAACTGGGGTATAATCAAGAACTACTAAGAGAAATTAAAATTTTCTTTTATAGTAATTCAGGAGTAGTTCAGTACCATTAAAGATGAATAATTCAATTGGGTGCTATTCCTCAAATGCTTTTTCTGTTGTTGTTATTAAATCCTCACTTCTTTCTGTGATGTACCTACTTTGCTTTGCTGAAGACTCCTTGCATTTCACACAGAAGGTCCTCTCCCCCACTAACTCCAGGCTGTGCCTGTAGGTCAGGCATCTCTTCTCATAAACTGGCAGTTTGCACCTCAAATGTTATTGGGAAGTTCTTACAAACTTCTTAAATTTGCTCTGCTTTTCTACAAAGAGTGCTATATTGCCAACTCCTGCATGGTGCTGTGCGTGACGAAGGAAGAGAGCGCAGCTCAAAGTTCTCCTCCTTTGGGCCATCGTGTGCTCTGGTTACTTCTGAGTAGCAGCCCTGTCTGGGGCTGTGTATGTGCCTGGTGTTGTTTTGTGCTGCTGTGTGAGAAAATGAAGCAATGCAGCAAAATCTGAACAAAAATTTACCACCTTTTACCAAAAATGTATTTTTCATACTAACTTTTCTGAGTCTTCAGCCTTAATTAATCCCCTTTCTTCATTATTCACTTAAAAATGAGTGAAGTGCAACAATTCACAAAGTTTACTTAGATACATTAGGCACATCTACATATAGGATGTTTGCTTCTGTGTACTTTCCATGAGTTTTGTGACTAGCTCTCTGAGCCTGGCAGTAGGATGGAATTACTGGCATTGTAATGCGTTGCTGGGCTGTGATGATGCTTTTGGAGAATGTCTTGGGTATCCCCATGCTGGAGGGAGAGAGGGGAATGCCCATCTCCTACTTGTAGTAAGAACTAGGGAGAGTGAGAAGTAACCCACTGGCAAGTTCAGGTGTGTTTACTCTGCTGTACCTGCATTTGTAATAAACAGATATTTACCTGGTCACAGGCAAAATTGTTGCTTCTCGTCATCAAATTAGTAAATTCACAAAGAGACAAAGTTTCTACACCACAAGGGCATTCCTGCCAGAGGACAGATTTTTGTATCAGATACATCGAACAGGCTGAAATTATATCTAATTAATGACTCTGTAAGCTGGCCTTGTGCTAGAAGGCCATATGTTCATTTGTGTAGATGTGATGAAGACAGGCAAACAGCATCTGCAGAGATTACAGATCTGCCCCAGAGCTGCTTACTCACTGTGAAGCACTTGATGAGGAAGGCAGTGCTGATGCCAACCACCTGAAGTAGCACTGATACTCACTGATTGTGCATGAACAGATATAATAATACATGAATTTTCGTGGCACATTGCTGCCTGCAGTCTTTTGTCACTGTGGGAGGAGGTCCTCAGCATGTTGATTGGTTGGAGGTACCTCATCTGTAGAAGGACTGGGTTGTGTTATGAATGTTCGGATACTCAGGGCAACCTGTGTGTGGGCGCTAGCATGGCAGATAGTGTACAAGTGTTTGTTTTTAAAGAGAGGAGGGAAGTGGGCATGAGTGGGAATGGCTCACCTATGTGGAGTTACAGCTAAGAGCTTTTCTCCAGCCTGTGGGAGCAAAGTGTCTTTCATCATCAGGTCCACTAGTCCTGAAGATGTGTGTCATAGCTAGCAGGAATGTGTGTGTGCATGTACCTCTGTTAAGTATATGTCTTGCCAATGAGGGAAGGGAAAGTCTGTTTTAAAGGTGGACAAATAGTAGTTCAGTGTAAAATCCCTCCTGGAAACCTCACTTAGCCTTTGAGAAGGTACTGAGAGTCATTTTGAATTGTTTTTCTTTTCTGGTTGAGGACTTTGATATCAACAATGTTTCAAGGAGTGAATAGTAGACTTTGGGAAAGGCCACAGGAAAGAAAATAGTTTTGCTGTGATCCATTTTGCTAAGATGAATGGTGACCATTTACCTTTCACCAGAGTTGTGTTGTCTCAGTGGGGAGATGATGGCTTGGATTGCATAGGCAGAGTCTGGAAAAATTCTGTTGAGCTAGAGGAGAAAGTCATTTCTTTGTCCTTGAGGTGTTTTGTATTTGTCCTCTGGGATGAAGGATAAGTGAAACAGGCTAATTTTGGAAAACTAAGAAGTCACATCATTTTTCCCCGGGTATTTTTGCCTTTTCAGACAGCTCTGTCTTTTTGATACCATTTTTCTTCTGACTCTTACTCTGCCAGAGACCAGCATTCTGGGTGGATGGCTTCCAGTGCTCTTCTGCATGTGAAGAAGAAACATTAACCAAGAGTCAGAGAAGGGATATTGTTCAGCTTTGTGGCCACATATATCCTCACTGTCTCCAAACAGGAGCCCTTAAATCCTCCAAAAGCGAGGATTTGCATTAGAAGATGGGAAGGTTTGTAGTTACTTGGCAGTGATCTGGAACCACTTTTACATCTGTCTGTACACTGTCAATGGGCAAGTGGGCTTTTCTGATCAATTGCAGAAGAAATTGGAGAGATTTTAGTTGTCTCAGTATCTCTGTGGGTTTAGTTCTTAATTATCCTTTTGTGCCATTCTGCTGAAGCATGTTTGTTAATCACTCCAGAGTACTTTAGCTTCTTTCAATATATTGAATTCCACTTGGATGCTTTTAAAAATGTTTGCGCAGCATATGCCTTTCTTAGGAGTATGGGAAATATCCACAGTCTGAAACAAAAGTGCGGTGTTCCAAACTCAACATCCATGTTGTTATCCCGTAAATTAGTACGCACTGTGCTGTTACGTAAGTTTGTCTTGTGTCAGAATAATAAAAGCTGAGTGTACTAAAAGGCTGATAAGCCTGCCATGATGAATTATGTTGTTCAAATTCTTCTGCCTTAAAATAACACCTGTTGCTCTACTGACATGCTGGTAGTATAGTGTGTCTTGAGAACTAGTATAAAAAAAGAAAAAAGCAATTTTTCAGGCCTTTCAGGTCTGAGCTTTGGCAGCCTTGAATTTAGTATGGCTTCAGAGCCACTCTTACACAAAAGGACTTCGAGAAAGCACAGCTGTTCTGTATCTTTGAATATTAAAAATGGACAAAGTCACTTTTCAGTAATACTGCCATAGCCTCAAGGGCCAAATGCAAAAAACAAGCGCTCCTTCTGTTGGCAGGTGGGAAGTTCAATCCCTTAAAATGCAAAATAAAAAATAATAAAATAGATGGTTGTGCAGATCCTGAGGGTAGCCTGCAATGAGGGTGAAGGGACAAGTACCCCACAGCTGCCAGAGAAAATCACTGCTGGCAGTGTGTGTGCATGAAGTGACAGCGCGCTTCCAGCAGCCCTTAAATAAGTGGCGGGGGAGAGAGGGGAAGTTCACCCCTGCTACCACAGTTCTGCACAATGATCGCCTTTCTGGGTGCCGGGGTCACAGCTGCTGTCTGGAGATTACGTACAGAAGCACTCTTCTTCTTGGGAGAATGAGGTTTCCTGGAGGATTAAGCACAGGCTGAAAGCAGGAGGGGTTATTCAGGAGGGAGACAAAGACCATGAGCCCACGGCCATGGCAGGCGACAGGGGCAGAAGACTGAGCAAGAACAGGACTGCCAGGAGTTGCTGCTTGGATGGGAGAGGCTCCAGTTAGGGATTCTGAAGTGGTCCAGTTGTGGGGTGAAACCCACTGTGGGTTTGGCATGACTTGCCTGCTGGCAGGACTGGAAATGCTGCTTTCCCACTCAGGTGGGAGGTGGATGGAGTCTGAAGAGCTCTACCACCTCCTGCATCTGAACTAAAGTCATTTCTTTGCTCTTAATCTCAAGCCCCGTTCAGCATTCAGAAACAGTGATCAATGCAGGAATCGGAACCCCCATGTAAAGGTACATATGCACTCCCCATCTGCTCAGAAAGCGAGGCTTTTTGCATTTTCTTCTGTCACTGACATGTTTCACCATGCCTTCTGAGCCTGCTGCTTTGGTGCTTCCTTCTTCCCTCTGCCTTCTTAGCTTTTTTTTTTCTTTATCTCCTTTTTTTTCTCTCTTATCCCACTATTTCACCTCTTGGGTACACACATTCCCAGGCAAGTATCCAGAATATCCTTCACCCACGTATCATGTGCCAGCACCTCTGTTTTGTGTAGGAAGGTCTTCTATATTTGAAGCCAGGGCCATCTGTCTCAATGCTAAAAAAAAAACAGGTTTCTTGCAGTTTTCTGCAAGGGCAATGGCCACCGTTCTTCTGCATAACTTTAAAAGGAAAAATGCAACCTAACCTATAGTAATAATTTTTGAAACTTCTATCCTATTTATCAGTTCTAAAGTTAAGTCTTATTTCACCTACTGGATCAAACTTCCCACAGACCCCATATGCCGGCAACTTCTTTTTAGTGGCTTCAGAATCCACTAGTGCTTTTTATATTCTGAAACAAATGAGTGCTGCACATAATGTAGGAAAGGAGAGGTGGAGGCAGAGGAGGCTGACAATGCATGCATTCAAACGATGTGAAAGTGCAAGTGGGAAAAATATGACTGTGTTGGTAGAGCTTGTCAGAGGGGGTTTCAGGCATATCATGTATTAGCAAATCATAGCTATTTTGAAGGCAAAAGAATGAACTGTCTTAAAAGGAGCAGAATTCCAGGAGGATGCTAATGAGTAAATATTGGGTGCCAGTGGTTTAAATGTAATGTCATAGTTGCTAGTTATTGTCCCTGCTGTATGGATATTTCCTAAGTGCAGTGTGAGTCTTAACCAAATCACATTTAAAACTATTTCCATTTGCCTCTCATTCTGTAAAATCCTCTATAGAAAGGAGCATTGTCAAATAAATTCATAAAAATTAAAATACTGCTGTTGCAGCTGAAAATAGTTCATGCTTTTGATGTTGCATTTAGGCACAAACATAAATAAACAGGAAATCATACAAAAACTATTGAGAGGAGGAACTCAGTATGAGGTAGAAGTGTAACCTGTGCTACTCACTTCTGGCCCTGGTTGATATGTTGCTAAGAGTAAAATTCTGAAGAGTGCTCCCTTGCAAGGAGGAACTGAAGCAACTTTGATTTTCTTTTTTTTTTTTAAATCACAAGTCTTGTGAAGAGTACTGATGACTGCCCACATCTGGTGAATTGGATTAGAATCTAATTAGTATGAAGAGTTTAAAAAACTTTCATAAAGTTTCTAAAATGTGAAAGAAAGAAATAGCTTAGCTAAAAATTCAGAGGAGAATTACTGCAATGTTCCTCCGAGGATAACTTGGAAGTGGCTTTCCTACTCCTTAAAGGTGTAGCTCACATGAATGGTAACCTATTTTATTTGTTAACATTTTCCATTCATATAATTTGTTAAGTTTAAAGATATCTGTTGTATCTAATTGACCCCTGTAGCTAAGAACCCATCTGGAAATCTAGGCACATACTGTGAAAGATCAGTAAAGTGATTTTAGTGTTTGTAAAAGCAGTTTTTGTGGCCTAGTTTATACATCAAAAAGGATAATACACCTGTCCTACATTTGTGAAGGACCTCAGCAAACACAAAAGGATAGTCAGTTCAGTTTATGTATTTAGTTTTTCCACACTGTGTTGTAATGGCCTGTTTCCAAGCAAAAACATCCCAATTTCCCCTTTAATCTCATTCACTTACATACATCAACTATTCTGTATAGCGAAATGGTTAAATTCAGGCTGAAATGTGGTCTAGAGGAGAAATGGAGGCAGAAACTCCTTCTGCAATTCCTGCTGTAGAGGAACAGAAATTCTTCCCTTGTGTCTCTAAACTTAGAGCTTATACCAGCACTGAGAAGCAGTATTTCTGAAAAGAAAATGGCGATTTGTGAAATAGAAATTACAAATATTTTAAGATGCAAATGGCTGCTTTTTTGTCTTCCTTCTCCATTGCAGTTCTGAGTATCTGCTCAGCTTTAGGTGTGCAATCTCTTTTTTCCTGTGGGACTGCACAGAGCTTATTTACAGAGCATGTCCATAACAGTGCTTCAACTTGCAGGGGTGGAAAGTAGAGCCCACTATGCACTGGCAGTACCTATTTTGTGTCCTGAAGGAAAAATCCTAAAAAATACTTATGAGAATGGATCAGCATAACACTGTCAGATGATTCAAACTGTGGAAAAATTGCATTTCACTTTTGTAGGACATCCCACATACTTAGTTGCTACATCTTGGTTTAGTTGGGATTTATATATATACACACACACACGCACATATGCATATAATTTTTTTCTCTTTGATCTATTTAGAAGAGAGATAAAATTCTGTCAACATCTGTGGTGATGTTACATCACAGATAGAGCACAGGTAGAAAGAAAGGATTGTGTCTTTTGGGGAGAAAAGGGTTTATAAGTATCCAGGCCCTTGAGTGTTTTTGCGCTTCTCAGCTTCAGTGGTACAGCTCTGTGTGGAAGCCTCTCTGTAGCAGAACATAGGTTATTTCTCCCTGATTTTGGATCAGCTTGTGCAGCATGTCTGGGAACATGAAGGATCCCTGTGGGAAACTTCAGTGGGCTCTGTCCAGGCAGTGCACTCCAACTAGGATGCAGTAGGATGCACAGGATGATGTGGGGAAGCATTTACTTCTCCTCTCACCCTGCCCTATGCCTACTTGCATCACTCTCCTGATTTCGGTCATGATGTAGCTGGTGGCTCAGCTCTTCAGTATTTGGCATTCTCTGCTTTCCAACCTTGATCTGAAAGGAATCTTCTGTTTTATGAATCCTGATCCTCTCTTCAAGGGCAAACTGGAAAGCCATGGTACTCTTTTAACATCTGTGTGTCTGAACGAGTTCTGGGACTCTCGCATTTGGAGCAGAAAATTTAGACTAGCAAATTTCTACCATTTCCTGAGAAGACTGAAAATCAGTTCTGCCTTGATACCTGCAGCAAGATTCCCCAAGTCAGGGCAGCGTTTAGAAAGTCGCAAAAATAGTAATGATCCATGAAATCAGTTTTGTTAGACTGAGTTAAAAGGACAGGAAAGGAAATGTGTGGAGTTTGTCCTGCTTCATAGCACATCAATCTCTTGTGTGAGTGCCAATAGTTTTGGGGTTTGTTTTTTTTTTTCATGAGTTTAATATAGAAGGCCAGAAACTATTCCTGCCTACAGGAGCAGGCATAGTATATCCTGAGCATTCTCTGTGTCTTCTCACTGAACGCTGAAGCGTGAAGCATATTCTGAGATGTTTCTATGCTGTGCACTTGCACAGCAGAAAACAGCAGTAGGTGGGATATTGGAAAAGTTAATAGCACTTACTCGATGTGGAGGTGAGAAGGTAGTTTTGTTTCAGCAAGATAGTGACTCATGATGCCAAGACAAATGTGCTAAGGATGGTTTATTTTAGGTTAGATACCATACATACCTGCTGAGGTCTGAGATAAAGCAAGTGAACCCTCAGTAAGCATACTGTCAGAGTTCAATACCCTGTAGTGATCCAAGCTGTAAAAGCCTGCCTCATCACATGGGAACACAGAGCGCTCTTTCTGGGGCTCTCTGAAAGGAAGAGTGGTGCCTTTGTTGGCAGGGTGCTGCCCTGTGCCAGAACACCACAGCGGATGGCAGCATGTGCTCTGTATTCATCGTTGGTCTGAATCCAGTGAATATGAAGAATAAGTGAAATTTGAGAATATTTCCTCGATTGGTAAGTGCTGTGATCAGGTCCCTTTGGGCATCAGCAATGTGAAAGGCAGTGCTTTACCCTGGTCTGAGTTCTTTCACTTCCTTTCTTCCTTACACCCCAAGACACTGAAGAGAAATTCTGCAGGTGAGACATAGTATTTCTAAACAAGTGGGGGGCTATTTTTCTCAGCTTTCTCATTCCTTTGTTTAAATTCAAAGTTATGACACTGTTTTACCTGAAGTTTGTTTCGAGAGACCTTCACCCCTAAGAAGCCTAAAATCTCATTGCTGAGTTTACTGGAACATTTTAGTGGGCATATCTCTTACCAGCTGTGGTGGGTTGACCCTGACTGGACATTAGGTGCCCCCCAAAGCCACTGCCCTCCTCAGCTGGACAATGCAGAGAAAATGTAGCAAAAGTCTCATGGGTTGAGATAAGGAGAACTACATGTGAATGGAGCTGACATCTGTTTTATTTCATTTTCTGTGTCAAGCTGTTGTAGTGTTTGATTCCAAAGGACTCATCTCAGAAGGAGTGCTTACAAAGTGAAGTTCTCATTCCAGTGTGAGTGAGAAAACCAGTCTCCATTTTGGTCTTTAATTCCTCTTTTCTCCTGCCTAGACTACTTTGTTACTCTCACCCATCTGTTAATAACTAATGAAGGCCTCTTAAGTGCCTTCTCCTTTTGCTTTGACATTAGACTTTCCTGTGGTAACATGTGGTGGCCTTGTCTACTGTTTTGGTACCAAGTTGTGAAATGCCTCAGAGCATGGGAAAACATGTGTCCAGCCTTTAAAGGCAATTTTCATGTGGTGGTAGAGAAACGCTGCCAAATAATGTGTAGTCCTCTCCAGCCAGATTCCTTAGCGCCCCTGAACAAACACATTAAAAGTGAACCTGTGTCTACTGGAGACTATGAAAAAGCTTTCCTGGGAGTCAAGTTGGCAGAGCTGGTGCATCAGAGAAGAGTGTGTCAGTAGGGGTCAGACCCTTGGGCTGTAGATGCTCAGGGGACCTTGTGGTGAGAAGGGAGGGTCCCTGCTGGAGGGAGGAGAATATCTACAGTCAGACCTCAATTGCTGCTGCGCAGTTGCCATATGGGCACCGTACTGTGCTAGTGCCAGGAGCTCTGTCACTGTGGTGGAAGTCAGTGAGTGAAATGCCTCTCCTGCCAGGTTGTGCAGACCTGTAGGGGCTGGCACTCTGCAGGAGGGAGCGCGCTGCTGCATGGGCTGCTCGGCACGTGGCGGGGTGGAAGTGGATGATTGAGAGCAAAGTGTTCATGCACAGCAGACATTGTTGAGTATCTTAAGCATTGCTGCAAAAGAAATCAAGGAGTAGAGATGGATCCTCATCCTCAGGAAAATTTCCTGAAACAGAAGAGTCTGAACAAAGCAGACATTTCTCCTACAAGACTCCTTCTGCAGGCTGCATCCCAGGCTTTTTTTCTGAAGAGCTTTTATATCTACCTCACTTGCAAGCTGCCTGCCTGGGATCTCATTGGCATTCTGCTTTTCTGCTGTAATCTCATGTTGTTAAGGAGTGTGATTTTTGTTCTTAGCTGTGCCACATATAGAAGATTACATAAATACCGTGGAAATTTTGGGAGAGGGAAGACGAAGAAGAAGAAAAAGAAGAAGAAAAACCAAACCCAAACCACCAAACCCTTCCTCTGAGAAGCATTTTGACTTTGTAATCTTACGTCTTCCTCTCAGAGAAAATTCTGTTTAATGTAGGAGGAAGGCAGACATGCCTCTTTACCAAGAAAGCCACAAACTGGCTTCCTAATGGTCCAACTGTGTTAATGAGCAATTCCAGATGAACACACTGAGCTGAGGTAGATTTATTCTCCTGGCAGCTGTTGCCCAAAGATGGTTTGATGCAGGAGTGCTTTTTCCTCCTCTTCTATGTTGAACTAATTTCCATCTCCTTCCTTTTGCCCTCTTTTCCTGGGTAAATAGAAGTTCATTTTCTAGGTTGAAGCCGTTTCATAAAGGTTGTACTTCTGAGGTTCAACTCTCCTGTTAAACAAAAGGATAATTCCAGGATAGGGGGAAGGCTTTTTTTTTTTTTTTTTTTTCCTA
>VZTJ01004908.1:314439-387380 GCA_013397795.1 Orthonyx spaldingii
TTTTGCTTCTCCTTACAGCATGGCGGTTCATTTTCTTATTTTCAAAACTGGTATTTTCAACAGTGTGCCCCGGGTACAGGGGTAAAATTGAGCTGTGAATACAGGACCCTTTCTACTGGGTTACTGGGAATGTGTTAGAATTCTGAAATCCTCGATGACAGGGTCCACACAAGTGTTGAGGGCAGCCAGGCAAGCTCTCTGGGGAGTGGACCCTGAGCTGCAGTTCAGTGGAAGCGGCGCACAGACCCCATGTTCCTCTCTGCAGTATCGAAAGATTGTCTTTTTCTTTTAAAGTCTGAAACCGATCAAATAATGAGATGTTATCGGTCGTGCTTGCTTCTTTACAGAAAGAGTGTAAATTTGTTAAATATGCTTGCAACTCGGGAAAGGGGGAATAAAACTTCAAACAGTGCTGCTAAAAGCTGCCTGGGCTGCTTTTGTTTGGACTTGCAAAACGCAGCAGCTTAATGCCTCCATTGTATGCAGGGGGAAATATGCTAATTCAAAGCACATTTCCCATCAGAAGCCCTTTCAGGCCTGTCATCGTTGAGATATGAAGGATGATAAAAGCGGGGAGAAGGGGGAGGCCCGTGTTCTGGGAGCGCGGCCCCGGGCATTGTGCGCGGGGAGCGGCGCTGAATGGGCCTGACGAGCCCGCTCACCCGTGAAGGCCCGGGGCTCACCCGTGAGGGCCCGGGCCCGGGCGGGTTCCCATGGGCGCCGGCTGCCCCGGCCCCCGGGTCCCCCCGCCGGGGCAGGGTCGTGGGGCACTCCCCGGGCACCGAGGGGCTGCCGCCGAGGTGTGCGAGCACCGGCCACCACCGCCCGTCACACAGCCCTGCAACCCCGTGTTTCTGGGCAACACGGACAGCTACTTTCTGTTCACTTCAAGTGCAGTTTAAGCTGAAATAACAGATTTTTCGTGACCAGGCCTCCATCGCTTCTTTTCCAAGTTGCTAGCGCGTGCAGGGCAGTGGTGCTCACTGGCAGCTCCCTCTGCAAAGAGTTGCCTTCAGCTCGGGAAATGGAGGATGCTGCAACTGGCGTGGCTTTTTTCTTCTCAGTTATGCAACAGAAGGGAGTCTGTGAAATGCTACTTAGTCTGTGGCCGTATCTATATGATTATATTTGAGGTTGAAATAAACGCATTCATCAGTGTTTGGTATGTATTAAAAATCTCTAAACACTAGTCTTTAAATACTGGCTGATAGGTATAAAAGCCTAGAGCTTGTTTTTTTTCCCCCTTCTCTCTTAAAGTTATGGAAAGGTCTTTAAATAGTGAAGTTTGTCTCAGGACCTTGTTGGTCGAGAACCAGGGAGATGCTCAGTTTACTCAGGAATACATTTTCTGTTCTCTTTTAAACGTGTGTGAGTGTTGTTTTATGGTAGAGAATTTGGGATTGAGTGACCTTGACGATCTGATAATGTTGCTATGATATTTACTTGGAAACAATTTGAAATGGCAGTGAAAATTTAGTTATAGTTGTTTGTTTGGCTCTATAAACCTACAGTGTACTAATGGCAAATTAAACTAAGAAAATGGGCTTTTGATTGCATTTGCAGTCTGGTAATGTTCTTGTCTGCACTAGAAGTATGTGCTACACTCGAACACACAATCAGTTTTTGAGGACCATGGCTGGAATTAAATACTTTTATATTTTATAACTACTTTTAAAGCTGTGGCTGGTCTTCAGTTTCGTCCCGGTACTAATAAACTTGTGAACAGGCAAGTTGTGCTGGGTGATTTTGGCTGGACCTGAGAAGCTGTGGTCTTTTTCTGCAACCTGTGGGCAAGTCTCTAAGCTGCAATGAGAGGAGCTCTGTCCCATGTTCAGCAACATGCCTTTGGTCACCTCCAGGACAGAGAGCACACACTTGATGTAGTAAAGCTTTTTTCTACACAGAGTTCTTCTTACAGACCAAAGAAAGAACCTTAGCTAGAGCCTTGGGTGTTGTTTCTGCCTTGTCCTTTTCTCATTGTTTTAATTTTAGGGTTTTTCCAAGATATCCATTCCTTCTCCCTTTCCTTGGTTCTTTAGCTCCTTTCTTTTCCTCTACAAATGGTGCAGAAAGGTGGAGCAGATAATTGTACTTCAGGAATCAGTAGTAGTGATATATATGGAAGACGTGTCTGTAGTACTACTGAAATCAAAAAGGTCTGGGGCATTTTCAATAATGAATGTGAGGATCTCCAGAGGAAACACATAATAGTGTTTACACCTGGGAAGCTCTGAGTGCAAGAGTAATGGTTACAAATGTGCTGAAAACCAGAGAGTAGAAATAGAATGGGACAGGAATGATACGAGGAACAGATGAAGAAAAGTAGATGCTAAATGAATTTCACTCTGAGTCATGACAAAGTGCAGAAATGATGCCTTTCAGCTGTTTAAAACAAGTGAATGTCATGTTTGGAAAGAAATAGAAATGGGGATGTAACTAGGGATCGCTCAGAAGAGAGTCTGGGTGGTTCAAGCAGCAGGACTGGGGGCCATTCCAGAGACTGGGACCCTGCTCCTGGAGAAGTCGCTCCTTCTGCACTGACTGCAGCGGGGCCCTGGCCATTGTGCAAGCCCTGCTTTGTGCCAAGCCTCAAAACCTGCCGGGACACAGAATGGCTCTTCTCGGGAAACGACTGAAAGGCTCCAAGCTTGAGACAGAAAATTAGGCAAGACAAAGTGTTGGAAATGTATACTCTAGGGAATAATCCTGCCCTGGCAAGGGATTTTCCTTGACAGCCTATCTGGGAATCCAGGCTGAAAGCTGCTACTTTGTCCTTAACTCACCCTATAGCACTTTTGTCTCAGAGCTCACTTTGTATGCAGGATCACCCACTGCCGAGGTTCGTTCGGCAAAAATCGAGACGTGACATGATCCAGACGGAGCTCCAACCACATTCATTGTTAGGTTAAGTCATTCCCTGTTTATAAAGGTAGAGGGGTGGGGTTTTTTCCTTGAGTGCACACTTAGCTTCTTATGGGCGCAAGTGAAAGACCTGTAAAACACTTGAGCGGCCCTTGTTTGTTGTTCACCGGCAGCGCTCTCAAAGGCTTTGCAAAGCGCAAAAGAACCACTGCTTTAGACATGACTAGGATCCCAATCGCTGCAGCTGGAAAGAGCAGACTGGAAAAGCTAGACTGGAGAAGTTGCTTGGCACATATTTAGTCGATGAGTTAATTGGACACTCTCAACGCGGGACTTGTTAATGTCGTGCTGCTTTCCTAATGAGGATATCTGCTGTTGCAAAGAATGCAATGATTAGCTGGGACCCTTTCGTTAGTGTCTTAACTGAGGATTGCATGACTACTGTCTTATGTGTGAACAGAAACTATATTTGCAATTCAACAGGCAGTCCAGCACTGCATGACAGAACTGGTCCAGGATCTTTCCCAAACTATAGTTTAATTACACTGGAATGGGAATTTTCTGTCTTGGGGAAACAGCTGCAGTCGTCATGGCTTACAAGGTGCTGAAACGTCAAACAATGAATTTCAGTACCTCATACCAATCATTATTCTGATGCTTTCTTTTATGTCAACATTTTGACTGTTGAGTTAGGTGAGCTTTTCAAAATGTTGACACACAACTGCCCAACAATCCATGAGTGGGTCTAGGAGCAATATATGGTGGAACCTCAGGCTGGTGGGGCTGGTTTTTCAATCTGAGATACTGAGATGAGCAGATAAAGGTGCTCCCAAGGTGTGGTTTAGCTCTGCTGCAAACTCCAGTCTGATCTGGCGTAGCTTGGTTCCTGGCCCTGAAACCTTGAGCTGGAGGAGTCTGTAGCAGTCTGTAGCACTGGGGTGGTTGTGCATTCACTATCAAACTGAATACCTATTGCATGACTCTGTCAATTAGTATGCATTCCTCATAGTGGTTTCAATGATGCTCATATGGTTTACTGGTCAATATAAATATGTATATAGTTATATGCATTTTCTTCATATACATATGAATATGCACACATACGTGTTTTCTGCATGTGTACATACACATATCTACATCTGTGGTTTATGTGGTTTATGGCATGGAATTCTTTCTGACATTCTGGGAGGATTCTTCATCCTTGTCCCTCCCCATGTGTACCCCCAGTACACAGTGTGAGGTACCCTTCCATAATGAGTGCCCGTGGTTTCTTTTTGGGGAGCTGTAGGGTTTTGCACTTCTTTTTATTTCCCTGCTTTTTTCCCCACTTTGTGAAGAGACTGGACTGCAGCCAAGACTGAAGAACAAAACAAGCACTGAATAGATGAGAGGTTGTAGGTGGGATGCTGAAGTCTATGCAAAGAGTGGGAGGGCAATTTTGAAAATCAGAACTGGATGTAAAGTTAACAGAGGATTGTCTGATTAAATCTGACTTTGTGGAGCAAAAGGGTAAGTTTGTGTCAAGGCTGAACTCAGTGACATTTATTTATGGATAGAGGAAAAAAAAGTCAACAGGTAGCCTCCCAATACCAGTCCTGTCTCAAGCTCTTGTGTTTTGAGATGAGGCAGCTGTATTAACAGGAGTATATTATAATAATACCTTTGCTGCCTTCTAAATTGCTGGCAGAAATAGCTCTTCTACAAGTACAAGAGGCACTTCTACTTGAGTGCTGGCAAGTGCGACATAAATATCTAGGATGCTATTTCAGTATGTCCAAGTATTCAGAAGCTCTAGTTTTCTGAGATGACAGTAGGCTTTGACTACAGTATTAGAGAAGAGAGTTCACAGCAAAAGCTAAGTATGTTGGATTGTCTTCAAGGTGCAGGATTAAGGCAACAAGGACAAAAGACTTGAGCGTATTATTTTCCTGCAGCTCTACAAGGCAGAGAGGCATGATAGCTGAGAATCTCCCCTCAGTTGCCATGGACAGAGGGAGCAAAAAAAGGTGGTTGTGTGTGCCAAAAGCGAAAACATAGCCCTTGAAGTTATGGAGGAGCGTTTGAAGTGCTGTTAAAGGCTTCATGGATTAGTCATGTATGTGAGGATCTTGCCACTGGTGAAGAGAAAAATGTATGCAGGATTGGGTAACTCAAAGCCTTGTTTTGCTGCCTCATTGTAAAGTTAAAGCATTTGAAACTTGCCATGCAGTACACTTGTAGAAAACAGTGCCATAAAATTGTGGAGCTGGAGTAGAAGCTGAAGACAGCCATTGGAGCTGGAGCTCTGAACACTTGCTTAATGACAGCTCCTTCTGGGGGAGATACTAGGAGATCTTTGCTTTCATTTTCTGTATTTCTGGGTTCTTTCTACCATAGTCTAAATGGGCTCTAGTTTGTCCCCATATTTTTCTGGCTTGCTAAAAGCATGTTGCTGCTCCAGGCAGCCTCACAGGAGAGGGATGCAAGAGGTGATGTTGCTTCCAGCTTAGTTTCAAATGTATCCTATTTTGTTTTCATTTTTACTGCCTTTCCTCAAAATTCTTTGGCAGGGTTCAGATTTCTATATTTTGTCTGTCAGGAGTTTTGAATTATTTTCCCCAGAATTTTTTTTTTTTTTTTTTTTGAAATACAAGTTTCTTACGCCCAGGAAGATGTTACTAAGGTCCTTAGTTAGATTAGATAAATAAAATTCAGTGCTTTTAAAAATTATTTATTTCCTTCTATGCTGTTGACTGCCTTTCATAAGCAGAAATGGAGCTCCCACTTGCTTAAGAACACATCAACTTTTTCTTTCATTTTTACTTTCATTATAGTCCTTTAGGCTTTTTTTCTTTGGTAAACTTCACATCTCTGCAATCTGAGCTGTCTTTGAGCCTAGAACTTGGTGAGACCTAGCTACTGGAAAAGCCATACAGAACCATCTATTCACTTTCTAAGGATTTTTTTTTTTTTTTTCCTTTGTGTTCCAACTGAATGTTAGCCATTGGTGTATGTTCTGGATCCGGGCTGTTTATTACCTTTGATTCTCACTCGTGGCTGTAACTGCAGTGATCCAGCTGGAAACAGGCAGGCTGGGCAGAGAACTGTATGTAACCCAACAGCTGAGTGACATCTCCTTTGCCTGCTGCTTGCCACCAGGCATTTAGCTTGGCAGCAGTCATTGACATCTTCACGAGGCTTTGTTAAGGGAGTCACAGCACTGGCATCTTCACACTTAAGGTTTGCTTACACTCCTGGACTTAGCTCCATTGGTTAACTCAGTGATTCTCTTTGGCTGCAGAGATAACCACTATCCATGCTTAAACCTTTATTTTTGCTCTTTCTTACAGAAATCCGAGATTGAGACCCCTTTGTGCAGTGCAAACTCATGTCTGTTTTATACTTTGGTATAAGTGCAGGGACTTTCCACTGTTATTTGTTAATTAATTTGGATTTCATTTTCCTAGTAACCTAGCATGCCTGAAAGAATGGACCCCAATTTTTAATTTTTTTTTAAGTACTTGCAAGATATATGACTGCTGCACACCTGAAAACTTTTGTCATGCTTTGATTTTATCCACATGGAAAGTTTGCCTGCTTTTGCATAAGTATTTGGATTGGGTTTTATAAGCAAGTCTTTGGTAACTGGCTTAAAGCTGAATGTAAGCAATTACATTACACCAAGTGGCTTCACGTGTATTTGTTCTTTCTCTTAAATATTTTTTTTTAAGTATTCTACAAGTTGTCTTTAAAATTAGTTGTTTGGACTATGTGTCAGTCTTGTTTGAGGGACAGTCTCTGTATTTTAACTTCTGAGTCTTGGATCTCATAGATAATCTCAGATAGCTCTTCAGCTATGTGAGAACACTCTTTATTACAGCTCTGTGAAGCCTTTGTAGAAATGGCAAGTGTGTATTCATCTCCTGAAAGCTTGTGAAGAATTTGTTGTAGCTTATGGTAGAGCTTCTCAGCCTTCAGGAATGTAAACTAGATTCAGTGACATGAACGATAGATGTTCAAAAGGAACTGGCAAATGAACAGAATAGGGTTTTTAATATATTTTTTAACTTCTTCAATTGTGCTATTTTAATTGACTGAGCAAAACGATTAAATATGCGGTTTGGGGTTTTTTTTAAACCTAGATAAAATAGATTTAAGCCTTCTTTTTTTTTAAACTATTTTGCAGTGAATGTGACTTAGTCTGCAGTGCCTTCACATACTTTCCTCCACTGCTATTCATCCTGAGGTTTGGCAGTAGGCTCAGAGCTGTGCTTTAGCAGCAGAAACCCTTGCTGCTCAGCCCCTCTCCTCATTTTTCACTTTTATCTTGTTCTGCAAATAAAATGCTGAGCTGAACTCCTCAAATGTAACTAGCTGCCTGCCCTGGTTGCTGGTTTCTAACTCAGCCTGGTTTGTACAAGCAGGTTTTTGCTGAATATCAGTCTTAAAAGATTTTTTTTTTTAAATTTTTGCCTTTGTGGCTTAATCTTTTGCTGTGTTGTCATAGGCGTAAACTTGATGTCTCCCAGTCTCATCACATATTATGAAAAGGATGTATCTGTTTAAGGGAGGGAACATTGAATGAGACAACTTGCTGGCTGAGATTAATGCTTGAAGCACAAGATCAGCACCCATGTTAGCACTGGAGGAAATCATAGAGTTTGTTTTATCCGCTGTATTTACCAATGATGGTGCAGAAGTTTGAAAATCAAGAAATTACTTAGGATGGTAAGTGCTTAAAACCTATCATACATTGCAGCAATTCAGAAAATAGTAAGAAGGGAGGGGAGAGAATTTTACTCTCAGGTATCACTTGAAGCTTTTAGAGGATGATTTAGGTAGAATTAATGCTTTTGAATAGCTGAGCTTGGTGATTTTTGAAGTCTTCAGTTCAAGTTCTTGTGAAGTTGATTCTGGTATTGTGCACTGATTTTTCATTTCCTGTTTGGGGAAGGGGTTATCCTGGGAGAACAGCTGAGGAAATAGTCTCCCAGAAATCCAAGCCTGTTAGGGTTGGGTTTCTGCAACACCAGCTCTAAAGTCCTGAGCCTGCCTAACAAATTCTGCTCACCAATAGGAAAGCGTGCAGCTGTTTGCAGTAGGTCTCACTGGTAAAGAGGGGAGGGCTACAATCATGGGTTTCCTCCAGGGACAGTCTGTAACCAGAAGTTCTGTCTAATATATTTTCTGTTTAAATAAAGGAAATTCCAGATTATGTTTGTATTTTATGTGTATTTATACTGGTAAAGTGCATTGATATTACACCACTTGAATTAGGTTATGAACAGACCTTTTGTAACTTAGGGTAGTCAGAAGGGAGGTTTCAACTTTTTAAAGTTTTAGAGCTTCCAGTTTAAAAGCAAAGATCATTAAGAAAGAGAGATCTAGACTGTGACAGAAGTACTGACTGCACAATGAGGCGTTCCAAGAAGAGAATTTTATGTCAGAAGCAATCAACTGCTTTGACCAATGACTAAAATTTGTGTGACTTTCAGCAAGGAGGGTGTATTTGGTATGGATTTTCAGTCTTACTGATGTTAAATGGGGAAAAAAACCACTCTATATAGAACCTTTTCTTTGTATAATCATCATACCAACAGATTTTAGTAATGGTTAAAAGAATATAGCAAGCACATCACCCACGCTTTCACCTTTCGGCTGATTCTTTCAGGGAATGTGTTTGCAGTGCATGGTCGTGCTGGGGAGGGATTTCAATCTGTGTGTGGATTGCTGTCTGAGCACTGGAGAGGAAGATTGGAGAAATAAGCCTTGCCTCTTGGGTTGAGGTTTCTGCTGTGGCTACTGATTTGATTGCCTTCAGGAATCCAAACCCTTGCCCCACGTTGGCTCCTGAGGTTACTTCATGCCATCTACAAGTTAGCTTCATCCTGCTTGTAGAAAGGTCTGCTGAAGTGGGAGCTTCAACTGCAGACTTTTCCTGGACTCCAAGGAAGCATTTTAGGCAACTGCTTGACATCAAGTTTTGATGCTGTGATATGAAATCTTAGGGTATGTCCAAGACCTCCTGGCAAGTGTGCTGAAGCCTGAAGTCTGAGCAGTAATGCCCAAAGCAAAGTAACAGCTGTGTTTTCTGTGGTGAGAGAAGAGGGTTTGTGCACTAATTTCTTGAAAGAGAAGGGTACTTTCTCTAATGGTTGGGTCTAAAGGCTTTTGTACTTTTCACTAGGCATCTAGAAATAAAAATGCACAGCAAAATTGTGGGTGTAGTAACTTCAACCAGAAGAGACTAAATTGCAGCTACAAATCTTTGGACTGCTTCCCTCTTCCCACTCTCCTGTTTGAATCTGTTACAGGGAACATGCAGGGTGTAGGTTTTAACATCCCTAGCATTTGCTGAATGTGCTGGGCGTCTTTGCGGGCTGCAGAGCCGGCTGCAGTGGCTGGACCACAAAGGCCATTGCTCCATGCTTGCTCCACCATCCCACACACACAAAGGGGTGCCTTTGGGTTCTTGTGCCCCGTGCAGTGTGCTGCACTGTGAGGCACTGAGACAAGCAAAGTGACAGGCAAGGTTAATTAGCCTCAGTACAGCCTTAGATGTGTCAGTTGTCCTGGGTTTTGGGGGGGAACAATACTCCTGCTCTGTGGCTCTCCAGCGCAGGAGTGGGCTGGGGACACCTAAAGTCACCTCATGCGATGCAATGTTGGCATGTCTTGGGTTTGTTGCTCCCAAGTACAGCTTATTTGATCATGCTGCAGTCTGTCTGGATTTAGGGGAGTGATCAAATGTGCTGAACAGCAACTCTGTGCTCACTCCCAAGCATGGCTTTAGGTCTCTAGTGGCAGACCTCCTTTTAAAGCCCAAGTTGTGTTTTCTTAAACATTTTATCATTTAAAGTGCTGCACGTGCATTTTAGGTCGCTTGAGCTTGCTTCCTGTCTCCTTGCTTGGATATTTTTTTTCTCTTTTTTTTGTCTCCCATTGTGCTTGCGAGTCAAAGAGAGAATTAAAATTTTCCATGTACATACATATATGCCCACTTTTGCTTTTACGCTTCTCTCACACAGTCTTTTGCCGTGGGTGAGCGGAACTCTCAGCAAAGAAAGCAAACAGAGAGAGCAGACCCATCAACCCCCACCCCTTGAAAGAGCAGAGGGCATGTGGAATAAATCAAAATGCAAAGCATAATAACAAGGTCCCATGGGAAAGGGAGCCTTGTGATTGTGTGCCGGCGTGCACTCCCCTTAGAGACGGCGGCCGGGGGCTCACCCCACGGCGGCCGGGGGCTCCTTTCTTTCTCTCTCGCATCTCCCCTCCCGATGTCACCAATCCATTCACTGCCCGGAGAATTGATTAGCATTTGTCGGGAGACGGGGAAAGAGGGGAAGAGCGGAGGGCAGGAGGAAGGGGGCGCGATGCTGGTCCCGACGGTGTGGCAAGCCGAGGCACAGGATGGCTATTTTATAGCTGGGGACCGTGGTGACGTATAGCTGAGCGAGCTGGCACAGCTTCTCGTGGACCAGTCAGCGGAGCGAAATTGAAGCTGACAAGACTTTTCTGGCATTTTGGAAAGGACTGTAATCTACTGTAGGGGAGAACAGAGCCGCTCAATCAGTGCCGCTGTAAATAGGAGACGGAAGGGAGTGAGAAAGGAGGCGAAGAGAAAAAGTGCTTGCTGGGGGGGGAGGGGGGGCGGCATTTTTGGTGGATGGTATGAAGCCAGCCATGGAAACTGCAGCGGAGGAAAATGCAGAACAAAGCCAAGAGAAAAAAGGTACCCAGGGGTCTAACAATAGCCTGTTTAAATCTTTTCATTCAGGGGGCTTAAAGAGGTTTAGGCCAGTTTTGTCACTTTTTCAAATAGCTCTTAAACAATCATTACTGCATCTTCGGGCTTTCAGCCGTCCTTTCCTGCATGGCTTGACAACAAATTAATAGAGCATCAACCTTTCTGTCTGTGTCTGTATTTGCTCTGAATCTGTCCTAACCCTTCCCAAAATGATGCTTGCAAAAGAAGTCGTGTTATTGCTGCGTCTTTGACAGATTTTGGTTAATTTGGTTTACAGAGGTAGCGTGTGCCTGTGTGTTTGCATGTTGTTTTCAGAGCTGTAATCTGGTGTTTTCATCGAGACTAGCCATGTAGCAAGGCTTTGCAGTGCAGTGTGGGAGACCTAGGTTATAACAACATATAATAGATTATAATGTCACACAACCTTCATGTAGTGAGCTTGGTGCCAAATGCTACTCATGTTTTTAAAATTCCTTTTCTATGGTGTCATCTGGCAAATTTCACTTTCGTAGAGATCTGCCTGCACTATGATAAGGGGGAACAATGCAGTGAGTTTTGCAACATTAGGTTTCAGGATGTGTAAATCACTGAGAATTGCTGCTTAATGGAGAGAACAATTCCACGGTAGTGGTTCTGTGGCAGGGAGATGGCAGCGCAGACAGAGAGGTGCTTCATCCATCCGAGCTTTACAGGTGATTCTGTTTGGTCTGGAGTGCTGAACTTCAGAGCGTGAATTCAACTAGCAAGGGGTATTTTGTTTCTGTGTTGTATAATTTATATCAAATAACTGTTCCTCTTCAGTGTAGCAGACTACCGGTCATAGCAGTTTTTTCGGTTTTTTTGCTGAATGATACAGCAGTAACAAAATTATTTACATTTCCACTTTTTACTCGAGTCATAGTATATTTTTTAACCTATTGTGTATCATTTATAAGCAATCTGAGTATCTGATCTGAATATATCATAAGCTTAAACAGCTGATAAACAACTAATGCATTTCCCCAAGCAGAATTCTTTCAGCAATTGTTAAGCAGTTCAGATATAAACATGATAAATCCTGGTACTGTCCAGTAACAGATTTTGTTTTCCTACTTTGAATGACTCCTGCTACACACTTCATATAAAACGAGCTTCAGTTTCAAGTAAATGAAATTTGTCAAGTGATTAGACATAGTACTACATAATCCCTTAGGGATTTCACAAAAGGAGGTCCACTGATGAGAGATTAAACTCTGAAAGCCATTAGGGTATGTGAACAATAACCCACCTCACTGCAGTTTTTGAGTAATTAATGTACAAAATGTCCTGAATAGATTGACTATAAAACCACCTTGAACTGATAGATCATTCTTCAAAAATTACAGCAATTCTTTCTTCTGGTTGGCGAGCTTCTTTTAAACTGATGGAATTCATGTTACAATAAACACTAAAGAAAGTTATCTGTATGCATTAGCAGCTGTGCAAGACAAAATGTGTTGCTGAGTGTGTTTATGATGAGTTTATGGTTTCCCTTTTGTTTTGGCAAGGATGAAAGCACAAAATGTAGAACAGTAAATCTGCTTCCAAGTCAAGGTGGTTGATCTGTTGCTTTCATCGGATGGAAGCAGGGGAGCCTGCTATCCCAAGGTTACCAGCATTTTCTAGTTTTTTCTATGATAGTTTTATACTTTGGATCTGTTACATAGGTATATGTACGTAACACTTGTAGGCTTTGTTCTTGCTGGTTCTCTGGTTCCTCAAAGTGACACATGGTCTCTCACATTATGTTCTGTATTTCTATTCACTTAAATTCTCAATATGCTTCACAGCAAATTAAAATGCAGAAAGCTGAAACAGTCCTACTCCTAATTTCTATATCAAAACAAATAGACCAGATCCCCCTGCAAAGTCACTGCTGTGAAGTGGTCATGGAAGAGATGTATTTGGTTTTGAGGGGCAGATTTTTCAAAGTGCTAAATCTATCGAGTCCAGTTGGGTTTTCAGATGGTCTCAGTGGGCATCAGGTACCTCTCAAATGTCAGAATTTTTTTAAAGGGCTCTTTCACCAGCAACTCCCTTGGAGGAAAATGGACTTTTTCTCTGTTTAAAGAAACTTGCAGGAAAATGCTACTGCTTCGTTTTGGGGTATAAAACAGAAGATGACTCCTCCGTTTACTCTCTGGACCAGATCTCTTACTTATTATGCCTCACATGCTTGCCAGCCTTGCAACATTTGCTTCTTCCTCTAGGATCCCACCTGGACTTGGTAATGGCTATCCTTTATGAGATGCCCAAGATCCAGTGATTTCAAGGCAACTGCCCCAGCTTGAAGTAGTTGAAGTGCTATCACAGGGTCTTTTAACTCCTCCTTTTAGAATTAATTGCAAAGCCTAAGTAGATAAACCATGATCTGAAGGGGTTTGGGAGATGCTGCTATTGCTAAGACTGAGCAAGGGAAGATCATGAGCATTCTGCTTTGGGTATTCAAGTTCACATTCAGTATGCTTTTCACTGCCAAGTTCTGGGGAAAGTATCTGCATTTAACTAATAGCCAATCATACTTTTAAGCTAAGAGGTTTTTTCCCTTTACCAGAATTTTAAACTGTATGTTTCTGGGGTGTGTTTTCAATGTGAGGACCTTCTTAATGATGTACTGCAGTTTTGTAGAATAAATACTTGGAGGAAGTTGGGCTAGAACTACATGCTGTCTATGTACAGGGGTCCCAGTACTTGGGAGAACGCTGGACAGCAATGCTGCTGGAGCACTTGGCATGAACAGCGAGGTCTGTTTTCAGTTTGAGCACCTAAAGCAGTCATATGTGAGTGCCACACAGGTATTGGTCTGTGTTTTCCATCTCTGTGGCAAATATGGACGGTCAGCTATTTTGGGCTGCAGTGTAGCTGAGACAATTTACACAAGCTAATGTGCTTTATGAATCGTTACTGATTGATAAATGAAAATGACTGAAAATTATTTAGATTTTAAAAGTTTGCTAAACTGTACAGAATTCCCGGTCTATCTTTTAACTATTTTCATGAATCCCCTGCCTGCTTCAGGCAGTGATACTACCCAGCTGATGGATTCAGTGTTTATCTGACATTTGTTCTCTGCACACAGATGAGTGGCTGCTGCCCCAGTTTTTTTAATTGGAATTGGAACAGCCCCCATGTTGATGGAGATAAGAAATAAGTCAGCTTTATGCTATGTATCAGCAACCCTTATCAGAGGAGAACACCATGAAAGCTGAAGCAAAATGTTTAACAGATACTTTGCAGGGCTGCAGGACAGATTGGATGCATTTTAAAGATGAAGGTTTCCAAATTATTACAAATGACAGGGTTTATCTTGCAGGCATTAAATTAAATCAAAACGTGAGGACTGGGCAGGCAGATTTACTGAGGTGGAATAAATAAGAAAAACGAAATGCCGTTTTGCATCAGCAGTGAAGGATATAGATCCTGATACACATTAACAGAGACAAGAAGTTTCCTTTTTCATTTAACTGTGAGCAATACTACCAAGTTGCAAAATTAAAAAAAGAAAAAGAAGAAAAAAAGAAAATAAACCACAACTGTGGATGACCATGGTGAATTCACCAATTACATATGGGATGGAAGAAAGCCATTATACTAGGGTGTAGTTTCCTTATATGAATACATATGATGTTCAAATTGCCTGTGCTGTGCTGAGGAATAATGACGACTGGTTTGAGCAGCTGTACCAAAGGTCCCTTTTAATTGGCTCTTCCCTGCTTATGTGCTCTTGATAAAAGAAGACCTCATGCTCAGTAATAGCTGTGAGCTTTATTATTTTCATAGTATATGAAGCCATGTTTCAGCTTTTAAGCTCTAAATAGACAAGTATATACTAGTCAAAAATAGAAAGAAAATATTCTCCTTCTCTTACACTATTGCATACAGTTGTGTTTAGATGAAGGTGTAAAGTGCGACATGAGAAAGGAATGGATTGTCGTGCAGTTTATTTCACTTTTAGGAAAGTTATTTTTACACATTGAGCTTATGACATTTTGATGCATCACAGATGTATTTTTCTTTACAATAAATTGAAAAAAAAAAAAGTCTTTTTTAAAATATATGTTATCGTCAACCAAAATTTCAAATGTACCCACTTAATGTTAGACTTACACAGAGGTATCAGAGCTGTCAAGCCATTCAAAGATTCTTAGTATGCTGCATGTTTTTCCCCATTTTCAGCAGTTCATTGGTGTTTCAGATTCATTAACAATAACTGCTCTAAGTATAAGTCCCTGAAGAATACGACTGTAGGGAGAGAGGTCCAGCCTAGGGAGAATCTGGGACACGCGATATTCTGGGGATAATAATTTGGCAGGCTTAGTGATTTAGGTTTTAATGAATAGGATTTGGTTTCTAAATAGGAGGGGGTTGAAAAATACTCGGAGAATGTACTCATACTGGTCTGAACAACCTCGTGAAAGCAGAAAACCTAGACATATGTGCCATGGGATATGGTAACGGGGGGTGGGGGAAACCCAGATGGCACTGTACGCGCACAATGGATTTTGCAGCAGGAGCAAAGGGGCTGAAGAGGGGAGGAAAGGGTGGGGGAAGGTCTCCTTCAGTTACTCTGACCCTTCCCCATTTTCTGGCCAACCTTGCTCCTCGTCCAGTATTCATCACCAGACCGTCAATGACCAAACAACACCCTCTCTTTGCTCCCATGGACTGCTTCATCAGCTGAGATAGATGAATGTCAAAACTGTGTGTTTCCTCTAAAACCATATGATAAAGGCAGCAAGCATGAGGATGTTGGGCACTGTGAATTTTGTTACAGGCGTGCAAGATGATTCATCCCAATGAATATTGAATGCCGCAGTCGCCATCCGTGTGCCTGCGTAGTGTGACATGAAAACATTGTCAGTTCTGTAGCTGCTGTGTCTGTGCAGGACTGGGGACAACCTGGTTCTGACGGGAGGCCTCGAGCCGTGGGAGCTTGGCTGTGGGTGGAGGGTATTGTCACCTAGACCAGGGAATGAAGTTAGTGCAGTTAGTTCCTCAAAAAGCAAAAGGTAAAGAAGCCCTTTAAGCCTGTTTCCTTTCCCAGCTATTCAGGGTGCAGAATTAAACTCCAATGGATACGGACTGTGTGCAGTAGTTGTTATGCCACTGAAGCCTGGGGAGCTTTTGACCTGGTGTTGATTTTACATGAGTGGGCCTTGGTGAGTCCCAGCAAAGTCACCCAGAGATACTCTTCAGCTTAAGAAGTCATACCAGTCATGCACTAAGGGCTACCAAACAGCCATTGCTAAGTGGCTCTTTGTAGAGCAGTGGAAAAACTGAGATTCCTTATGGAGTTTGAACTGCCTCCTAATGAAAGGAACCCTGTTACTGCAAAACCAGAAATTTCTAATTAAAGAAACCAGAATAGAATATTTTCGTTTACAGAAATGATGCTGCAAAGTTTACATGCTGTCTCTGTGTTTCAGGGTTTGATGTTTGTACCACAGCAGACAGGTGACCTTCACCAGCATTCCCCCAGGCTAAGGGAGAAAAGGAGCTGCCTGCTCTGCTGCTCTGAACAAGTGCTTTTTGTGGCCACTGCAGGAGAAATCTCAAACTGTGGGTTCAAGCTAGTAGGATAAAATCTTCTTGATGTTGAAGGTTTGGTTTAGATGCTGCTGCAGTGCAAATGCAGAATTCTTTTCTTTTTGGAAGTCTTTGCAGCTGGTTATTTTTAATTTTAAATAATTTTTAAAAAATCTGAATGTGTAAACAGTGTCCAGTTAGTAACTTCAAAAAAGCAAGGAGCAGACCTTGGGGAGGCTGAGGAGAGGAGGAGGTATGCAGTACTAGTGAGGGATTTTGTTGTTTTCCATTTTGCATCCAATTCAATTATTATGACATTCCTTGTGGTCTCACAAGCAGGATTGTTCGTCTCTGAGCAGAAGGAGATGGTATCATCCTGAGAGTGTGCAGTCATTTTAGAACAGTACTTTCAACACATTTTGAATTTTGCTACGCTCATAAGATGTGGAATTTGTCTTTCCTAAGAGGAAGAGCAAGCCATACAACACAGAATAATGTCTTCTGTGGAAGATTTACTAATACCTGCGTGCTGGTTTGTGTGTGAGATGCAGAGAGGAGAAAATTACCAAGCCACAAAGTATCCTTTAGAGAGCCATTGATACTAAATTTATGTACTAACCCCAAAAGACTGTTTTAGTATTGGCGTTTATTTGCTGATAAAGAAGACAAATTCCTGCTTTAAATCTCTAGACCCAACATTTGGTTTCAAGGCCAAGATTTTTTCTCTTCTTGATGTATGCAAATGTGGCTGTGCCAAACTCCTCATTGCACAAGCAGCAAAACCACATGAGAGAGGGACCAGGTCCAGGACCTTCCAAACCCCTCACAGGCTAGAAATTGATGGCATTTCTACTTCTCCTGCCCCCTGACATTTGTCTCTACTCTAGTCTCCAGTAGATGGGGTTTTCATCTTCACAACCTTCACCTTCTGCACATGCCCAAAAGCTGCTGAATTGGATTTGCTTCAGCTGGAGATAATGGTTGCTTTATCATTTAGCCACTGCAAAGGGGGACTGTGGTACGTTTTGAATAAAGCTCTGTCAGTCTCACTCTGACAGCTTTGACAAGGCCATAGTGGTACCAATGGGGGAGATGTAGGTTCAGAAGTGGTTTGATGATATTTCACCAGTGGCCCCTTTCAGGGGCTCAGAAACCCTGTGCCAGTGAGTGTGCAATGAGTGTGTGAAGGAGTGAGGTGAGTTACTGCATGTGGGGTCTTGTTGATGGGCTTCCTCTGAAAAGATGAGGAGAAGCAGGACTACTCTTCTTGGTCATGAACCTGGAACAAATCTTTTTTAACACACTTGGTCCAGATTTTTGAATGTGAGCAGAGCCTATGCGAAATGAAACCCACAAACTTTTTTTTTTTTAATGTAAGAAAGTATCAGAGCAAATCTCTGTGTTTGCCCTACCTTGACATAAAGCAATAACCTTTTTCTTTGACAGCATTAGAGTCTTTTTTAAAAACAGGTAATGTGATTTTCTATGACTTTACCTTCCATTACTTCTGGAGCAGAGCTTTTTGTCATGGACAAAGAGAGGGAGACATGAGAGTGGGTGGGGGTAAGGAATAGAGAGCCATTCCTTATGTGTTTTAACTCACATCCTAGATGGAGTTTCAGCTATTCAACCTTTCTTAACACTTCTGTGGGCATTTCCCTGTTGATCATCCCTGCTAATCTCTCCCTTGGTCTGTAAGGTTATGTTGTTTCAATCCTGAAACTACAGTGTGTTTTTTTGGGCTCTTGTTTTTAAAGTTAAATGACTGAAAGTACTGAAATAAAACTTGCTGGTGACACTGACTTTTTACCACCTAAAATTGGCAGTGATCACCAGACCAGAAATGGAAATTGGCAGGTACCACTGGATGTACAGGAGTTCAAGGCCACACCGGTACCATCATGTGCCAGCATTGAGAGGCAATATTAGTCCTTTGGGGATTCAAGGTAAATAAAGGGCTGGGTGAAAGGGAAATGAAGAGTTCAGAAATGGTAGTAGCATAAACTTAATGCTTTGCACTAGTCCTAACAATTTAAGATAAATGTTCCTCTGTTTTTCTTGTTTTGTTTGTTAAGGCTGTAAGGAGTCTGCTTCTTTTGTATGAATACTTGACATAAATTTGAATTTCGTTGTTAATGCTTGAAAGACAATAATGGATGGTGAGGGACAGCTTCCTTTTAACTGTGCTGCCCAATTGCTTCAAAACTGTTTACGGATGAGATGAAATAGTCTGGGGGTTTATGCGGATGAATCTATCAGACTCATCAGCCACAAATGCAGAAATGACACTAAAGCAGTGACAGCACATCTGATTTACTGGAATCCTACAATACGCTTCCTAGACATGATTCTGTGGTTTGGTTTGCATTTTTCCCTTGCTAGAAGCACTAAGTGCATATGTCAGAGTCTAAAAGAGGATTTCAGGTGAGGCTGTAAAAATGGTTTGGTGATTCTACATGCCTGTCCTTTCGACGTCTGGCTTGAGACCTCAGAAAGATCCAATGTAGTTTTCCAGAAGCTTTATTTTAAGGGTCTGTGGGGGAATTTAGTTTTGAAGCATCTCAGAAAGGCACCTGAAATCAAGCCTATGATTGATCGCTTTGGAAAATTCCAGTCTGACTGATGGATAGCACAGCAAGGGATATATATGCTCAGAGACAGCCTTTGCAGCTAGCTCTATCCAGAATCCTCTTCTCTTTATGGAGCTGATTGAAGCCTGCTTGACAGATTGTTTGCTGGAGATGCCTGCCTCCGCATCAGAGACTTCAATAGCAATGCAGGGAAATATTCACCAAAGCTTGCTGCCTCATCCTTCCCCTTTCCATTACATTTTCATACTCCTGTGCTTTAGGATTCAAATGTTTATGTATTTCAAATGGCCTTTTTTCCCTCCCAGATACTTAGGTCACAAATTATGAGCTCGGTCCTCAGTACCAGTATTCATTTTGACCATGTTTTATGACACGTTACCTTGGTGATGGGTTTGGGGCTGCCAGAAGACATTTCCAAAATTCACGTTTAGTGCATGTGGGCTATTTTACACACAAAAGAAATGCTCCAGGAAGAAGTGCTAGATTATGAATGCTGCCTCCCTGGGCTGTGAAGGACATGGAAGGAGCCGGCTAGACCCTGATTATCAGGGTTCTGGGCCCCTTCAGCTGTCCCCAGTGATGAGACATGTCCATATGTGCTGGCACAGATGAGTCAGGACACGGAGATGCACAGCCTTCTGTTACAGCAGCTGGGAGTCTGGCACCTAAAATGGTGTTAGAAACCCTTGTTTAGGCAACTGAACCCTTTTCAGTCTGCCTTGGGAATCTTTCTGAACTAACATGTAGGTAAATGTGCCTGTCATGGAGGAGTTAAAGATGAAAGGGTTCTTGTTGATGGGGTAAAAAAAAACGCCATCAGAGCCCAGAAATGCCAGTTCAAGGGAAGATGTTTTAAATGGCTACACTCAAAGAAATTAAAAGTCTTTTAGGCAGCAATGAAACCTCTCTGAATAGGTCTTGAGTAAAACCAGCCTGCCAGTGATGGATTAGCCACCGTGAAAATGCCATTCTTTGCTCCTTTCCCTTAGATTGGAGGGAAGACGTCACTTCAGTGCTGACATAAATCCCTGCTATAAGATGCCTCCCCTCAGCACTGGCCTACAGCTCTCCACTGCCGAGTGCCATTGGCTGCTGTGCTGAGAAAACCTCTCACCTCTCTGCTCCTTTGACAGGCCATTTCTTGAGTGCCTTGTCTCCTCTGTCAGTGTCCAAATGGACATCACTGTGATGCCACCTCTGTGGCAGTTCTCATGGCATCCACCTCTTCTCCCAAGGTCTCCATGTGCAACATGATCTCACTTCTCTAATTTAAGCTTGAATCCAGCAACTGAGTTACAAGGGAAGAGTCAGTGTGGGAGATTCACTGCAGTGCTGGAGCCAAGACATCCCCAGAACACCTGCAAGCTCAATGAGCCTTTCAAAATGCCTAAAACAATTTTTTTCCCAGAAAGCAAAGTACCATCTTTTTCTCTAGAAAGAGAAACTTTGCAATGGTTGTTTAACATGAGCTTAGCTGTAGGCACTATTCCAGGTTGGGTGGGTGTTGTTTGCTTTATGGGAATCTTTTTTTTCTTTTTTTTCTTTTTTTGTAACTTGCTTCCCCCAGATGCTGGGAGGTGTTTCAGCTGCTCTGTGAGCACATAATGGCCTGTGAATATGGAATATCTCACTGAAACAGCCTTACTGCTCCTTTGCTGAAAAAAGCTCAAGTTTTGTAAATGTGGTGGGGATTCAGCTGGGGAAATACCTGCATGAAAGCTGTTGCAGGGCAAAGAACTTCTGCAGTTACAGTTGGGGTTTCTTATTAGTCCTCTTGTTCCATAGTTGGGTAAACCCATAGCTGGGTAAATGTGTGGGAAGATCTTTGCATCTTCAGTTATCTCTTAAACTGAGAATTTACCTTGTGAATCTGAGATCTGCCATGCTGGAGTACACACACACAGAGAGGTTTTGGCCCTCAGCTCTAGGGAGAGAGAGGTTGTGTTTCTTGTTTGCTTCTTTATAGCTTAGGGAGGAGTCCACTGTGGCAGCAGTCGCTAGCGGTGGCTGAAATCCAGTGTGGCAAAAGTCTTGCTCTCCTGCTGACTGCTGAAGGCTGGTGGAGGGTGAGGTGAGTTACAGCTGGTACAAGGGTGGAGCTAAGAGTTTCAACTCCAGTATTTCAGGTAAGATATTCACCTTTAATTAAAATAAAAGTCAGCCTTAAAATCACGTCACCTAAGTTACAGGTGGGTCTGGAGGATGGTTGGATCAAGGAAACCCAAATGTCCTTATGGATTTTCACACAGCTGTGGAAGTCACCCATGGAACTGAAATGCTTAGGTGCCTTTGTATTTCCACACTGAGCTTGTTTAGACCTTCAGGCATTTGGATATCTTTGGCAGTTTGCCCATTGCTTCATCTCTTTTACCTCTCTGCATTGAGTTTGTCCGAAATTATCGCCTGGCACCTATTGAAGCAACAGTTCCTGCATGTTGACCCCACTGAGCATTTTTCCAGGAAGACAAAAATAGGGAAGCAAGGGGAGGGAGGCCAGGGCGAGGGCAGAAAGGAAGGAGGGTCTTCAGGCCTGTTGAGCAGGGAGTTGTCGATGTGTCAGCTGAGAGTTACAGCCCCAGTTTGGACCAGCAGCTGCTCTTGCTGGTGCAATGTGTTTGAACTTTGAGCTCTGTGTGCCAATGAGCGCTTCCACATGCTCAGGCTGTGCTGAATCCCAAGGGTTATTTTGGATAGTAAAATACTAGAACAAGTCTCCAGGAGAAATAACACCAAAGCTTATGTCAATAATGCCTGATCTGTCCCTTATTCGAGAAGTCTCTTTTTTAAATCACTAGCTTAGTATTTTTTCTGCAGAAGTAGCTTAGAGCTAAGAAATATCCTTCCTCAAGAATTCCCATTGAAACCTGTTTGAAGTAAGGCCTTTTCCAAACTATAAATTAGGTATTTTTCTTCTGCTATGGATTCCACTGTTTCATGGGCACAAAGTAAAACAGAGAAAACATGAATTAAAATAGAGTTCTGCCTAACCTTTGTCCAAAAGCAATAAAGCTGGACAAGAGCAATTCTCTCATCCCATCATCTCATGGGGCAGCAGCGCTCTTCCTGTGCAGGTCTGACTCCTTTCTATGATACAGCAAACAGCTGGGATGGGCACTTGCAATAAGTGTGGGTGTAGTGATTCCCATTCTGTAGATCCCACTGTCTGAAAAAGATGGCTTCAGAACACCTGTGAGCTTAATGAGCCTTGCAGAGGTTGGAATGATATAGATGGGGAGTGTGTGTATGTCATTAAATTTGAAGAAGGTAAACGAGATAAGGCATGTAAAAAACCCATTCAGATCATCTGTCTTTGCATGAAACAGGTTTGGTTGCTGCAATGGGAATGCAATTTTTTTCCTATAAGAACTGCTGATTTGGGAAGAAGAGATTTGGAGAAAAAACCAAAAGAGGGTCATGATTACTGCTATCTGTTCTTAGAGTCTTCTCTGCATTATTTAACATCATCCAGAAGAAACAAATCTTGCCTTGGTAAAATAGCCTTTTCTCCAATTTGAACATCATTTTTTCTTTAGTGAGAGGAAACAAAATTTTTGCTGTGGATGAACACTGATAACCTCTGAAGGGCTGTTTGGTTTGGGCTTGTTTGTTTGTTTGTTTGTGGGATTTTTTGTTAATCATGGTAGAAAAAAATGTGTTTAATTTTAAACCTGAGCTTTTACTGTATTTTTGCTGACAAGTTCAGGAGCCACTTCTTATCATTACTCATACAGTACCATAGAGATACTCGGTGCTCTGTGGGTTTGAAAAAGGGTCTGCTAATGGTTCTTCCAGGTTGTGAGATGCTTGTTCTTAGTGTGTACCAGTTCTCCTGCTTCCTCTGTGTTGGTTTCCACCACAGGAGGTGTGAGAAAGGACTTTTAGTTCTCTTCTACACAAGAATATGGAATCATCTAACTGATAACAGAGAATAAATACCTTCTCAGAAGAGGGGAATGAGCTGTATGACAGTGCTGAAACTAAAGATCTCGTATCTGTATCAAGAATAACTGGAGAAGTTACAATTAATGCTGATTAATTCTTCAGAAAGAAGCTACTTATTCTTCAGATAGCTCTTAAATAGTAGAGATTGGGGTGAGGTTTACTGGATGGATCAAACTACCCCAGATCTCACAGGTTTTTACTTGAAAGAAGCGTCTTGTGCTGGCCACTTGGAAGGACAACAGAGATGGTCTCGCTGCATTTCAGGTCTGATCCCTTGTGGCAGCCCTGATGGCTGTATTCTCCAAAGGTTCCCCTCCATCACAGGTACTCGGCTGGCCAGGAAGGAGTTATTGATTAATAACTCTGGAAGAGGGGAATGCACATACAGTGGGGAGATTATCAATCTGGTTAGACTAAAGTGCACTTGCATTAAGTTTTCTGGCTCCCATGAGTTAATTTCCAGTATAAGTTAATTTCACAACTTCTTAGTTGTGTAGGACAAAAACGCAAAATTAGGAAATACTGAACTTGAAAGGAAGTTTTCTGTGGAAGAGCCTTAAGAGGTTTGTGGGAGGAGAAGAAAGGATTTTCTCTATTTGAGCTCATCACTTATTTAGTCTGGTTATTGTTAATCCAGAAGTGTGGTGAGTGAACATTTATTCTAAGTAGTAACAGCAGTTTTAGCTTTGTGTCATATTTTGTAGATCAGCAAAATTTAAGATGAACAGGAATGAATAAGGATAGAGCATGAATAAAAATTTCCATGTGATTTAATGCAGAGACTTTTTATTTTAGTACCCTTACTAAAGCATGGAGAGAAATTTGTCACAGGCTTTAAAGTTAACCTTGTAAGGTTAAATATTTTATCTTATTGTGTTGCCACTGACCCTTGGCTGCAGATGTGGGTGACAGATGTGAGAAGTTATCTTATTGCCAGGTACCAGCTTAGTCTCATGCAGAGAAGAAAGAGGTAAATTCCAATTTTGCTTCTGAGGTATTAATCTATTCCCACATCCCTCACCACTTCTCCTGTGGCTGCCAATCATGCAGCAGGTAGGAAAATGTACATCCTAGCATGCATAAGCCATTCAGAATGGAAATTTCAAAAAATAACGGTGGGTGGCAGACAGTAAAATTGGCATTTGCTTTCATTGGCATAAAGTTCATTTTCTGACAAAAATCTATGGTGGTTTAGGACTCCAGTGGTATTATTCATGCTTGGTATTGGGTAATCTTCAGCACTGGGAAAGAAGGAAGTGAATATCAAGTACTGAGTTGCCCTCTAACATTTATTTGTGAATTGGGAGTAATGCTACCAACACTAGGCTATTGTAGATGTGTAGTAATGAGTCTGATTTACATGTGACAGCTGCATTTGAGATGTTATCTAATGCTTTCATTTGAGGTGTTACCTGGTGCTTTTTTTTCCTTGGATTTCTTACAACCTTCTTTTTGTTAAAACCATTCCTCCCCACGTGCTCCCTGAGCTGTGGCATTGAATCCAACAGAGAGTGTGGTTCTGTGGTGGAACATGATGTGCAGTTTCTGCCATGTATTAACTGGACTGGTGTCTAACATGCCAGGATTTCTTAAAATGCATTACGCAATTGCAGGAAGTGAGTGATGAGGAGAAAATTATGCCCATTGCTTTATCTTTCATGGGAGGGGAAGAAACCAAACTTGTGAGGAAAAGAAAGTGGAAACTAACTCAAGACAGCCAGCCACTGGATCCTGGAGGTTTAGCTCCCTGAAATGGAAAGCTTTTCAAAGTTCCTTTCAGGTTTTCTTGATTCCTTGGTTTTTTGTTCCATAGTGACCTTGACTATGGGCCAGTGGTTAGTACCTGAGATACATTGAGGCAGTAGTTCAACCTAGGAGGTGTTTGGGACATTAGACAATAGGCTGGTTTTCTCTGGTTTTCTGTCCAGGAGGTGTGGATATTCCTTCTCTACATCATGTTTTCCATGCTTTGCTTTGAGGGATGGCTTTGTGAACATCTGCCTGTCTCAGCTTTTCAAGTCTGGGCTTCAAGAACTGATGTATGATCTTCCTAGAGCAAGCCCTAGGAATACTCAAGGAGGCTACCTGATCCTATTGCATTGTCTTTTGTCATTTCCAAAGCACAGATTTGACCTTAGTAGGATGAGGTAGTGTCCAATAACTGCCTCTTTTTCTTTTTTATTTTTATTTTAAGATCACTTTCCATTAATTCTCTATTACGTTGCCATTCTGAGTTTAAATCTTAAAGCGGTACTTAAAGTACCACGGGAGGTTTAGCCACACAATCACCATTTGGCATGGGAAATTGAATGGCTAAGCCCCTCTATATGCAGTTGGCTGTACATTGCTGGGCAGATTGTATAATTGTTCTTCATACATTGAGCAACCAATTGCCGATTTATGTACATATGTAGGTTCATCCTTTACCAATTTCCTGTGATTGATAGCTTCCAGGAGATTAAAAGAATAGCTGGTTCCTGTTTCTTTATCTTCTCTTTATTTTTGTCCTTTAGCAAGAATATTTTTGTGTATGTGTGTTTAATAGCATTCATTCCCTAGAGAATAATCTCAGTCTTTGTTTTAGCTGGCCTCCTTCTGAGAGTGTGTTAAATCTGTAGCCAAGATCACAAGCAGCTCTGGGCAAATCATTGGGCTGTTATTAACCTGCCTCCATGGCAACTGCTGCTCGCCAGCCTGAGGACAAAAAATGTTTTTATTCTGCTGAGTTGCACAAAAGGTTCTAGTGATGCCTTGCACAAAATGGCCATTGAAAGGGGAGATGCAGTGATGTGCGTTTGTGCTGTACAGTTTCATATTTAAATCATTTTACACTGTTTCACTGGAAGTGGATATACAGCTGAACAGTTCAGCGTTTTGGCCGTATGGAAAGTAAAAACTAGCAGAAAATTGGAGCTAAACTTATTTTAATACTACTTATTTTTGTCGGCTTGAGTTCACAGACCTTCAGCCTGCAGTTGTCATCAGAGCGTTAGCAAGTTATTCTGTGAACATGAACTAGGCAAACGTCATCCTGGGGTTTCAGTTGTACTGTATGAAAATAGTTGCTGACTTGGAGTTACAGAGAGAGAACGTAAAGGTTTCCTGGAAAGCTTTCTAATTGTTTTCAGAAATCCTCAGCTTTGCTTCAGTGCTTGTTTGGGAGGCTTGGTAAGCGTATCTTAGTTCTTGATGAGCTTCAAATTGTAGCTGGTTTTGAAAGCTGCTCTTAGCAGTACTGTTTTAGGCTTGTGTTAAAATTATAAAATTGGCTATATTGCTCAATCAAGGCATGGCTTTAATCTGCTCATAAAGAGCATTCACAGTGAGATCTGGGGGGGAGGTCTGGCAGCCCCAGTACTGCAATGAGGTTGTATCCCACAGTTACTCTCTGGCAGGAGGCTGTGCAGCTCTGCTGTCAATTTGGGTGCAGAATGACTATGTATGGGTGGATGTTGTCTCTTGGAAACATGCTGGTTTGGGATGCTTCATGTGCTTGCAAGCTGGCCATGTGCTATTTCCAGGTGTACCAAAGTCTCTCTGATTCCTGCTTTAGTCTTGAGGTCAAGGTGAGTAGTTCCTACAGCTCCACATTCAGGCAGTTTTCTCTGCTCAAAATAATGTGGTTGCTTTAGACACCTCTGAGGGTGTCCCTTGGCTTTGTTCTGCACTGAGAGAATGAAGGCCAGCCAAATGCTGTGATGCCTTTTTACTTGGACTGCAGAGGAAGACAAAGAGTATGGCCACAAAGACAATCTGTGCAGCTGCTGGTTGCTGAGAAGTGAGAGGGGGTCTGCCACTGTTGCCCTGTGTTCAAGGGTGTGTGGATTAGTGGCAGATACTGTCATGTGTTTGGGTAAGGGATCCAACAAACTCCTCAGGGCAAATGATCTGCCAGTGGCCTGGAAAGCTGGCTTGGCAGTATGGGGTATTAAACATCAGTCCTGGGTCTACACCAGTTTTAGTTTTGTCAGGCTGCTCCCATTTTCTGAAACCGACAGCTTTTCTTTTGGATCTTGTCAGTTTCTTGGTTTTGCTTACAGCTGTTTTTATTTCCAGTCTTTGATAGGATCCTTCTGCAAAGCAGTCTATGGGGTCAGCATGATTTAAGTGATCAGCCTCTCCATGCTGAGCAATGACCAAGGCGTTGGCTCTCTTGCTGTAGGTGTGGCCCAAAAGGTGGTTTGTTTTGTGCTGGGCTGTGACCACATGTGTGTTGTGTGCTGGGTCAGAGCGTGGTTGCTCTTGGATAATCTTTCATGGCTAATCCTGCACCAGGTGCATGCATTTCTTGCATTAACTCTGGGAGGTTTGGACCTGACCTGGGAGCAGATGCTGTGGAGGCAAGCCAGCCTTAAGTGTATGGCTGCTTTTGCATGTGAGCTGCTCTCGGGCAGATTCCCCAAAGCAGATGATTGCTCTGCAAGGTCTGGTGTCTGAACTCAGCTCTGGAGCTCTGTGATAAACTGAAACCCAGAGAAGATTTCCTCTGATAGCGTGCATTTGGATTTTGTTTGCCCCGTCACTGCAGAGCTGCAGTGTTTGTTCATTTGGCAGTATTTTTGTCATGAAGATAGTTCCTACAGAGTGGACTCCAGCTGTGGGCTAGACTATAAAAGCTTCCCAGGCTTGTTTCTATACAATTAAATCTTGTCTGCAGTTAGTGAAGTGGCGTTTCATAAGTCATTTTGATGGTGATAGCTGCTTAAGTCTGACTAGGGCATTTGCTAGTGACTCTCTAAAAGAAGAGTTTCTCACTTACGAAATGGGAAATCTTTCAATTATTGGATGCATATTATTCCCCAGTGCCTCACAGAAGTGCCTGCTCTGCAACTCATTCATTAGTGGGAAAGGGAGGGGGATAAAAATAAACTTGCCTCGTGTGGTGGCTGGAGACTTGCTGATCTTTGTGAGGAATTTGTTGGGTGAGAAGATGTGATGTGATGTCCTCATTTGCCAGCTGTCTCCTTGCCTTCGAACGCTTTGTCCATGTAGCGCCTTGCCAGAGCAGCAGCGGCTGTCCTGCGACGTGCGACGCTGGCCGCTCCATTAAGCGTTGTCTTAATGGCTTGTGTTTTGCGCAGTTGTATGAAATGCACGTTAATGGAGACAGCTTAATGCCGTCACCCTGAAGTAATGAATTGGTATGGATTGCTATTACCATTATAGCGCAGTTAAAAGCTGTGTTTGTTTCCGATTTGCATTTCCCAGCTTTGTAAGCAGATGGGTTTTCAGGCCACGCAGTTGGAAGGAACCTGGCAATTCAGCTGCAACCTCCTTATTACAGTGTTCATACAAATAGCAGCTCTGGGGGGGATGTTCTGTTAACTCAGACCGGTTAAACAATGCATTTCATTTGACTATGCTACTGCAAACTGTATTCAAGGATCACTGTAAATCCAGTGTATCCTATAAAAAGCTGGAAATGTATTGTCTGTGTCATACAGCTTCATATAGCTGGCCTGGACAAAAATTATTCCTCTTTGGACCCCATTCAATTTTTCGGTTGTTAAAGTATCCCTGTATCCCTATAATGTCATATGGATTTATATAAAAAGATAACATGGGACTACTGGGAGAGTGTAGGGTAGTTAAGTGTTGTGGACCTAAATGTATTCATGCTCCAATGAAAGTGCAAAATATCTCCTACTTTTCCAAAGGGCTTCATTGTCTTGAGTGTTTGCCTCTGGGGCTCCCAGAGTGTTGCCAGCATAGCTGGTGCTCCTGCCATTAGTAATGCTGAAACATGGTGAGCTCTGGATGAGCAGCTGAATTGCGATGGATCACTTTAGACAGTGATCTTTTTGCTTTTTCCATTTCATAGGCTGTTTCATCGATCTCCTCTTGATCCTGTAAAGACAGGAGCACTCAGCCCACTTTCTGGGCTTTGAGTCCATACCAACAGATCTGTAGGTCACTGCTTTAGAGGGTGACGCTGTCTTGTACCACCTATAGATTTTTTGCTTAGCATGTCAATGCCTGGGCCTTTTATTCCCTGTGGCTTTTACCAAGTGGAGGACGAATATTCTTTTCCTCATAATTTGCTTTTTGCTCATGAAGTTTCTTTTGCTTTCTCTCTTCTGCTTAGGTTGCTTTGAATGTTGCATTAAGTGCCTAGGAGGAGTGCCATATGCTTCGCTCGTGGCAACCATTCTCTGCTTCTCGGGGGTAGCGTTGTTTTGTGGCTGTGGCCACGTGGCGCTCACGGGAACCGTGTCTATCCTCGAGCAGCACTTCTCCACAACTGCCAGTGACCATGCTTTGCTGAGTGAAGTGTAAGTATGCCTCCCATTCCCATTATTCTTCATAACACTCTCATGCTAAATGAGTAGAGGTGGATTCAAACCTCAGTCTCTATCCCTCAGTATTAGGTTGCTTGTTTTTGTAACAGCACTCGGTCATTTACTGGTGTTCACATACAAAGAACCAAAGTGTGTATCCTGCTAAACCTGTTTCTATTGGGACCAGTACTATTTAATACCTTCAGCAGTATCATAGACAGTGGAATTGAGTGCATCCTCAGCTGCTTTGCAGATGACACCCAAGCTGAGTGGTGCAGTATGCTTACCTCAAAGGAAGGATGCCATCCAGAGGGATCTTGAAAGCCTTGAGGAGTGGGACTGTGTGATGATGCCCCTCATGGTGTTCACCAGGGGCAAGTGCAAGGTGCTGCACATGGGTCAGAGCAATGCCCAGTATCAATACATGGCTCACAGATGAAGGGATGGAGAGCAGCCCTGCTGAGAAGAACTCGGGGGTGCTGCTGGATGAAAAGCTGAACATGAGTTGGAAACGTGCACTCGCAGCCCAGGAAGCCAATTATATCCTGGGCTGCATCAAAAGCAGCATGACCAGCAGGGTGAGGGAGGTGTTTCTGCCTCTCTACTCTGGTGACACCCCACCTGAAGTGCTATATTCAGTTCTGGGGGTCCTCAACACAGGAAAGACATGGACCTGTTGGAGTGAGTCCAAAGGAGGCCACCAAGATGCTCCAAGGGCTAAAACACCTCTCCCATGAAGACAGGCTGAGAGAGTCAGGGCTGTTTAGCCTGGAGAAGAGAATACTCTGGGGAGACTTTATAGCAGCCTTCCAACACCTAAAGGATATACAGGAGAGCTGAAGAGGGACTTTTACCAGGGCATGTTGTAACAGAACAAGGGGTAATGATTTTATTCTGAGAGTAGTTTTAGTTTTTTTCAATGACATAAAGTTGGAAGGGATGTCATGAATGTAACAGGGAGACATGGTTCTGTCCATCCCTCTTCAGAAGAAGCTGGACTGGTATATGAGAAAAAAGATGGAAAAAACTGCAAAGATCTGCAAATTTAGCCTTTGGACATAACCACTGGTGAAATATGTGGGTCTTTTATGTTCCCGAGGCTTCTCTGTGAGGCCAGAGGAAGGCCTGGAGTGTCCCATGTCCAGCAGCCAGCCCGCCTGTGCGTGGCTGTGACGAGCAGCCCCTGTGATGAGCACGGTGGCCATGGCACACGCAGGGGTGCACAGGCAGCAAGCAAAACACAGCTTTTAGGGCGATATTTGAAGACTCTGGTATCAGGGCCTGTAGTGGTTTGAGTTGGCCTTATGCAGCACACTTAATTCTTATTTTCTTTTTAATTTCTGTTGTCACTGACCCCCTTTATATGTTTGCAGGCATAGACCAGTTTCCTTCATGCCCTCTGAGCACTGGTGCCAGTCCCACAGCAACATTTCAGGGCTTCCCCTCTCCAAAGGACACTCTGTGCCCTGACCTGCTCTCTCAGCCCTGCCCACACTCAGTCCCTGGCTGTGGCTGGGCAGTGTGTCTCCAGCTCCAAGGCATGAGCCACCAGGGCCCTGCAGTTAGACACAACATTTAGTGAGAAAATGTAAGCAGCTGTTCTTCAGCAACCGGGTAACAAAACACCCTGTGCTTGCATCAGTCTCCATTCGAGCAAAATAGAAGAAATTGCAAAAGCAGCAGTCACAGGCAGCAAGTTTTATGTTTTGGAGAGTTGTTGACAATGTTTCTTGTCATGTCAGCACCAGCAGCTGGGCAGATGCATAATTCCTACCAAAGCAGCTCAGGGCTCGGCTCTGTGGAGCAAAGGGAGTGGCAAGGGAGAAGAAGTGTTAGAAAGGGGCAAATAATTTAAGGCTACAGAGGCATTAAAAAAAAAGAAAGAATAATACGTTAGTAAGACACGTTTTGGAATAGACTTTTAAAACCAGTTTTCCTATTACTGTTTTCTGGTAGCATGCATTGAGTCTATCCTGGACTATTAATGATGGTGAAATGATTTCTGCTATACTCTCTCAAATCCTGAGTTAATTTTTTTTGTGCTTTACAGTACAGGTGAAACAGATTTACCCTGTTATTTTTAAGCAGTTTGGAAAACAAACATAACACTTCCCACATAAAATTTTGAATTGGCAATATCCTATTTTGATACAAGGGTACATTTAACTATATAAATGGTAGTCATCAATTTTCTTTAAGCTAAAACATTCAGATGCTCTTTGGAGTTCTATGCCAGCAACTACTTAGTGGAGAGTGGCAAGAATTGGCAAAAAACATCTGTGGAAAACATATTTATCCTTAGAAAAATAGTAGTGTGGGTGTATAAAATTAACCTCTCAGTTCTGCGAATAGCTTCATCCAAAATAACCATCCCAACAATCAAATTCCTTTTAAGAACTTCTGGGGAAGTTGTGCTTATAACAAAATACGACTTTTGGAGATCAGAAGCGTTGTATGGAAGATCTGGCATTCTGGTCCTACAAAACAATTAGCTTCAGATTTAGAATCCGATTTATAATATTTAGAAATTATTCTTTCTATCTACCTATTCTAGTTAAAGGACAAATGCTGTTAGAGTGTCATTGCAGATGGTAGATTTTTAAGGAATCGAGAACTTTCTCAAAAAACATCTGAGGGAAGTGCTTATGCCATGTACCCTGAGATGATCTTCCTCTGGGTGGTTCCATAGTACCTAAAATGGAAGCATTTCCTAAATAACTTTCATGAAAAAAAATTTATTAACATTTTGAGGCACTCAACACTGCTGTGACTTAAAGCACTGAAACTACCAGCTCACTTGGAACTACCCCTGCAGGCTGTAGAGCAGCCTCAGGAGAAGTCACTGCATGTTTGCTGAGTTCCGTATCCCACAAGTATTGCTGAATTTAGAAATTTTTGCGAACTTAAGTTAATTGGATTTCACAGGTGAATTTCAGGGGCCGCTTCCTTTCCCTAAGCCAGAGGAATCACCACAGAGCCTGGTAGTTCAGTCAGGGGTTCGGCTCCAGGCTCTGCCATTTCAATGCCCTGCATTGTCCCTGTCAGATATTCCCAAGTTAGGTGTCAGGATCAGTAAGAGGAAAAAGAAAACCTCCATAGTGGATGCATGAAATTGCAGCTTTAGCCTAGTGATGTCAGGCAATGTAAGGCTGCAGCACCAACAGGGGATGCTCAGGTGGGTGCAGGGCTAGTGCACATCATTAGGGAAGGGACACAGTCGTACCAGTGTTTTCCTGCAGTCTGCTTGCCTAAAATGCTAAGGAGCCTTGAACTTTGTTTCTAGGAGTTGTCTCTCATTTATTATAATTTGAGAGGACTGACTTTGTTTTTATAGGACTGAAATCTAATTATATAATTTTTTTCTTTTCCATTTTAGAATACAGCTAATGCAGTATGTAATTTATGGCATTGCATCATTTTTCTTCTTGTACGGAATAATCCTTTTGGCGGAAGGTTTTTATACAACAAGTGCTGTGAAGGAGCTGCATGGAGAGTTCAAAACGACAGCCTGTGGCCGCTGCATCAGTGGAATGGTGAGTGGGATCAGAAATGGGAACAGCAGTCTTTGCTGGCTAAAACCTGTAGAGCTCTGTTTGACTCCTGGGTTTTGAATAACAGAATGTTGCTGCCTTCTTTGTTTAACTCCTTGTGGGTGGTCAGGGTCAGTCCATGTCTTGGTTCTTCTTCGAACTTCAAGGGTGCTTGGTCAAATCAAAATGCTGCAGATGGGCTTGGTGGGGGCTGCCATGGCCTCCCCTGTCATGAAGCTGAACCCACTGGCCTAAACTAAACTGGGGAGACTGCTAAATTTGTAACACTTAATGTGAGCCAAAATGAAATTTGTGCTTTTAAACATGGAACGCTTGAGTGATGCTTAAAGGCAGACTGTAAAATGGCTGTGGTTTGCAGGGCTATTTAAATATCAAACTTTAATGGCTCTGACTTCCATAGTCAATTGTGCTTGAGTGTCTGGATCCTTCAACAAACAGTAATGAAGGAATGAAGCTTCGCAACATCTTTGCACTTGAATCAAGTATTGATTTGCAGATGGCAAAAGGCAGACAGATAGAATAGTGATGCTTTTTCACAAAGCCGAAACCCTTAAAGCCCTAAAGTTACCAGCCATATTCTCTTCAGTATACTTCTGTATTAGAACAAAATTGTAAGCAAAGTTTAACTAAAAATAAAACTTCAGATTCTCACCCACGTTGTCCCCAAGGGCACACTCTGCAAGAACAGCCATAACTATGTTTCTGAGAGAAGATTTCAAAGCTATTACTGAAAATCTGAATTCAAAGCTCGTAGTTGTGGAGGAAGCTAAGCAGTATGACAGATTGCCCACGGGAAAGTGTGGGTGAAAAGAGAAGAGGCTTTTGATGTGATTGTTGCATTTTAATATACAGTCTATATCCTGTACTTAAAAAATATGTACTTTCAGCTGGTTAAATACAAAAGAGATGCATGTTTATTTTCATGAGAGTTAGCAATTTTCCACTGTGCTGTTGGGTACTTACTGAATTTTTCAAGAGCTAATAAAAATCAGGCATCTGATAATTTTCCAGTTAAGCAGCTATTTGCTCGCTCTTTTTCTAGCAAGTATGGTCTTCACCAAGGAGCAAAATTAGATCTAAAGCAGTGTTTTCAAAAGATCCAAAATAAAGTAGAAACATACACATCCATGCATCTCATCAGTGCAGACAACTGCTTGTGCAGTTGAGTAGTTGCAGGCACATGATTGTCAGCTGCTTATACAACTACCAGTGTGACACATGGAAATATGGCAGAAAAACGTGTTTTCTTATTTGTCCATATTTGTCCACACAATGAAGGAGAGAGAATTTACCAGCTGAGTAATGGCTTGGAGCTCTGGTAAGATGCGTTAATGTTTTGGTGGTGACAGGAAAAGTGCCTGTACGCTGCTGTGTAAAACCTTAGGGGTAGAACAAGGTTTGTGAGGAGATAAAATATTTAACAGACTAGTGACTGCAGCTGGGTACAGGCAACAGGCTTTTGGACATATAGTGATCTTTTGCTACGTTGATCAAGAGCTCCTTTACTTCTTCTTTCCTTAGATTACCAAGCAAAGTCCTGAAAGGCTGTCCCATCTTGTTACAGAAGACAGACTTCCATCTTCCCCAAATTATTTGTTTTGGCTCTGGTAATGCAGAATAGCCATTTCCCACAGTTATCACATTAGATGTGAGAGTGAGTGTATTTTTTTCTGGCTATTTTAGGATTTAAAGGCTTTGTGCACTTCCTCTCATGCACACTTCCACATACACATATGCAAACTCATGTTTTATTTATAGTGTGTCTATAGAAGTCCTTTAACCTGGTCCACTTGGTCCTTCTCAAAATGCAAAGAGAGGATTCTTAATTTTCTCATAAAACATACAGGTCTGGTATATGGCGCTGTCTAATATGAAATAGGGTTTTCCAGTTGAGTTGTCTATAAATTAAAGTCTAGCTGGGGTTTTATGGGCCATTGTTCTGGAAGCACTTACACCTCCCCACACACCACCCCCAGCTTTTGCTCTAACACTTGCAGGGTTATTCAGCACGTCTGGAAAAAACCTATGGGGAAAAAACCTCTGGGGATTCAAACTTCTACCTCTGCAGCATTAGTTCTTGGTTCTGGGTCAGGCTGAGAATCCTCCCCCCCCGAGAGCCTTTCCCATCCTTGCTTTTGTCCTCTGGCACATAAGTTTTAAGTAAGATAGTAGGGCACCAGTGCTTTGCTGGAAGTGAAGCCTTTCCAGTCCACCTACAGCTAAGAGGGAACAGCTACAGCTAACGGTGAAAAGAGAACCCAGGAGATGTAACAGCATTCCCCCGCCTTCCAAGCAGGATCCAAATCCTGTCTCATAAGGAGGAGGGAGCTAGGAACCAATGCCAGAGCTACTGTTTCACCATAACACTTAGAAGAGAAGGGAAAAGAGAAGGGGCTCAGTGGGAGGAGGAAGCTGGAGATTTCCAAAGCAATCAGTGCCACATCTTATAATCTTACCAAAGAAAATGCATGTAATGTTGGTGTTTTTTTTTTTTAAAGAGCAAATCCAAACCAGCAAATTTCAGTGGAAAAATCCATTATTCTCTAAGGTGAAGTAATTAATTTTCAGCTTGGCAATGTGTATTAGACCAATTGAATCCTTCTGATCTGCTGTTAATGGTCATGGTATGTTTGCAAAAATAAGTATTTTCAAATGTTACATTCCAAATTGATCTCAATAAATCAACTGTGGGGAAGCTCTGTGAGCATTGATTTACTGTGTGGTTTCGATTTGCAAGCTGCATAGAAATGCTAGTATGTTATAGTTAATTTAAAAAAACCCTTAAATTGATTTTTGGTGGAATTTATTAGTTTTAGCCTACAACCAGCATCCCCGCTTAGCTGAGAATCTTGAGACATCAATGGGCTGCTCTTTTATGAGGGCAATGTGTTTACTCAAGCAGGCTGATGAAAAAGGAAATGTCTGAATTACTTTCTCAGTAGCACTTAAACTACCAAAGTACTTGTAATCAATGAGAATACTGATTTTGTGTGCTTGAAAATCAAATGTTTTCTTACTTCAGTTCTGAAAGTATGCTTAAAGATTATATTGAAGCATTTTTAAGGCAAATTTCAGTAGCGTTTGCAAAGAATAAACACAAAGTGTTTGTTTTCCCTGCCCAGTTTGTTTTCCTCACCTACGTGCTTGGAGTGGCTTGGCTCGGGGTCTTCGGCTTCTCTGCTGTGCCTGTCTTTATGTTCTATAACATATGGTCAACTTGTGAAGTCATCAAATCTTTTCAGACAAACGTGACAGTTCCGGGGGACCAGATCTGCGTGGACATCAGGCAATACGGTACTCGTTTTAATCCTGATTAAATGCTTTAGCCTTTCTCCTCAGTCTGTCTTCAGTAGTTTTCGCTCAGCCTTATCAGATGAATCAAATGCAAAAGCATCTTCTATCTCTGAATGTGCTATTACTTTTCTAATTAATTCACATTACAGTGATCTCTTTCCAGATGCAATCAGTTTAACTGAACTGACAAGTCACTTATCTGAAATGATTTTGTAGCGGTTTCCAATACTGTAATATTAGGTTTGAAAATAGATCAGCCTCAAAATAAACTGCTTGGAAACAGTGCTGAGAAATAGATAACCAGATTGTGGGTTTTGAACCCATATGCATATATTCTGTTCTTTCAGAAAGCTGTTTTTACATTGAAAGATCAAGTAAATGTCTGAATGTTGCTCTGACAATTACTTTCAGTTAAAAAAACAAAAACCTGCAATTAAAAGTCTGCCGTAACTACTAATGAATTAATACTATTTTCCAATGACACGCAGAAATCAGAGGGAGATAGGACAATAACTTAAAATAGGCTCAGGCTTTTCATTTCTTAAGGTGAGTTTTTCCTGAAGTTAATCTTTTCGGCTTCCCTTGTCCAGAAGAACTTTTGTCACTATTACTTTTGGCTTCATTCTAGCTAGCATTTTCTAGGAATGTTTCTTTCTTTGGACTAAGTCCTTCAAAGCTGAGAAAATGGATTCAAAGTTGAAAAAGTAAGAAAGCTTGGCTTTGCTCTCCTGTCCAGGTAAGTCCAGTAGAACAAAAGATACACTAATTTTAAAAGCAAGTCTTCTAATCAGTTAAACATTTGCATTCTATTTTAGCAGCTCACAGCAAGAGGCTGGGAAGCCATTTTATTCAGCAGCAAAGCCTAGGAGTGAAGGGAGATGTGCTCCTCCACCTTCCTGCTTCTGGTTGTTTTGCAGCTGTATTAGTGCTGTGTAGGGCTGTATTGTTCCCCTGATCAGCAAAACCTTTTGGGTTTCAGTGCATGATGGGAGAGAGCAGCTCCCTAACAGGCAACTTGTGCCGCTGAACCTTCCTCACATTTTTGGGTGGAAATGGTAGCTAAAAGGCTGGAATTGTATATAGCAGTTGCAGAGAAGAAGCTGACTTGGAAGTAAATCCTATAAAATCTTTTTGAAAGCCGTGCCATCCTGAGATAATTTCAATGACCTACCACTTATAGAGTTGTTAATTCCAACCAGCTGGGTTAAAATGCAAAGTTGTATGGGGAAGCAAACTGGGTTTCTCTTAATTCAAATGGGTTTTGCTTAAGCTTTACATCTGTTACAGGCCTAAAAGTTTATTAAGGTATTTTAAATCTGCTAGATTCTGCTGACTTTTCAGACTCTGTCATGTAAGAAAAGTAATTGGGAGTATATGAGGTGCGACTGAACTTTCTTATAGCAGCATCCACTTGGTGCTTTTTACCTATTGGAACTAAACCAGACAAAAATCCTGTAATTCTTCCCTCTAGCTCTATATTCACACCCTTCTACAGTAGTTTCTTGTTCAAGTAGAACCTCATCTAAGTGCTATCCTGAAAGGTGCCAAGTACCTCTGAGATGCAGATTCTCTGTGCTGTGCTGAGTGGGGGAGTAGGCAGAGTGTGCAACTGGACCCAAAGTGCAAAAACCCAACCAACTGTTTGGCTGCCAGATGGGAAAACCACATCTGAGAACATGCCTTGGCAGCAGCCCTCAGTGTGAGGAGAAAGCATAACTTGAGGGAGTTGTTTTAATTCCTGCTGCCAGCTCAAAGCTCTACCGGTCAACGCATGGATGCCCAGAGTGGGAACACAACTGGCAAGTGGGTGGAAAAGATGAGAGGAATAGAAAGTGTGTGTTGATTGCTAAAATTAGTGGTTTCTTTTCTGTGGTATTGCAGGTATTATCCCTTGGAATGCTGTACCTGGCAAAGCCTGTGGCCCAATTTTAGAGAACATCTGCAACACGAATGAGGTACAGAAACGTAACCTGTATGCAGCTTTTGCTTACAAGTCACTTGGGCACCATGTAATAAATACTTGATGAAATTTTTTGGAGAGAATTCATACTACTAGTATAAAGAGATTGCTTTAAGTATAACACTGAAGTAATTGTTACATCATCCAAAAAAATTATTTTCAGAATATTTTTATTTTCTAAAGCTTTCCTACCATTCTACACAGACGATTTTATTATGCTCTAGAACACTTGAAATGCATTTTAGACTATTCCTACTTAATTACTTCAATGTTTTTAACATGTTTTTTCTCTAGTTCTACATGTCTTATCACCTGTTCATTGTGGCTTGTGCTGGAGCTGGTGCCACTGTCATAGCATTGGTGGGTAGTACTTTTTGTTGTTTTATAATTAAAAGTGTTCATTTTAGGCTTAAGGTGCTTTAAGATTAAATTTTGTGTATTTTAAAAGTAGTGATAGTAGACATGAAGGAGGGTGAGCTGTAATCACCATTATTTGCTGCTATGGTTTGGTCATCACAAATCACCAGGTCCCCATCTTTTGCTTTAAGAAGTCATCTTAACCCACCTCCCACATACTTAGGAAAAAATTATTTGCATGTCCTTTCAAAATCCTACTTCTATCCACTACTTCTGCTTTTATTTCCACTATTTATTTTCATTTTTGTAGTTTATTTGATCAGCTGCTTGTAACCTCTTGGTTTCCTTTGTCTGGGCCCAGGCAGATTGACTGGTCCAAGCCTGCAGTGCCAGTTCCAGGTAGCGGCTGGGAAAAGGGACATTAACAGGATGACGTTTCTGTGTCTAACGCTTCCTTTAGTGGCCAGCTTCTAACCTTGTGCCAGCCAAGCCCCGCTGTAATGCTCACAACTGGTTGACAAAATAGCCTTAGTGTTTGTACTGGGTTATCCTCCCCAGAGAAATAGCAGGTTATTTATTTGCATCTTCATCCTGGAAGGAGCTCAGAGTAACATCTGTTGTAAAAGTATCAAGAGTTGCCCAAGTGGGCTTGAGCCGTCACCTTGTTGTATCTTACTCTCCTGTATTTTGTTCTCTTCCACCAGCTGATCTACATGATGGCTACTACATATAACTATGCTGTTTTGAAGTTTAAGAGTCGGGAAGATTGCTGCACTAAATTCTAAATTGTATAAGCCCAGTAAAAAGCTGCATTGCGTAGCTTGAAATACCACTGACACCCTAGACTAAAAGTCTAGCTTTCTGAATTTTGTTACAGTAATTGTAAATAGCTTCAGTAAGCATCGTTTAGCTTATCAGATTAATGAAATGACTTCTTGTATATGAACTATGATGTGGATGAGATCTGGCTATTTTTTCATGTTGAGAGGATTCAGTTACTGTAGGGGTGTTTATAAAGCATCCTTCTGAAAAGGGGATGTTTTCAAGTCTCCCCTTGATTTCTAACAGTCATCTCAAACAAATACTGGAACAGTTCAGGGTCAGATGTATTAATTTATTCTTCACTATGAACACCAAATACAAATATCCCCAAGCATACAAAATATATATGGTGTGAAAGAAAAGGAATAATAATGCAGTGTCAGTCTATTTTGGCAGAGATCAGAAGCCCAGGTATTATTAATCAAGTTGCTTGTATTTCCAAGTGATTCCGTGCATGATGAAAGCAATTATTTTCTCTTAAGCAAGTGCTGAATGATACTCTTTCCTTAAGAAAATAAATCCTTGTCTTCGCTCTGCGTAGAACAATCACATTCTTTCTTTTGGACCCTGAACTAGAAAGAAACACCATATAAATAGCTTCTGCTCTTGTATGGCTGCACTTTAGTAACTGATTTCTCAGTAGCCAGATCTCAAAAATGTAAGTATGACTGCACAGGAAGCAAAACCATGCATAGATCAAAAGGACCTTTTTACAGTGTTGGGGGGAAAAAAGAAGGAGAAACAAATCAATGTTTTCAGATGTAGATGTTTTTTGCATGAAGTATGGGGAAAAGAAGTTGGCAAGAGTCGAATGCACAAACTAGAAAAACAAACACATAATAATGAAAAAAGATGAACCGTTTGCTATATACAATATAAAACTCTTCACCTGGGGTTGGACAATGGAAGTTTAAAATGTAGCTATAAAAATACAGGATTAAGACTTCTTAACCCAGAGATTGCATGCTTTTGCTTAGTTTTTGGACTCATGTTTTGATGTTTAATTTTTCGATGTGTTAATGTAGCCTTGTTCGCGTAAATAAAACGGTTCACAGTTTCAGGTTTTTTTCCAGGGGGAGGGTGGAATTCTCATCTGCTTGTTCGGGGAAAAGACCTGCGGGCTCTGGGCTTGGATATGCATAAACACCACGACCTTAGAAAGCAGTTCTTCTGAGCACCTCGTAGTTTACAGATTCCGTATATTGCCACGTACAAAACTGTTTTCCTGCTTCCCCCCATTCTGCATTTTAATTGACCTGTACAACTCTGTAGCTCATTTTAATACTGTTGTACTAACTTTCTCTAAACTGCGAATAACCAACTGAATTATTAGCATGCCAAATTCTAGAGATCTTTGAAAAATAGCCTCTGTGCTTGTTTTAATAACAGAATGCCTATTAACGTAGAATAACTTTTTTTTTTGGTCGTTTTTTTAAAGAGCGTCTATTAATCTGACTAGCAGCTTGCTTTGCCTCTTGACATGCTCACTCGCCATCATGCTCACCCTTCTCTTCCAGATCCACTTCCTCATGATACTGTCTTCTAACTGGGCCTACTTAAAGGATGCAAGCAAAATGCAGGCCTACCAAGATATCAAAGCAAAAGAAGAGCAGGAGCTTCAGGATATCCAGTCTCGGTCAAAAGAGCAACTCAATTCTTATACATAAATGTTTGCCACAGTAATTGAGCAGAAGAGTTCTGTAGCTCTGACAAATCAGCAAATAGCTGCTCTGCAGTAAGGATGTGTGTCTACAAAATTAGAGAGAAGTGTAAAAGCTTCACATTCTAGCTCCTGGAAAACTTTTTTAGGGAAATCCTCCCATGGGTAATCTTCCATCCTTTCTAATAGAGAATGGAGGGTTTATTCCAGGCATTTTAAAAGGCAACACTTTACAAAAAGTGACCAAATTATTCTTCTTCGAGACTTTTGGTATTTAATATCTGACTTGTTGTACAGCACGACGCCCTGCACAAAGTGGTGGCAGGTGCCCCAGCTGAGCAGGCAGCAGATCTGTGCAGACCTCGGGTACAGGCACGTGCACAGCTTGTGACTCCCAAAGGAGCCCGTGCCCAGCTGGGATTTCTGACAGGAGCTCCTGTTTGTGTGATGGCACAGCAGCAGCACCTCCCAGGCTGCAGGGGGGCTGTCTGGGAACGCCCCATCCCTGGGCCAGGGGAGCAGCTCCACTCCTGTGCCACATGCTTCCATGAGGAAGCCGTCAAGTCCCTGTGCTCACCTGAGTGTCCAGCAGATGTCCCAAGTTCTAATCTTTTTATTAACTATTTAATGGAATGTAGATCCCTGGATCTGGATAATGATCCCCTTCTTTGAAAATAAATGTCAGCTTTGCCTTAATATTTATTTTCTATAAATGTCTTAGCATTTATATAGTGGCAGGAGACCATTATCCTACATTTTAAGTAAGTGAAAGTGTTACCTTATTAAAATGACACTGATCTGACTATTCCAAATGAGCGGATGAGAAAGTTTGCAGAGTTTTACACAAACAATAAAATTTGCAGCCATAAAAATAATACAGGATGTCCACCTTTCTCTATCTTGGTGCTTAGCAAATTTATAGTCAGTGCTTATGTGTTTTCCTTTTTACAAATTAATTAGCACACTAAGAAAACGTGGTGTTCAGAAAAAAAACAACAACAACAAACAAACTGGTGCCATTTTAAAGTCATTTCCCATAGAAGTCTGCCTTCTAATTAATGTTTTTTTTCAGAAGCATTCAGTGATATCTTGAGTATTAGTGATGGTATATTTGGTGTTTGTTCTATATGATATATATATATATATATATAAATGTTGGGGTGGGGGGAGTAAAAATACATCATTCATTTGAAAAAATTAAATATTCAAGTCATACCCCTGCTAAGCTGACGTGTGGTTTGATAGTTTTGACTGTTTGCTGAATATACATCAAAGGAAGCACAAATTCCTTCAAATCAGTATTACGAGAAAAGGCATTTTTTGGGGGGTATTAACTTCAAATATGATTTCTTTTGTTAAATACTGAAGTCTAATTTGACAGTTTCAAAAAAGGGGCAAAGTTGATTGATGTAGAGCAAATATGACAAAATAGCCTAGTGTATGTTCTTACCTGTTGCATGAAGGAGACATTTCTACAGCAATGCAGGTGATGTTCTAGCCCAGTGTTTGCATAAGGGTAATAATGGAGGCAGTGTCTTAAAGCCTAATTCTTTTCTAATTCAGTGTAGCTATTACTGGGAGTTTTTGAAGTTTTGTTTAAGTAGTCTAATATTTTTATGTAAAGAGCATTAAATTTTGCTATGTATAAATTTTTGTAACCTAACAGTGAATCAATATTTTCTATCAGTGCCAAGGGCTTCCTGTAGTTACATCCAAGTGTTAAAATAAATATTTGTAGATAATAGACAACACTTGTGTATGCTTATTTGAAACCAGACCCTACAGCTACTCCATGGCAGTGCATCTCTAGGCTTTGTGTCTCTATCTGAAATGAAACTGTCCCAGAGCTCCCCTGCCCTCCTGCCTGGGGCAGGGCTGCCCTGCAGGTGCAGCATGCAGTAGTGGTAGTTGTTCCAGGCCAGCATAATGCAACAAGCACTACCCCTTTCCCAGCATCAAACAGGAGCAGCCTCTCAGAAATTCTGTAAAGGCCAGAGGGGCTGCAACAGCAAATTAAGCAGCATGTAAAATTAGAGCAGCCACCACATCACATTTTAGCTTCATTTCAAAAAGCAAAGTTTGTATCTGTCACGGTTTCAGTACGTTATGTTTCAACATCCAGTGAATTCAAGACAGAACTTTGTTTTTTGCCCCTAAATTCTGTCAAACTTGGCTTCATGTTCTTGTAGTTAGGTCAAGATGAGCAGCCTCAAATGCAGTGCAAGTTGTAATATATGCTGCCACCCAAAACTACTTAATTGATAAAAACTACTGTATTTTATACTGTAAATAAAGTTTAATGATCTTGCCTATAATCTACCTACAAAATACAAAGCTTAAATAAAGATGAGTTAAATAGCATTTTTATTTTAATCTCTCCGTTCTGGGCTGGTTCATACCAAAGAGGTGATACATGAGAGGGGCTGCTTTCGAAGTGGCTCCTGGCCCTGCCGTAGCAGCAGAAGGGGCACCTTAGTTTGGGTCTGTCACACTCAGCACTCTGAAACTCCGTGAGCCAAGTGCCTCCACGGGCCACCTTTAAAAGCAGGTGATGATGACTGAATTTTTTGTTCCTTTCACCCATACTTTGAACCATTTGGAGAAGGGGTTGGGGGTTGGCAAAGTTGACAAGGTTCAGAGGAATTCAGTGCCAACAAAAATCTACCCAAACATACTCATCAGTTTCTGTTCCCTGCTTTGTTCTTTCTCTTACCCCACCCAAAGGCTTGCTCCTGGATTAGTAACACATCAGGACTCACTGTTTGAAGTCAATGACTGAAGTGATGAAACAGATCAAAATCAGCTTTATTAATTTATAATTACACAGCCTGCAATGTTGGTGCCTAACATTTATTACAGGCAGAAAAAACATCTTTCTTACAATAATAATAATTTAAGAATCAGTAGCTGTTGTTCACCAGAAGCTTTCATCCACATCTCCATGAGAAATGTCTGCAACACTGTATTGATTATAGGAGGGAGGAAAAGAAAGTGGTGTGAGTCCAAAGCAATTTATCTTAAATCTTAAATATTAATACTCATTTTAAAATGGAAGTTAAGAGACTGCCTTTGCTGCAATTCTCTTGCTGTTTCAGTGAACTGCTGGCAAAAAAAACAGCCCTAAAGGAGGAGGATTTGGGCCTTCATTAAGCAAAAGCCATCACCTGTATCTCAAAAAGCAGAACTATTTTCTGTAGTGCTCACGCAGTGAAAACAACACAACTGGTGCCACTTCAGGAGCAGCAGGGTAGGGCCCGTTATGTTTAACACACAGCACAGATAACAGTGACTCATTACTGTGGGTATGGTGAACCTTTATGGGGTTCTTTTTCAGTTCTAGATCTTCAAATAAACAGAAAGATTTGATGGAAGATGGTTTGTTTTTTCCCTTGCAAGCAACTAAAACACATATCCTTATTTATCAGTGCCTAGAGGGAACCAGAGGAAATAACCTGGGCTGGTGTAACTCAGTGCAGGCAGACAAAATTTCTGAATAAAGTGTCTTAAAAGTCCATGATGCTGCTGAAAAGTAAAAGCTAGGAACAGACTGTGGGCGAGGTGCAGCACAGACAAACCTTCACCCGAGAAGAAGCCCTCAAACTCCAACTCTCTGTGAAGGAATTTGGATGCTGCTCAATTGCAGATAAAAAGTTGTGACTGCCGCAGCTACTGAAACAGATCATTGAATGCAGCTCTCAGATGTGAGTTCCATACAGTGCTAAACTTGCATGTACAAGAATTGGAACGATCCTCAATTTTTCCAGCACATTTGCTTTTGGTTACTAATTTATTTTGCTTTCTAAGGAGGCAGATGTCTCTTAATGTAATTCATATTAAAACTACATACTAATTTAGAATTATTATGAAACATTTATTAATATGGAGTAGTAGAAGTGATTAATACATGAGCCTTACCTGTCATCCTTTTCAGTAGACAGAAGTCCTTCTGAAAGTGACACTTCACTCATTTCTTCTTTTTTTGAATCCTGGCAACCAAGAGGAAAATATACTTTCTCTAACCAGTTCTAAAGTCCAAGTTTAAAGTGATTCTAATAGTATCTGTATTTTTAAGGCACATAACTGAAAATAAAAATCTGAAGGACCAGCCCTATTTCTACAAATGCTACATTGGATCTAGAATAATAACACTTTGGAAATTTAGACTGGGATGATGTCTGAACAAGAGCATCCTGCATTCCTTCATTGAAGTAACCCATACCTCTTCTTTAAGACTCCAATTTTCCATTTTGCCAGAATAAAGTCTACCAGTTGTGTTAGAAGAACACAAACTGACATGTGTAGTTTCAAACTGTATTTAAACGCAGTTTAAGCTAAAAATTGAGCATATTTAAATACTGTCCTAGTACCTTAAAAAACAAAAAAAACCCCCACCCAAAGGACACCAGCAACCCTTAGAGAAGAAAGTTTTCAGTGTTTTTTCTTTTGGATCATGAACCTTTTCCAATATAAATCCAAGCACTCCGCTCTGCAGGTTGTTACGTAAAGTTTCTAAATGAAGAAACTTTTTATTCTAAGCAGGGCTAGCCAGACACAAATTCAGTCTATAATATTTTTGGGACCATGTTTTGAGAGTAATCACCTTGTTTGCCAGTTCCTGCTCTCTGCTCTGCTGAATTATTCTCATGTATTTTTCTAATGGATTTGAAGGAGGATCCTTTACATTATTTTCAGCACCACTGTTACTATGCTCAGATTTTACTTCCTCTTTATCTCCTATTTCTTCATCTGTTTTCATCGAGTCTTGGATATACTTTGACACAAAAATAAAAATTAAACATTGATTAGAAAAACACATTTATACCTTAGCACCTGCAATACATGCAGAATTTCATGTTAAAACTCAATAAAACACACCAGTCTAAACAGCATTAAACAGGACCTAAAAATCCAGAACACTACTTAAACATGTTGTGTTTAAGCTCAAAGGGATTTTAAGCAAACTCCTTAAGGTCTCCTTACACCCTCTGCTTCCCAGAGAGGACCCTGAACACCCTGACAGAGGCCAATGAACAGATGGACATTAACATGTTCTGGTGGTGTCCCACCAGCAGTGGCCACACCACAGAGACAGTGAATGTTGAGCTTGTTCCAACACCATGGTGACAGTGGCCATTAAACTGCAGCTTCCCGTTACATGAAGCATGGAAGGAAAGGCATCTGTTTGCAGTGAAAAAGTTACTTGGCATAAGGAGATACTCTAGTGAGACTCTGGTTAATCACACAAGTGCATAAAATAATCTACTACTTCCACTTCATGGAATAAAAAATCTATTTTTAACCAAGTAACACATATAACAATCCTAAAATGCAAGGCACTACAAAGCTGCATTTCTGTGAGAAATTAATTAAATTACCACCTCTTTGTTAAGCTTTTCCACTTCTTTTTGCTCGCTTTCCAAAGCTTCCTGTTGTTCTTTCTCTCTCCTTTCTTCGCTTGCTTTCCTTTCTTCTTCTAAGTTTTTCTCAGCTTCTCTGTTCTGTTCTTCAATCTGCCTTTGATCCAGCGCCGCTGTGAAAAATTATTTCAGCATCTGTCATTTGATTTATGTCGTTCAGTAATCACTACAAGAGCATACAAATAAGTACCAGGTTCCTATATAATGTTGACATTACATGAAAAACAACTGGATATATTGTTTATACATACACCAAACTTATTATTGGGTATTGGGTAATGTTTTTTCCTACCGTTAAACATTTTCAGTCTGATAAATTACTCACCCAGAGTTAAGGAGTAGAGCCAAAGTAGAGGCCAGAGATTTGACAGATCTGTGCATTTCTCATTCCTTTCATGGGCATTCTCATTAAACCTTCATTATCCCAAGGCCCATGTTACTATATTCTTTCCCCCTCTGCAATGTGTTTGGATACAATTCTTTATATTTATAAAGCAAAGTATTAAAAACCTCTTTGAAAATGATTGCAGGCCACACTGCTGATGGGACCAGTGCATTTAAAAAGCTGTCTGCAAAGAACAGCATCAGATAGCAATGAGATGGGCAAACCAAGTACTGGGAATCATGAGAAGCTAGAAAGCTCTTCTCTAAATAAAAAGAACCATAATGTTTCCATCTAGAGCAATTAGAAAAGAAGCATATGCTGACTGAAATCATCCTCATCTATTCAAAGACTTAAAACTGCATTGTGATAATAGAGTTCACCAACAGAGCCAAGAATAAATTTTTAAAAATCCAGACAAACAGTACATAAAATACTTCAAAACATTTAATGTCTCATTCTTATCAAAAGTGGAAATTATATTTAATAATCATCCTAAAGAAAAAAAAAAATCATCTCACCAGAGGCTGGGCAAGGGGGTTCGGATGGGTGGCAAGAATGTTTAAATGAAACCCATATTTAACTAAATCCAGGGTGGAAAACATCATCCTCATATAGAGCAGCATAAGAAAACACTCTTTCCTCTTTATTACAGAATTGGCACTTTCTGGAAAATTTTTCAACCACACCAGCATATAAACCTACAGACTGTTACATATTTGGCTTTCTGTGTTACACATTTGACATTTAAAAAGGGTACTTTTGTGTCTGAGCTAAGAACTCACTTAAGTCCTGCAGTGAAGTGGCTGCTGCTGGCACAGGGGCTGTGACATGGTTTCCATCGACGATGTCCCCAGATGGATGCAAGACGTCACTTTCACATTCCTCTGGTATGTCCCCCTGATCTGGGGAAGAAATTTGAACAATGGCTTCATTATTTTGTAATTGCAAAAGTGGAGCACAGCAATAGTCATGGAGTGTGGGAATGGCTAAATTAGAACACAAAAATATCAGCACTAATTGAGCATTTTCCCTTCAACTTGACCATCTCCCTGAGAATTAAAAATTATCATAGGCTGTACTTGCTTCCTTAATTACAGAATTGTTAGTTTTGAAATTAGCTATTGGAACATATCTGTTTATAAAGCCAAAACTGAAGAAATATACAACAGAAACTCAAGATGTTTTCATTTCCTTACATAATCAAGATACAAGTCACAGAAAAATTGTATGTCCAAGTTCAGCTCATCCTTTTTATGGATATAAAAACAATCTTTAACTATTTGATCACACACACTTGAGTGGGATCCTTGCCTTCTTCAGTGCACAGGATGAATGCTGCTAACTCAGATATTCAACATTATACTCTCTTCTCCCTGTGCAAGGTGGCTCTGAACTCACAGAAATTACTGTCCTTCCTCTTCAATCACTGCTATGATACTCAACTGCTTCATAATTATTTATTTGCAAAGTATGCAGACTGCTGTTATCTCATGTGATGGGAGACTGAGGAGATAAAACAAGATGTGGTCATTACCTCCAGACAGCCAACCTGAAATACACTGGACTATTCTCCCAAGATTTAGTGTAACATAGGACAGATACCCTATATATCTCTTTAGGTTTTGGGTAAAGCTTTGGAAAACATGGATTTTTCATCCTTCATATACTATCAATGCCTCAAGCATTTTTCTCTTTCATATTATAATAAAGCTGAAATATTTTGCATGAAAAAAACCAAGTCAACCAAACTGATCAGCCTCTCTCTCTCTGAATGATTTGAATTTCTTTAAATTAAAACTCTTTTAAAAGACGTATAGATGAAAGCATAACAGAAAATTTCTGTCAAGCTGTCAGTCTAAGTTAGGAGAATGTTTCAGTTTCCTACAAAAGAAAGAGGAATTCCTACCAGCTTCACCTAGGAAAATAAATTCTATATATGGGTTTTTTTGTAAGACCAAAATAATGGGCTATCACACTCAAAAGAAAATCTATTCTGTTTTGTTGCTCTCTCTTTAAATTATAAAGCTATCAACAACAACATTCTTTCCATATGAGGCACCAATAAGCACTGGAGTATGTAACAATTAAATCATAAAAAAAATTCCTGTCATAAATTTGTCCTGGTTAAATATTACCTCTAACTTCAAAATGACTGCTAACAACATAATCAAACAAAGAAACCCAAACCAAAAGCAGTATAGTATAAAACATCCTTAAATTAACCACTCTGCAAAGGAGAAAAAAGGTAACCCTGTACACTTTCACTCCCTTTTTAAGGGTGGACAGCAAGAGATCCATTATTCCCATAAGACAAGCACATCACCTGAAAGCAGTTGCTGCCACCAGAATCTGCTGATCTTTTCTTTCTAGAACTCACTCACAGGAGGATTATAAGACTTCCATATTTTCTGGTATCTCCTTTAATTCATTGTTTTTCTACTGTTATCAACTTCATCCTTCACTATTTTTTTCTCTGTATTTACTTCTTAGATTTTAATTTCTTACCCACCTCTCCGTGCAATTTCTCCTGAGCTACCTCCTCCCCTTTTTAGCCAATCTGATTTCCTCCTCCATACCGAGATCATCTTTTGATGTAGTCTGACCCAACTGAAGTATTAGTGATTGAGAAATCATCAGCATATGTGAACTCTTACCAAATAATTCAGTAGTACCTTCCTTGGGCACAGCATCTACTCAGCCCTAATTGCCAAGAAAATGCCAGTCTGTTGTCATATGTAATAAAATAAAAGTGAAATATGTAACATATTCCCAAAAGTCTCTCATTAAAAATTAAACAAATAAATATAAGTCTAATTAAAATGTAAGATGAGTAGAAACCATTAGTGGTTACAGGCTTGGTTCACATTCAAATAATGCATTTAAAGCTTATAAAAAGGAAACTAAATGAGATAAATAAAACCAACTGAGTAATGAGTAAAACTTCACAGAGAAATGCACAGATGAGGCATTATCTTCTGCTAGTTACCACTGAATACTATCAGCACATCTGCTGTTTAAACAAACATCTTTTTTTTTTGGCTGATTCCTTTTAAAACACTGAAAGTCATATTCTCACACGGTCAGGAGAGTGAGCAAGGGCTCTACTCCATCTTCCATATGACCTCATCACAAACAAAAGAAAAAGCCGGTCTGGGACCCAGGAAAACACTGTCACCAGTCAGAATCACTGGTTTCAAAGAAAATACTCCTAACTCTCCCATACAACAATCATAATCTCTTCACCAATTATGAGTTCAGTTACACCACATCTCCACCAGCCTCAGACCTAATGAAATCTGGAAACAGGAAAGGTTAGCTTGCTGTTCACATCTTTCTCACTGACAACCTCCTTTACTTTAAACCCACAGTTTCATGGGAGACAAGGCTGCTCAGGTTCACCATTAGGATGTCACTCAAATGCTGAAAAGCCAAGAAGTAAGGCCAGTAACTCTGCTTCTATTTCTCACTCCATATACAAATGGCTATAAAGCACATTAAGTTTTATTACCCTCCTCTTTCTACAGTACCTTAGTTACATCAAAGATTTTTGAGAATTGACCCTGTAGCATATAGGGCGAAGGAAACATTTTACAACATGCAATCAACAGAGAGCAGAAATATAAATAAATACAAGGCTGACCTCAGAGAAAAAAAGGACAAAATTCACATTTCAGTAACTGAACCACATGTTCCAAAACTACTCAAAGATGCTGATTAACGACAGCATAATTGCAAGAGTTCTTCCCACATTTACACATACCCTAAAGCAATTTCTAATTCATAGTACTATTTAAGCCTCAGTTACTGAAGGAAAAATCAAGAGTGCATGCAATAGCTACAGAAACGTATCTTTAGACTTATAACCTGTTTCCAATTTATGCAGAAAATATAATAAAGTCTCAATTTAGTTCACATATTAGTACACTTTTCTCTTTAAAGGAAAATTCTACACCATTTTAAAAGATTCCAAAACAATTCAGACCTAGAGCGTTAACCAGAACAAGGTTATGCAAGATTTCTGAACAAAATTATGTTACAAATTTCAGAACAAACTCAATTTAATGTCAGTTTATCATTACCATACACTTCTATAAAGATGCAAGAATGAAGAAAATTAATCCCTCATCATCTGAGACATTTGTTTTCCTTAATTCCAAAACCAGTCAGAAACTTTTCTCTCCAACTACAGTCTTAAAACTATGAAGACAATTGTCCTGTAACTGTTAAGCCCTAAGGTGTTAAACAATGTCTGAAATGCACTAAAACTTACCTTCAAGGGTATAAATGTGTTCTTCAAGATCCTCATACCTTAGTTTCTCTGGTTTGTGGATATCACTGAGATCTTGTTTATCTGTTTGCTGACTTTGAAGCCTGAAAAAAATAAGAAAGAAGAGAAATAAGTTAATAAATATAAAGGCTGAACTTTTAACCAAATAGCAGCCTGAAATTCACTCACATGCTAAGCAACAGACTAAACCAAGCCTAAAATCCATGAAACTCTGACTCAAATTTAGGTTATTGGAATCCAGTTCTCTAACTTTTACCACTCCATTTCCACTCAGCCTTTCCCCAAGGTCTTTATGTGACACAGAATCATTACATTAAAACAAAATAAAAGGAGTAAGAAAAAACAACAAAAAAGGAGAAATACAATGAATTGTGACAGTCAACTGAAATTAAGAAATTTGCCTTTTTAAGCTCTGTGTTACAGTTTAATTCCCATTTTGATGTCATCTTAACAGATGTGTTTGAAATGTATTAGGATTAGATGTCTGGCAAAATAGAGATGCAGGGATGAAAATCTGGGTTCTATCAAAAATGGGGTTGGTGCCCTCATTCTAAATCCCCATTTATCTCATCAGAAAGATAATGGGAAAGAACAATGTCTCCCACATGACCCAGCTTCTAAACTCTGACCAGAACCAGAACAGCAAAAGGAGTGCAGGTCACTAATGAAATTCAGCATCAGCACTTCATAAAGGAGCTTACTTCACACCAGCTGGTGCTCTTCATCACAGCCTAAGTATGTTTGTGCTTACAGTTTCCAAGGAATACAGGTCTTCCATGGGGCAAAAGTGGAGAACAAACAATATAAACAATATAAAACATACCCCCAGCAATGAGATTTGTTCATAAACAAAAAGTCAAGCTGGGCAGAGACAAATAAATTTGCATTGTCAGAAGGATAGTTCAGTGATGTCAGTGGGGAAAAATACTCTGCAAATTAAATTGGACAGAGTAAATGAAATTTCAAGTGTTTGGAAGTCTATTTCATGTTTTCAGTCCTTCCTTCACAGAAATGGTTAAGTGGTAAATAATTCTTAAGGGTGCAAGGTTCAAGGACAGGCATGCCACTTTCTTCAATACTCTGTCCTGTAACACTGCTAGAAAGACAGAGAACCCACTGCCTCAGCAAGAACCCTCACTTGGTTTCTTCAGGCCTAAACAAACAAACAAACAAAAAACTAGGTAATAATCTGCGTTATCACTCTAGTCTTCCTGTCTGTGTTTATTGGCTTCCTTCATACCACTCATATCTTGGAGCATAAATAAACAAGGAGCTCCTGCAGTCACAGAAACAATTGTTCTTCCCCACTGACTAAGGTCTGACTCCTAACAGCTTGTAACGGATGTTACAGCATCATATTCCCTTTGCTTTTCTTTTCAAAGAAGTTCCCATTGCCACTTAAAATCTACAGGTCATAAACTAATCCCACAGCACACAGCAGTGATGTGGCATTTGCCTAATAGTAAGAGTAAATAACTGGAAAAGCCCACACATGCATTGCTCAAATATTTCATGTAACAGAAAACAGTCCAAGGCACATGAAATTAGAAAATACGCAACAAAAGAATGTTTTTCTTTTAAGAAAGTCTTGGGAAAGCAGCAAGTTCAAGATAATTATTGGGACCTTACACCCTTGCTTTGCCATAAGAAACCCAAGAAAGCAACAACAAACCATAGCTGCCCTCCCAGACCCAGGTCTGTCCTCTGCAACACAACTTGCTCATTCTGGTCACTCTTCAAGCAGGATGGCGTCTGCAAAATCCTTCAAAGAAGTACAGTCCCTTACAGGATTAGAGGATTTTTTCCTGTCACCTTAACATGCAGGTTAACATTCAACCTTCACTTTTTAAGGTCAGAGAAATACAGGAAATCTGAGACACACCACAGAAAATGTGAATGAGTAGGGAAAGGAGACCCAGCCTTAAGGGAATACTTACAGGAAATTGACCTCACAGGCCCTAAAAATCCCAACAGCTCATTTTGAAGGCAAAAAACATAAAGGCTCTCCCAAAATTCTGACCAGATAAGAGACTCTCTCTGCATTAAATATATGTTGAGGCCTTGATAACAACAAAATAAGAAAGTCCTACAAAAGCCTGCTAGAACTGCCCCAGTACAAGCTGTATTTCTTCAGCCATCAAATCAGTCACGATGGCTGGCAGGTTAAGGACAATTCAGTTGTCTCTTCTTAGGAAAAAAATATTAGAAGTTAAATACTAGAGCTGCTTCTGAAGATACATATTCAGGACTCTTAGTTTTGGAGAGTGGAGGTAACACTGGCTATTAAGAACAGAAGGACTTCAGACATGGAAATAGGAGATACAGAGACAAAAGAGAAGTCATTTTAATGCAGCCTGATTTTGCCAAGTTATTAATTTACCTTAAAAAGATCTTTAAAAAAAACAACAAAAAAAAAAGAGAAAAGTTGTGCTACCCATCCCATTCTCACATGCAAAGAGGCTGGAAAATCCTATTTTGAAAACAGGCACATGGAAAAGCCCTTCAGAGAGGGAAAAAACAAGTAATAAATTCAGCATTATAGCTTGTTAATGAATGGAGAATGTACAACTGCCTTGATTTAAATTCTCAAACATGCAGCAGAAATTCAAATGATTCAATTAGCAAAAGCTCATCAGTCAGGTCACAGATATGAAAAACAAAGACACAAAGAGATACAGCTTTGCTCAGAGCAAACCAAAGTGTTTGGGTTTTTTACTACAAGGTTCTACTTAAGGCATGATATTCAAAATGAGAATCCTTATTCATCCTTAGAAAAGTTTCACTTATAAAATTAATGGCTTGCTTGGTTTGTAAAAGCAGCTATCACTGTGAACAATTAGATAAATGTTTCTTTAAAAAAGCAGGTTAAAAATGTTGCTTTGTAAACAATGTTACCTGTTTTTCTGGCCATGACTGGATGGTGAGGAAGGAACAGACTCAGAAGATGAAAGCAAATATGGCTTTGAAATAGGAGAAAGGACCTGGTCAACACTCCGCTGTGAAGAGGTAAGGGATGAGCTCTTGATGTCTGCAGAATAAAATCCCACAACTTGTATTAGTTATTTGTCCTATCATTTCTCAAACAAAGTTGGTTGTACAACACATGCATTATTGGTCCAATGTGCATGGACTTAAGAAGGAAAACAGTCAAAAGCATGAGGTAATTTAAAGGAAAAGAAAAAACTGCACAATCCTTCCACTGGCAGATTATGCAGTAAAACAGCTGTTGGATCTGCCAACTGCAAGTATTTTAGAGTAGGAAATACTTCTTCCTTTCATGCTCCAGAGACAGGTGCTGACAACTGAGCTGCAGTTAACCTCACTTAAAGGGAAAACAAATCTCAGACTCACGTGCATGGTACCTTCTACCTCTTTAAATTTGCCCTGAGTTGTTCAGACTGCTTTTTCAACAGCACTGAAAAGATCCACAGAAGCTTCCAGAGTGACTTAAGAGTTTTCTAGCAAAACCACACCTGGTGCTTCAGCCACCTCTAGCAGAAAAAAATAATATATATACACCAGTATAAAAGCACTCCTCAGAAGACTCATGAGAGAGAAGGGACATCTCAGTGGGGAAGCAGTCTAGCCGAGAGCTGACAAATCACACTAACAGCACGTTAACACTGAAGTTAACCTTAAGATCCTCTCACTCAGCTGCAGCCCTGTTTCCTACACTCCACACCACTCAATTCCTGTAACTCTAAAATCAGGTAATGCACTCCTTTGTTATTCAACTCTTACCCTTCTCCAGAACCAGTCAGTTTTGTGCATTAAGCAAAGAACAGATCCAATGGAAAAAAGAGATCTGCCATCCTGTAACTAGCTTCTGCAAAGTACAAAGACAGGAAGGATTGTTCAGGTCATGCACACAACTGTAGTTTTGACACTTCCTAATTTTTCAACAAAACTCTAGTATTATGAAAGATTTTGTCTGTGTGCAGTGCTAAACAAATAGTCTGTGGGTACTTTATGCAAAAGCTGACAGAGAGAACCTATGACATAAAAGATTGCTTTGGTAGTTCAAGTCTCAAGTATGTTTTCAGTAACACAGTATGATACTCCACATGCAGAAACACAGGGACAGCCACAATCAATCCAAGTGTTTGTAACCTGTTTCTAACAGTGCTCATTACCAAACAAAACTAACCTAAAACTGAAAAAGGAGAATACTCCTATCTTACCTCTGGCAACACCCATCTCAGCCTTTCTTCACTCAATATTTTTTTGGATTCTCCTGACAGAGAAGTTTTATTCCTGCATCTATACTTGTTCCCACAGAAGCAATAAATTACACAACTTACTCATGGTATGAAAAAGCATTTAATTTTATTTCATTTATGTCATTTAATTTTACTGCCTTTCATTGTCACAGGATTCTGGGGTCTGTGATTCAGTAATCAACTGATCCCTTTTCACATCACTCACTGTTTTCCAAATTTCCCACAGTACCTCTCAGCCACCTCTCTCGAAAACTAAGCTGCCCTTGTATTTAACCTTCCTTCATGGAGAAGCTGATCATTATCTTTTTTTTTTGTTACCGTCTCTTTTTTTCATCCTATTAAATCCACTTTGAGCCAGGGTGAAAACAACTGCATCACTCAAGAAGCAGATGTACTGCAGATTTGAAACAACAGATTTTTAAAAAAATTTTCATTTTGTTTCTATTTTGCTTGCTTTTCTGAGTACTGCCCTTAAAAAAATAAAGACAAAAAAAAGACTAAGCAATTATTATTATAAACTGTGCTATTAACAGCAAACTAATATTGTCCAATCATGACCAAATACTAAACTCTTCCTCCTTACAATTGCTCAGGAATATTTGACAAAGATGTCAACAGCAAAAAGAACAAACAAAAGGAAATCTGGACATTTCAGCCTGGAAAGCTCAATTTACAAGAAGCCACAGATGTCTTCTGCCACATACTTTAACTACAACATTTAAATGAAAGGTTAGAAATACAGGAGGGTTAAGAAATGACAATTAATATTGCAAAGTAGTTATACTTAATAGCAAGTTTTGAATTAAACTCTGCATATCATAAGGTTACACCTAGAGTGATTTATATGGCGTAGCCTTCTCTTGGAAGCTCCCTAAAGCATGTTTAACTTCCCTCAACATACTTCTGCAGTACTTGTTTCCAGGAAGAACCAATACTCCAAGCTGCTGGTATATTCTGTCTCCTGCCAAAACCACATCTCCTGATTTCTCCTGCATCTTAGCAAGTAACAAGTGAAAGACTAACACTGCTAAATCTTTTTCTTCCCAGAGCACAACAGTAAGTAAAACCCAATACTGCACCCCATTAACAATTGTGACTTACCATCTGAAATTTTGTTACTGAGGTCTTTCTTCGGTTTGGAAATGGGAGTAGAAGAAAGGCGCCTTGAAGAAGATGCTCCTCTGTGTGGTGGCGTTAAGGGATTTTTAAAGATATTGACCTGCCCAGTTCTTTTGATGTGTTCTTCACCCCTTGGACTGCTCAGAGGGGAATGTGGGGAGCTGGGATTCTCCTCTAGCAGTTCATGCTGGGTACTCAAAGGGTGTCTACTAACAGGACACTGTAGAATTAAAGGAGACTGCATCTTCCTTGGCGTTCTGCTTGCAGCTGCATTCTGCATGACTCTGTGCTGGTAACTCCTGTAGGCTTCTTCCAGGAACTCGGCCTCCTTTTCCAGCTCCTTCACCCTGGCGCGGGCCTGGGCGATGCTCTGCAGGTCGGAGTCTGGGGAGGCGCTGCGAGGCCGTGGCTGCTGCCCACAGCCAGGCCCTGGCACTGCACTGACCTGCCCCACACTGGGCAGAACTGGGATCCTCGGGAACGCCCCATCCACATAAATGTCGTGGGGCACGATCCTGTCACCGAGGAAGTCGAGAACGGAGCGGTCAACAAGCGAAGGCTTGGGGTTCCGATACACCTCGTTTTCCAGGGCTAAATGGGAGCAAGAGAAAGTGAGTGACACTAAGGAGAGAGAGGGAGACCCACAACAAAGCAAAAATAGTAAAACATGGCATTTAAATTCCAATTTGAACAAAATGAGTCTACCATGGAATTGGCTTACATTTTGAGAATATAATGGTTTAATTGAAATTGATTTAGATGTATTTTTAATGCAGCTCCAAAGCTGCAAATTACTACTGCTATTTTTTAAATATATAATTCTTCCACGTAAAACTACCATTAAGTATGTACTCTACAATGTTATTTTTTTACATTATGTTTAAATAAATAAACAAACATGAAAACATTACCACTTTGGACATAGTTTATCTAGTCATGCTGTTAAAGTCTAAGGAACACAGAGCATGCCACAAGTCCTAACAGCTTCCCTTTATTTAGATTAAAAAATAATTCAAGAAAAACAACACAGCACATAGAAAACATTGTGGTTTGGTTTTTTTTCATTAAAAGTCCTCCAAAATTGTCAGTTAAATTGATTGTTTTGGGGTTGTTTTGCCTTGCACTTGCACGCTTCAACAAGCCCAAAAGATCAATCTACAGGGCTGTATCTCTCTCAGCAAATTTACAACCTTGTTCTTATTTTACATAAATGGTTCTTCAATGACTTCATTACCTCTGATGTAAAATAAAAGTTCCTACAGTACTTTCAGTCTTTTAATTAAAATATATATTTGCTATTTTGATACTAACAGATTTCCAATTCCAAATGGTATCGATACATGTACCATAAATTAATAAGTACATATCAGTTTAGTGAATTTTATAAAATATTGCATATACTGAACTATGATGCAATACATGTTGTATGTAATGTATAATCATTGCAGAATTGAATTCCATATTTTTATATTAAATATACTACCAGACTTTTTATTTGATACTAGCAATCTGATAGACAGGCATCTTTAAATGTACATTTCTTCAGCAGACTGAATTGCTTTACGTAAGTGCCCCTGTTTCTAATGCCCATACGAGATAAGTTAAGCATAAGTTAGGCAAAAGTTATTAGACTTGACTAAATCTGTTTAAGAGTTAGACTTAAATTTCTGAGGTACAAAATACAATTTCAAATTGATTATTACAAACATTCAAGAATCAAAATGCATTAAAACACAAGTTGCCTGCTGGAAAATGTCATTTATATTATCAGCAAACATTTATGTCTTCATACTGAGGAAAAATAGAATAAAAATACGCAAGTGCTCAGGGAGGAGTAATTTCCCTTCCTCCTATATGTTTGTTTTCTGAAAGAAGTTGTACTGAGTCTGCTTTTTAAACTGGGCTTTAAATAGGTTTTGGTTTTAGACTTAAAACCTGTTCCCTGGTGATGTATTAGTTCTACGCAACTGCAGCTTTTTTAAGCTTCTGGAACTTTTTACACTTGTCCTTCATAAAGGATGGCTCTGGTGTAAGATACAAACCTGCCTGCGTTTGTTTCACTTGCAGTTTCAGTTCTTCAACCTGCACATTTAACTTCCTGACAGTAGCTTCAGAGTCTAACAGTTGGGCCTTTAACTGGGAACAACGCTCAACCTACAGGAGAGCAAGAGAAAAACAAAAACCAGCATAATTCAAACAAAAAGAATAATCTCAACTGGCTGAATACTTGGTTTCTAAATGTTTTTCAGGTCCAGTCAGACCATATATGCAGTATCCTACTGGAAGTCAGCACTGACAATTTTTTGACTCAGTAAGATTTACTTTGGCTATGTTGGGTTGGTTTCAATTTTTGGTAGTTTTTTGGTGTGGTGATGTTTTGTTTTCTTTAGAGTTGTTTACATAAAAATAAGCACAGTACAAACAATCCTTGTAACTTCATGCCAAACAGCCTGCACAGGTAGATGGATAATTGTGAAAGAGATGACAAGAAGAAGAAAAGATTCAAATAATTTAGAAATAATAATTTACCTCACTTTGTAGCTGCTTTTCCAACATCTGCTTATGACTTTCAAATTCATCCAGCACCAGCTTCCTAGAATGTTCCACTCTCCTTAGCTCCACTTGGCAGGCCAGGTACTCCGCCGAGGGCTGGGACAGCTCTACCCCAAAAAGGAAACACTGGACACTCAGACAAAGAATAACGAGTCTGCACTTTTCTACATGGTACCCCATGAACATGTAAAGCTGATTTGATATTAGGAACATAATGAGGCTTTGTCTGAATAAAGTACTTGGGGATATTTTTCTTCTTCCTTTTAAAAAGGACCAAAGTCTTCATTGGTGTAGTCCCTTAAGAACTAGACCCAGACTGTCCTACACTGGAAGAAAAATACATGTCCATACCTTACGCAACTGTGCACACATCTCTACTCTCCTGTAATCTCAAATGCACATTAAAAATACTTTGTATTTATTACTGCAGTCAGCAGGCAAGCACTCAAATAATAATGCCACGTTCTTTTATCATTATTAACAATACTAATGCTATGGTTAGAAATATTGCACTTTTTCCAGAGGGTGAAAGGGATATCTTTCATATAACTTCCATTGTTTCTGGCTGCCACTTAATTCAGGATTTCTCCCATACAGACACATAAAAGAAAATAAACTTATGCCAAGGACTGGTTAATTATATGCGAACACTAACTTGGGCTTCATGCAAACTACTAGCAAACATAATACAAAGAAAGCACTTTAATGAAAATTTATTTCTAAACAAATATTTGTAGAGAAACATAAAAAGAAAATTACTAAATCATTCACACTGACTGTCTCGAAGATGCTGGTTCTCACTGCGGGTCTCATCCAACTGTTGCCTAAGTAGTTTATTCTGCACTTGAAGCTCCAATTTCTCCTCCTTTAGCAAAGGATAGTCTGATACCTCTTTCAGTTTTTCTGTCAACAACTGATTCTGTTTATTTACCAACAGAACCTGGGCCTTCACTGACTCCAAATCCAGCTGCAGATAAAGAACAGTTTAGAAGCTTATGAACCGCTGTACTACTTAACAATTATTTTTATTTTATATTTTCTTTTTTATTTGTAACATCCCTCAACTGCACCAATTAGAATACAGCTTCTTTAAATTCATATTTACAATTACCTCAAGCTCTTTGGTGCGTGATACAGCTTGCTTGAGTTCCTCCTTTTTCGAATTAACAGCAATGGCTTCTTCATGCAAAAGCATAGCTTTCTCTGCAGGGAAGATTACAAACACTGAATTAAAATTAGTAAAGTATTACAGTAAAAAACTGTATCAGCAGAAAACAGTTTTAAGCTGCTAAGCCCAAAATTCAATTTAAGACATAAAAATGGCTGAACGTCATACACAAGCCTTCAAAATTAAGTAAATCATGCTGTATGTATGCACACATTTAGAACTGAGTAAATCAAATTCACATGCCTGTGATATATCATTTCGTACACGTCCCTAACTTGAAAGTCTAACCCTGTTATCTGTTCCGGCTCTCTTCCGCAAGCTCCAATTAAACATCTTGTGCACAATAAATGCAGAAACTGGCAACTGTTCCAGGGTACAGTACCAGAGTTCAGTTAAAGACTGAATGAGCCAGTAGGGCTTCCAAAGGAAATGGGACACTGAAAAACCAGGAATGCTTTGCAGCCTCTGTGCAAAGCAGCAGCGTATGGTTCCCACCACACTCTGAACAGCAACGAGTTGCTGAACTGTCATCTCGTGATGGCTCTTCTGTCTCTTTTACCACTGAACACCAGGATTGCTCAGTAACAAGAGTGGTTTGGCACATGATAGTAAAAGCTCTAGAGAAAAACAGGTACTTTATCAAACAGATGGTTACCTTTATTTTTTTTCTCATCCTCAGTAACTTTATTGGTTCTGGCTATGTATTCTTCTTTTAACTCAAGCTGATATCTAGAAACAAAAAGAATTATGTATTCCCAAAGGATGTGTGTGCACACGTGCCCAGGCATTTGTGTTAATTCCATTCTTTCCCAAACTAAACTATAATCACACAATTATTTACTGACAAAATTAACTATTGCAGAGCCACCAAACTGGCTGGAAAGGGCCCTTCCCATCATCTCGTTCAACCACCACCTCAAAAAGCCAGACTATGGCCACCTGCAGCTGGGGCTCTTCCTAGCCAAATGGTGAAAACCTCAAAGGAAATATATTCCACCACTTCCCTGGATGATCTGTGTCAATGCTGCACTACTCTCCCAGTAAATTCCTTCCTTATGTCCAAGTTAAATATCTGAAGCCACAACTTCCAGCCCCTGCCATATGAACTGTGAAGTCACAATTGAGAGTCCGATAACTATCCTGACAGGCTTTACCAAGCCCTTTCCAGTTTCTTCATGACTTTTTTGAACTGGGGAGCCCAAACCCGGGCACAGTATTGATGGCATAGCCGTCCCCAGTACCTTTAAAGCGACAATAAGTTCCCTTGGTCCGCTGGCCATGCTGCTTCTACTCTTATCCATCATACTGTCTGCCTTATTTGCCAGAGCATGCTGCTCTCTCATGATCAAGCTGGCATTCACTGTAACTCATCCACCTCCTCTTCAGACATGCAGCTCCTCAGTCAACTCCTTTTCCCTATTTATACAACCTCATAGGGCTATTCTGCCCCGAGCACACAGCTTTGCAGTTTTCCTTGTTAAAATTCCTAAGATTTGCACTGGCACGATTCCCAACCTTGTCAAAGTCTGCCTGAACTGAAATTCTGCCATTTGTTGTCGAAGTGGTTCCTCTTAATCAAGCCTCGTGTTCAAAGCTGAGGATGCCCCGTGCCCACACCCAGATGAAGGTGTTGGACAATAAGGGCCCCAGAAGTGGCCCCAGGGGTTCTCTGCACCCCACCAGGCACCAGTCAGACCCTGAGCACTGCCCAGGTACAGCACTGTTCGTAGCCCAGCAGTCATCCAACAGTGCCATTCCATTGTTCTGGAATTTACAGGAGCAAAAAAAGCTCAGCATTTTACATGAAGGGACACAATCACAATTTCAGATACAGCCAAATCCACCCTCCTGCATTTCTGCAAATGGTGCAGACCACTCAGATCCTTCTCCCAGATATGGCATTTAATGTTTACTGCAAAAATAAAGAGGATTAATTTGCTAGCAAGCATCACTACTTCTGTACAATAAACAGTAGTTCTTTAATGCTTCTTATCAATGATTTGGAACAAAAGGACCTGGATCTTGTCTTTCTGAGAATGTGCAACATGCCTTAAAACATGCTGTATGTTGATAAAATAAGCCAAGCAGCAGATTATCCTTAAAATGCTTTGCTGCTTCTCATGTACTGAAAGGACTTTGCAATCACAATTTGTAACTAGCTGTTATAGACTAGATAGAATAAGACACCAAGGTGAATCGATTTGCTGCATTTCACTATTCTTTAACAAAACCATCAAATGCTGAGGGATTATTTTTACCAAAACCTACTATCAACATCTTTGCTCTTTAATTTAAAGACCTACGAACACAGACAATACTGCTCACTGGCTTGCACTAAAAAGGAATGATCCATCAGTTATTTGGTTTAACTGAGCCGGATTCATGACATGCCAAGAGCACTTGTCTGCATTGAAGTATCAAAGAACCCTTCAAGTGACTGAGGTACTACAGGAAAATACAACAGCAAAGTTAGGATACACCCACTGCAACACCCCAAAAGAAGTCACAGATGACTGCCAATTCCTTAAGACTAGGTCCAAGCAGAAGGCAGCCAATAAAAGAGGAAGATCAATATCAGAGAATCCCTATTCAAAAATGGGAAGGAGTGAAGGTAAGAGCCAGTCTGTCTGTACAATAGACTGTGTCTCTCACCCCGTTTCCAAGACACTTGTAACATCTCTTTAATGCCGATTTCCCCTTCATGCCTCTTCTGCATTCATAACATGGTCACTTCTTTTAACTGTTGTCAGAGGAAGTAACTAATACTACTTCAGATCCTCTTGTCTAAATATAAAAGCTAATGTCAGATCTCTTTTCCAGATATCGACACAGAATTTAAACTACAACAATAATATAATCTCTAATCAAAAGAGAATTATTTTCTATAGCAAACTTACTAGCAAATAGCTAAGCAGTAATGTAAAAAATTCAATCTGACTAAAACAAAAACCTAAGTGCACATTTTCCAAGTCCTTGCTTTCCTATGCTTTTCAACAAAAATCTTATAGAATTTATTATTCTGTTTTCATAGGAAATATGTGTCCTATGAGAGACAAAAGAAAAATTTACTTTAAGAGTTCTGTGTTCAGCTTTTGGTCATATGTCTCCTCTATGTTCTTCACAGCAACCTCACGACGCCGAAGTGCATCTTCTATAGCTTTATTTTTCTCCTCCTGAACTTTCTGGGTGCTGAAATATCCAGAAATATACAGACAATGACGAGTTATAAAGTCAAAGCTTTAGCTTGGGGTTTTGTTTCTTTTTTTACAATAACATTTACAGACATTAAAGGGTGATGTGCTTGCTTGGAATACTGTAGCAATTTGAAATCATCATCAGACTCTGTCCCTGGAGTTCATTAAGAACATGGAGATGTGACACAAACTAAATTGCCCTATTTAAAATTCAGTACCAATCAATTATGCAGCTATCCCGGGATAACCCTGGCTGAGTTTCCCACACCAAAAACACTTCAGAGGAAAGAGTGCTGAGCATGCTATTCTATCAGCACCCTCTGCTGGGTTGATAAAAAACCCCAGGTTTTTGTTAGCAGGATACTCATTTTGCTAAGAAAAATAGATGACAAAGTAACAACATTAAGTAGTATTGAAAACTTGGCCAAAATCGGCTTAGCTACTGTTTTTATTAACTAAAGAAAACCGATCTTATTAAGGACAAATAATGAAAAAGAACACCCAACCCCAAAACCCAGGACTAATGAAGTAAACTATTCACGTACTTTGTCTCAAGAGTGTTAGGGTTACATACTGCGTTGTTTGGGGGTTGGGGTTTTTTAATTTAAGCACTTAAAAGTAAACATCTGGTTCCTTGCCTCCAAAGCAATGCTGAACTGTTTTGTTTGGATGAGGTGGAAGAGAAAAAAACCAGAAACATCTTTTTGTATGGGGTATCCCTGCTAATAGACATAGTATACAATACTGCTCAAAATGTAAAACATAACTTCTGGAATATATAATCTATTTTAACATCCCAGAAGCAGAAACATCCTGAGGCATGCTTTGCAGAAGAATCATTTAGCATTTATATATCCTTCAGCAACTTACATTTCAAATGCCTCCATCCTTTGCTTCAGTTCTGCCTCCCTGGTCCTTATGGCTTCAATATCTTTCAGCAGACTTTGTCTCTGAGTGTACACTTCCTTTGCTTCTATCTGAATCACAAAATATTATCCTTACTTTTACTTTACACTTTATACAGTTATTTACTGTTTAACACATTCAAACTTATAAGGATCTTCTTCAGGGACTGACTGATCTTACTCCCATAAATACTATTTATATAGTCATTATATGAAATAACATTCAGAATCAATTTTAAGTATCTTTTTTTTAATTTGCGTTCTACTTTCACTCAGCGTAAAAATGTTTTAGATGGAGTCACTTCTGCCTACCCTTCCTTTAAGAATAAATACCCTTCCTTTAAGAAATAGCACTGATTAAAACTCATGTAAAAGGAAAAATTGTTTTAAAAAATTACAGAATAAACATGTTCAAACACTTGACTTTTTTTTAATAAACAAGTTATGTTCTTCACAAAAACATAATTGAAGAAAGAAATACCAAAACCCACTGATAAAACATGACTTAAAACTGAAACTGAGTAAACCAACAGCCCTCCAGTTTTTGTAGTTTAATTTATAGAACTCATAAAAAATTTTATAAAGGGATTCTCCAAGTGATGAACATATTAACACCAAAACACATGTATCTTCCTATTAATAAAAATGGCATGAAAGACATTATTTCTCTCTCAAAAAAAAAGTCTAAGAAGAAAATCATGATTTTGCCATATGGACCCTTCTATGAACTTTGAAAGTCACGTGCATTTGACAGTGCTGATAGATTCAGCTGCTGTTCCTGGCACAAAAAATAGACCAGTTTCTCAAGCCACATTTCCTGGACATAAAGACATCACAGTGAAGGGTTAAATGACCTGACATCTTTAATGTAAACATACCTGAACTCTGTTAAAAGAATCCCCAGGTAAATGAAACATAAAGTTCTCAGTGAGTGCAGCTGACAAGAGAAATCAAATATTCATACACAATACTTGACAGCTACATTGATCTGGTCATTGGTAGGTTTTTTTTTTAATTACTGAATTAATTTCATGCCCACAGAAGAACACTGATAGCATAACATTGATGTATTCATGGCAGCCTCAAAGGACATAACCATGAAATAAATTCATGGCATGATGATAAAATGTTTAATATTATAATAATTTATATAGAGACCTGCACAACTGCTTTGTTAACCAATACCACATGTTCTCAGGGAAAAAGCCAAGACAAACAAAACCATATAACCACCACACCAAAGCAAAAATACAGTAAGCATTTGTAGATGACTGTTATATGGATATGAAGGTCTACTGCAGGTAGCAGGGAGGTGGCAAGGCAAACAGGCAACAGAAGAGCAAACAAACTATTCTTTCAAAAACTGAGAAGTAACAGTTTGAGATGGGGCCAAGCAGTTGAGAACTACACACAAATTATATTGTGTGCTGTAGTAACAGTTACTACCCTGGAAAAACATCAAGAGTTAACAGCCCAAAGGAGTAACTCATCAACACAAAAGTGCTCAAAGAAATGAAATGTGATGCCAGCTTACAGTAAAGATGATGGTTACTCATAATATTCAATATATAAAGACAAACTGAAGCAGCAAATCTGTACCATACAAGCTATTTATTCCATTTAGGCTAGAGTCTTCTGAGCAGCTAAAAGAAGAGCATAACTAAAAGCTATGTTCAACCTTCCTTGAAAAAAACCCAGTGATTTGAGTTCCACAAAATTATAAAAACAGATTTAAAAGTATTAATTACATTTAGATCCCAGTTTGCAGAACTATTCTTTTTCCAGTCATCTCCACTCAGATGTTTAACCATACTCATGCAGTTGCTAAATGCATTCCCATATTTATAAGAACAAAAGTGAATTCTGAGTTTTCCCTAATAAGCCAAATAAGATCTGAAGGTAAATCTCCCAAAGATAAAAGCACAGTCTAACCAACCCACTGTATCATTTTGCAACAGATTATGAAAAAAATATTTGGAACTTTACCTCTTGCTGCTTTTGAAGCCTCTCAATAGCATTCCTTTCACGAGAAATCAAGGCTTCAGACTTTGCTTGATGCACCTTCTCTAACTCATGGCGCAGCTCCGAAATTTCTTTCTGGGTTTGCGCTTTCTCCTCCATTTTAATCTTCGCTATTTCAACTTCTTTAAAATGTTCAAGCTTTTACATAAAGGAGGAAGAGAGGGTTAAATAGGGCCATCTTCAAATCAACAAAGACAATTCCTCCTAAGACAATTCAAAATTTCACCTTGAAGTTTTTGTTAGGAAATGATAAATCGATAAAAATTAACTACTGTGATAAAAGTATCTTAGCAGCACCTACTATCTGCACGTCTCACATGGTTTTCCTGTGTTTATCTGGCATCCCAAAGCAGATATTACACAAAACTACCACCCTTAGACAAGAGGAGCAGAAGCCTACGAAGAAAAATGTACTGCAGGAGTGATACTCCACTTGGAATTAAGGAATGCCCAGAGTCTTGAATTCCTCCTCTGACACTGTCTTTATTCTTGTCCTTTTCCCAAAGGACTACTTTTGACTAGTGATTCAAGAAATGGCAGAAACAGACCCACACCCTGAATTGCTAAGAAACCACAGAAATTCACCTGGACATAAAAAGAACTGCCAGAAATGTAAAAAAAAATGTAGAACATGTCACTTCATCTAAAGAGGGTTAGAGAAAGAGAAGTCCTGATTCACTGATTTCTAAGCACAACTGAAAAAAAAAGATGCACACCAACAGGAAAGCACACATCTTGCAACTGCACAGATGAATCTTTAGGAACATGACTCCATACGGTGTGTGAAGGACAATATATGTGAGAGCAAATGGGATTATAAAGAGTTACAATAAAAATTTGGAAGAAAAAGGAACGGCAGCATACAACACAAAAAATGTGAGGAAAAACTGAGCAAAAGAATAAAAAGAGAATGACAGAAAAATTGTGAGACTCGAGAAAAGACTGAAGAGTGGAAAAAGCACAGTAGGAATATCTGATCAAGGAATTCAGGTCTGTGGGCACAAATGTTGTGAAAATTAAAGAAATAGTGAGACAGTAGGGCATCACTTGTATACATACAAATTTGGTTAGAAATGCCTTACAGTAATTCACAGCACGTTGCTACGGAATTCATGTAAAGCTAATTGAATTTAGAAGAGATTTACATCTGATTAACACTCCCATCTCCTTTGTTACAACTGGTTTGCTTAAACTGATACAAACTTAACAACAATCAAATTAACAGGTTTTACATACTGAAAAAGACAGAGGCAGTTGGGGAATAAAGACTGAATGAAGAATGAAGGTAAAAGAGAGGTTTAACTCTCCATCTTTCTACTTGTCTGGCTGAATAAATGATGACTACACTGAGTTCTTCAAACAGTTTATATGCAGCTGAGTGCCTTTAAAACTGTGCAGAAGAATTCTGATTATTAGATTATCATTTTTATATCCCAATAAACTGTTGATCTTGACAGAAATTAATGAAAAACATACTGAAATGTAATACAGTTCATTTATTTTTTTCTATCCAAATAAACTGATGAACTTGACAGAAATTTATGGAAAAGAAAAAGGATGTATTTAAATAAGCTGCAGTATATTCCCTCAACTCTCTTTTTCAGACATAAGGATTATCAAAGGATTATGTGACAAAATTCTAATCTTATTTTCAAAAATAAATGAAAATTCTCTAGAAGACCTGTCTTCAATTATAGGAAGAAAAAATTCAGAAATTATTCATAATACTGTCATGACTTTAGTGTTTCTGTCCAATGCTTTGAAATAGAATGCAAATTCTCATCAGTATTAGAAATTAACTATCTGTCAAGCTACACAACAGCAATTCACACCTCTCAGTTGCTATGCACATTGAAATTCAAGTATCAAAATCTTAACTGGGAAGGAAAATCAAAATTGTGGTATAGAGTAAACATTTCTCCATAAAACAAAATAATCAAAGAGCAGATAAAATTTACCAAATTAAAACAACCACAGTAAGTAAATGTTGTGTTACAAATTAACATCAGAATAAAAAGTTTAACATTCTGTGCACATTTTACAAAAAAGGGGGATGGCAAATATACACGTTATGTCATCACATTAACAATAGATATTGGATTATTTTAGCCTTTTGTGCTTGTTGTTAATAAATATTAGATCTTTTCTTTCAATTTACCTGAAGTATTAAAAGTTTGCAATGTGTAAAGTCAAAACTAACAAATGTCTCCCTCAAATTATAAACCAGAGTTATACCTTGTGATGCATTTCTTCTTGAAGCTGCTTCTCTATTTCTTTTCTATATTCATTAAGTTTTACTTCTAAAGGTTCGTATTTCTGATGCTGAGGATAAGAGTCTGAAAACTGCTCATCAATCAGCTGAAGCTTCTCAGCTATAAAAAAGCAACACATCCATCGTAATTTAAAAACACTCATTGCAGTTATCTTACCAAAGACTGCAGGAACCTCTCTCTCTGCAGGACATTCCTCAGCTTATCCAAGCAGCACCATCCTAGAAAGACTGGTGTGGCACAAAAGCAGAGGCAGCACAGAAATGCCATTTATCTGCTTTATATATGTACATAAACACAACATGTACCTAGGAGGAGGCACTTGGCTGCTCAGCCACTATTTGTGCTATTACACACTCATTCATCCTCTTTACCATGGGTGGACATGAATTTCCTTTTGTGTGCAACTTGTAGCCTTTTTGTATTGTATATTAATAACATCATGCATATTATAAATTCAAAACCTCCCAATCTATGCCCAAGCTGCTCACAGAAAGAGGGCATGCATTTGCAATTCTCTAGAACATATTTCAACACATAACATTTACAGTCCATTTGTCATAGGTCTAAGCTTAATGCCTAAGAAAATATGCAAGTGATTAAAAGAAAAATTCTATCCTGATTTTATCTTAAGAAAATTTAGAAATTCCATGTACTAGTGACACATATGACCTTTACTCATTATATCTTTAGGCTACGCTGGAGTAAATAATGAAATAACACCATTCATACCATATATAAAGCCATACCATATACCAGTATAAAAATATCTGGGGAGACTTGCTTGCAAAGGCTGCACTTACCAAGAGATTCTCTGTAAGGAGGAACTGCAGTGGTCTGAGTTTCTACGTTATGACTTTCCCTATTTAGATGATGTTCTGTAAGTCCGATTAAAATTTGCATAAGGAAACCTGGCGAGATCCAACAGATTAATTAGTTCTGATTTCATACCAAAACAGAATTTGAACCTGTAATTAACACAGCAATTTTCAGTGTACAAGAAAACTTACCTGATTTACAGAAAGAACAAGTATTTCAGTAAAAAATCAATACTAGTAAACAATTATGGTTTTATTATAAGCATAATCCCATCCATCTCAGTCAGCAGAAGCTGTCCTTTTGAAACTTTTCCTCCCATCCATGTCTCTTGACTCCCAAGGTCAGTTGAGAGTGAAGATTATTAGTACTTAACTATGAGGCCTTTAGGCAACAGGGGTTTTTGAAGAAGCTCTTTTAGGCTATACATTATAGCTAGGTTTCATCATGCAGATACAGGAATTATTTCTTACATAATACAATGGAAAGTCAATTAAATCTGTAACTAGTTTTTGAAGTGTATTCTGCAAGCTAATACAGTGTTATAAAGACAACTCAGGCCCTGAGTTTTCCAAAGTTAGCATGAAAAGCTTCCAAAGAGCATTATATTTAATACCTGATTACAGATTTTTCTCATATTTCTAACGTACAAGTCATTTATTCTGTAAGTTAATGTTAAGAGTTAATCCGCACCACAAATACAAGTTGGATAATCCTGAAATATAACATTCATCATCCTGGTGTACTGTAAGTTTCAAAATCCAACTAAATCCATATTACTCCATATCCACACACACTCAAGAAATCTGATTTTTTATTGCTCACATCTTAACAAAAATGAAGCTAACACAATTATCTTTGTCTGCATCAAATGTAAACATTTTGTACCTTTATTTTCTTTCAGAGTTCCTGAAGTCTGTAAGAAAGAAAAGAAGTTTTAGCCAGTCTAGTTTCATGACCACTGTAATTTAAGCTTATTTTCAAAATCAAAATTACTTTACCAGTGATTTGTAAAGACTGGATTTTGGATTGATCCTCATTAACTGAAGAAGATCTTGCATAGTCCATAGCTTTGGAGAAAAGAAAGATCAGTTGGAAAAGGTTAACTAATTTAAAATAATTTCAAGTATGTAAAAGGCATTATTTCACAGTTGTAAATGTTTTCCATTTGCAAAAGATCTATTTACTCCCTGTAAAATCATTTTCAGAGGCCTGCTGTTCTACATTTACTTATCTTCACTACTTCAGACATACAGCAACCAGCATGTAGCTTCATCATCAGCTGAAGCTGTGAGAGAGTTTTGTTCCTTCCCCACCCTCAACACATTTTCTTGCTACTTTCCTTGTCTCTTTTCTTGATTTATCATACAAATCAGATGAGCTCATCAACCCAAATGATGATCAGCTACTCAGCAGGTCAAAAAATTAATTTTCAGTTAGAAACAACTTCACCCTATCACAGGCTTAGAGAGAAGAAGCAAAGGGAAGGCAAGGACTGCCCTTTTCAGCCATACTTTGTAGTTAGAACAGCTTGAACTGACCAAAACCCACATTTTCAGGGAATTGAATGGCCAAATGAGCTTTTATCAGGTTCAGGTCCCAAGTGCTCTGCCACACAGTCAGATTGTGGCTGCACCTTTCCAGAACAGCATCATTAGCTTATTCCCAGTTTAAAGTATTCATGAAAATGACCCTGAATGAGGGAATGTTTTGTGGAGATGATCAGAAGCTGTACTTATGTTTCTATTTCCTATCACTAAAAAGGATTATTTTCAAATGTTAGAATACGACAACCCCCAGAGAACAAAGCTCCTAGACATTGTGGAATAGGCAAAATACTGAACTTACCTTCTTCTTCTCTAATCCACTTTCTGGAAAAAAAACAGAAAGTGAATACTCATAGCCACATCTCTCTAGATGATCTGCCACCAAACTGTTGGAAGCAGTGATCAAAAGTGAACTGTCTTCACTTGAAACCATCTGTGGTTGAAGTTCTCCACTCAAAATTGGGTGCATTAGTTCATGGATTAGCTGGTTTCGGAGCTGTGTCTGATACAGAAAAAAACCACTGCATTATCAGTTTACATGTGATTTTTCAATCAGAGTTTTAATTTTTCAAAATCCACAGGGAGCCTCATTTTACTTGTACAACCTACAGAACAGAACAGGGCAGACTAATTTTGGCAAAATCTAGACATGCACTATGGACACCAGGCCTTTCTTCAAAACCCCCTAATGGCAGATACAGTGAATTCTGACTTTGCCTCAAAATGTATCAAATGTAGGACTGAAAATAAGTTCCCAGTTTAGAGCTCACATAAACACCACTCATGTACCCTCAGCTTCATTTTCAGATTGCTGCTTTCCTGTTTTCCTTCCCTTTGGCTTAAATAAAGCCTGCCTGATGTGGCCTCCATTTCAGGTGTTCTTGGAACCCTCACTAGTCCTCTTTTGAGTCTCATATCAAGAAGCCCCTCATGCTGTCACAAAAGTAGATGGCAAAATAAACAAAAAACCCAATGTCTTTAATATCAATTATTTTGTAGGGAAGCAAAAGAGTATTACCAAAAAAACCTACAGGCACTAATAATAATTAAATGGCACTTTAAAATTATTTATTTGCATTCTATGAGTTACAACAGAGAAAAAAGTAATCTAAAAATCAGAAGATCTCCCTTCCGTAAAAGGAAGAAATAACTATTGTCATTATATAGTTATACAAATTGTTTCTAGGAAAAGATCATGACACAAATAGTGTTTTAAGCTTTCAACAGCAGGCATGCAACAGTGACACAACTGAATAAAGACGGGGGTGTTACCAAAAATGTGACAAGATACTTACTGAAACTTAACAAAGCCAGATCATCACACTAGCCTGATATTTTGGCATGGTTTTCAAGAAAAATTAGGCTGACAACAAAATTACAGAACTACAGAATATTCTGAGTTGGAAAGGATCATCAAGCCCAACACCCGAACACAACTGAAAAACTGTTTTCCTTATTCATTTCTCAACTTGTACAGTTTCAACCAACTTTAACAGAGGTGATGTCTCAAAAACAACCAAGAACAGAGACCTCATACATCTTGTGGCAAAGTGCAGGTGGAAAGCACAGGGCTAAATCCCCATCCCCAGTACAGAAAAGAAAGCAGAAATAACTTTCTAGACAAGGAAAACAAAGCAGGAAAATGGACTTAAACAGGAAGCCATCTGATTGTTAAGTCAAATGAGAAATGGTTTGAGAATTGTAAGCTTGGTATGGAAGTAAGTAATGCAGAAACAAATTCTCCTGAACAGGAAATTCTTGGCTATAGGATTATGAATGATATTTTTGAAATACTGATCTTGAGTTTTTCCCTAAGACATTCTCCTGAATGGGCAGACAGGGACAAAACAGCTCAAATAGTTTAAAAACAGAATTGCAGTATTTTAGAAGTATTATTCATACAGTATGCTTACTTATCGTAGGTAATAAACACACACTGTGACCTAAGAGATCCTTTTCTATTTTATATTCTAATTTATTGTCTCTCCCCTGCTTGACCCTTTTTTTCAAGCATGGATATTTTCAAAGACCTAACACAGGCTTTCAACCTTCCTAGAAACGACTCCGAGGCAAAGGCATAATGAAAAGCCATTCTGTTTAGGAAGAACCTCGTATATGGGGGGGAAAAAACACACACACACACACACACACATACACCCCCCCGACACACCCCCCGGATACTAATTAGGCTGTGGCAAAAATAATACTTAGTAGAGAGGGTGAGACACTTGTACTCAGCATGGCTTTCAATGTTAAAGCAGTACAGCGGATCACAGGTAGCACCTGCTGAAAATAAAGCACACCTTAAGTGTGTCCAGCACGCCTCGGCTCTTAAAAGTCTGATACAGCCTTTTCCGGAGCTCCTCTTGGGACAGTGCCTCCCTTTCAACCGAAGCCATCCTGCCCTACAACACCGAAACAAAACGGGGCATTATTGACTCGCAGCT
>VZTJ01004908.1:387387-445234 GCA_013397795.1 Orthonyx spaldingii
TTGGCCCCCCCCCCCCCGGCCGGCCACCCGCCCCGCCAGTCCCGCCTCCCCTCAGGCTCGCTCGGGGCTCGCCCCAGGGCGGCCTCCCGCTACCCACGGGGAGAGCGCCGGGGCCGGGGCAGGGCCTGGGAGCTGCGGGGCACGGCAGAGCCGCTCTGTGCCCCGGGCTCGGCGGGGCAGGGCAGGGCAGGCCCGCTGCGGGCTCGGCGGGCGCAGCGGCGTCACGGTGGCGCCGGATGGGGCGGGGCGGGCGGCGCTTCCGNCCCTCCCCGCCTCCCTCTCCCCCGTGTGCCGCGGGCCCCCGAGGACGGCAGCCCCGCGGAGTTCGGCCCTTCCCCCGGGGCGGCGGGGGGGTTCGGCCTTTCCGGGTACCTCTGGAGTGCCCGGGGATGGAGCCCCGGGATTGTCCCGCTGCCGCCGTGTGCGAGAGGAGGCACCCGCTGCCTGCCGCCTTCCCCCTTCTGCTGCGTGTCAGCAGGGCCCGGGGGAGACGGCGAGGCGCTTCCTCGGAGGCGGGTGCGGCGTGTTAGGGCCTGGGATCGCTGCGTTCGGGGGACTGGGCGCTCCCGGGCGTAAATCATCGCTGAGCAGGGCAGGACTCGGTTTTAGGTACCTCGGTTGATTTCCAGGTCCACTTTCCAGGCATATTCTCCGGCTCCCCCAGAATCACAGATTCATCCTAGAGCACTGGGCACAGGATTGTGTCCAGGCGGTTCTCGAATGACTCCACCCTCTCTGGGCAGTGTGTTCCAGTGCTCGGTCACACGGGCAGCAAAGAAGTTTTTCCTCGTGTTCAGGTGGAACTTCCTGGGCGTCAGTTTTTGCCTCTTATCCTGGGGGTTGGCACCACCAAGAAGAGCTTGGCTCTGTCCTTTAGATGTGCCTACTTTAATGTTCATCTCTCTTTAGCCTCTGGTAAATATGAATGGGAGCACATTGGCTGATTTTTAGGACCTCTCCCTACATGGATTAAGAGTTTGTATATAGATTCACTATCATATCTTTCTCTTCTTGTAAGGAGGATATTTTGAAGAATGTCTGGAAGTTTCTACTTCGTGATAGTTGGTCATCATGATAATCCCATATTTGAAATGGAATTTCTGCCTCCTGGAAAAGTAGAGTCGAAGGTGTGTTGTTTCCTCCCTGTGAGACTCCTGTGATTCTTTTATAATTCTACAGTGTATTAGAAGGATGACATGTTGTTAAAAGTAGTATCTACTGTTTTCTAGATTTTTTTTTAAACAGGAATTTTGTCATAGGGAGTAGAACTCTGGATTTCTCAAGTCTCTTAAAAAATCTTTGCCAGATTATACTAGTTCTTCACAAAACACAGCTTCCTTAAATTTTTGCTGCAGTATGTTATAGAATGTGTATCTTAGTTTTGCTTTAGTAATTTCTCTTTGCGTAGAGGTTTTATAATAGCTGTTCATTATTTAATGCCACTTTTAAGGCATTTAAATACAGTAATAAGGTAAAGTAAGGAACATAAATTTGCAAGCTCTATTCAGTCCTTTATTTTTTATGCTATAATAACCCTAATTTTTTAATCATCTTCATTAGTCATACTTGCATTTAAGTATGGAAAGCTTAAAACTCATATTGATAAATAAAGACTGAAAATGTGAGAAATGTAAGACTACTCAATAAGTAGTGTTTCCAGTGGGAAAAGAACAAATCTATCCATAAGTGGTATTACATCAAAGAAAAAACAGACTTCAGAATAAAAGTGCATGGATTTGTGGCTGTATCCAAAAATGGAAGTATGTGCCGTCACTGATTGGAAGTGCATGGCATCATCTGTATTTTGAACTAATGTCCCATAAAAGATCATAAATAAGGCTACTTGGACTAGACTTTATGTGAGGATGTGCTAAAACTGATTTGAGGGAAAAACTGAGGGGTAAGACTGGCAGTAACAGCATCCTGATGTTATGGGAAATAGTGCAAGATTACTTATTTTCCAGTCTAATAAAAGCTTCCAGTGTGGATTTTTCCTGTATCTCTTCTTGGCAGATGTCCTCTGGTGTTCTAGATTGTCTGCAAAGTACAGGGGCCAAACACTGTGATCACTCTCATGTTTATTACAGGAAGAGATGCAATTCACATCTGCAGGCATATATTTAATACCAGTTACAGGATGTTTTTCTGCGCTAGGTTTTTGAAAAAGGAAGACCCCAAAACCAATAAAACAATCCTGTTTCTAGGTAAACAACATGAGAAAAACAGAATCTTTAGGTGATGTTATCAGCACACCTGTCCTCTATATCTCTCTGCTTTCCCCATCTGTCCCCCAGCTTTTACACATTGTAACCTATTGGTCAATTTCTGCCAAATTTGACAGAAATGTTATAGTCCAAGAAATGCTACATTGCTGTAAATATCACAAAGATAGATGTTTGGAAAGAATAGAAAAAGACATATGAGGGAACATATGACATATTCTTGTGGAATAAGTTAGCAGGGGGAGTTTGCCCATCAGTAAACAAAAGAATTCATGTTTGAGTTCATTCCTGAGATATAAATATAGGGTTTACTGATTCTCTTGCTCTCAAGACTGGTTTTGTGATGATCTTTTTATGATGACCTCTTTTCTCCCTTGAAACTAAGTATCATGACAACATACACTAGTTTCATTTAGTTACAGGATGGCACACAGACAGAAAGGCAGGGTATATGTAACATGTAACTTGAACACTGGTTCTGTAGCAACAAGAGCAAATTACTGTTTATATTTCATTCATTTCACTGAATTACTAATCTACTCTCTTCTGGAAATGCATTAGGATGATCATCGCCATCTCAACCAGTTCATTGCCCATGCTGCTCTTGACCTCGTGGACGAGAACATGTGGCTTTCTAACAACATGTATTTGAAGACTGTGGACAAGTTTAATGAATGGTTTGTTTCTGCTTTTGTCACAGCTGGACATATCCTTCCCTATTCTCTTTCCTTATATTTCTATAAGAAAAGCCTTTTCCCAGAAAGAGATAAGTTAGATGAAGTGAGTTTGGAACAGATTTCTCTGGCTTTTCGCTGTTATTGTTAGAGTCATCAGCTTCAGGAAGAACTATGTTGGGAGGCACTGCAGGTGCTTAAAACTGGGAGCGACTGGAAAGGTGGATTTTTACTTTTGTAGGAGTTAAAATAGCATAATGAAATGAGGAGCTCACAGGGGGTAGAGAGGTATGAGAGGCTCTGAACAAGCTTGTTTTGATTCTCTGTTCCCACCCCTTTGACCATGCTAGAGAGGAGAAGTGGCAGTGAACATGCCTGGGGTGAGTCCCACCAATGATGAAAATGCAGTGCCAAGGCTTGATACTATGTGCAGGTAGTCCTGGAAGTGTTTGCTGTGAAACATTTGTTACACATAGCAAGTAACATTAAATGTCATTTCAACTTTACTGGTATATGGCAGAGGTGCAGAGAGCATCATCCACATTCAGAATTACATCGTTTTCAAAAGAGCAACCTTGGATAGAGAGGTGATTATTTTCAGATATGGGGATGTTAAAATACAAAGGTAATGCTTTCTAAATTTCATTGCTTCAATTACTTCTTTAAATGCTTCCTCCTATGAGTCACTGCTGTTTCATGTACAGTTAAACATTTTTGGTATATGGTGAATTAGGTGTAAATGCTTATCTCAGGATATGTTGCATGTCTCTTTTCTCTGTAAAAATTTTATTCTCCTTAATTACTGTACATATGAGATTTATAATGCTTCATGATGTAAGGCAAGAAGATGGAATTAAGAACTTCTTTACTGATGTATATGAGTTGTATATAAAGGTAAGAACTCATTTTTTATGCTCTTGCTGCAGTACTTCTCAGCATGTTCTGCTGTACATGCTCAGGCACAGCTGTATTAGCATCTTTTCTCATAGGGGCCTATATGAGCACCTGTGCAATGCATATCAGCCAGAGCTGCTAACATGTGACACACAGTCTGTATTTTCCATTTAACAGAATAGATTTTTCAAAATTGTTATAAACTGTGCTCTTTTAGAATTCTTCACTTTAGTCCAGTGATTTTTTTTGTAGAATAGATTAGAATGGTCTGGGTAGGAAGGGACCTTAAAGGCCATCTAGTTAGAACTCCCCTGCCATGGGCAGGGACACTTTCCACTGGACCAGATTGCTCAAAGCTCCATCCAGCCTGGCCTTGAACAACTCCAGGGTTGAGGCATCAACAGCTTCTCTGGGCAACAGAGAAGTTGTAGGGCAACTTCTTGTGATGAATTTTGTGGTAGTATTGTAAAGGATGGTAATAAAAGGAAAGGGCTATTCTAGAGAGCCTGGTAGCTTTGCTCTCAGAACACATAGTTCTCACATCCTGGTGGTACTTCCACTAGATGGGGTCATGGCAAACAGTTATGGGAAGCATCACCATCTCAGCCTCCTGTGGGCACTCAAATGATCCTAATTCCCACCAGTGTGATGGATTTGTTCTGAGGAGCTGGTGCTAGGGGATGGCTCTGCACATGTAGGGGGAGAATGCAAGGGCCTGGAAAGCAGGAACTGTGTAGGAGTTCTGTGTTCTTAGTGGCAGTAAATAGGCTGAAAGCTAGTCATAGATGTCACCTGAAATGACATTTTCCAGGGCTGGGCATTGTGCTTACTGATGGGTTTTTCTTCTTTCCCCAGTTTGCAATGAATCCATTTTATGAACTCAATTCTCCCATTCGATCCACTGCCTTTGAAAGGAAAGTCCAGTTTCTTGGGAAGAAACACCTTTTAAGCTGAATAAATAGATTTCCTGAGTGAGTGTTTTCTCCCTACTTTCCTGATTGTTTGAACTCTACTTCTTCTGGTTAGTCCCCTGCATGTTTGATATTCATCTTCTGAAGTCTGACTAATTGGATGCTGAAGCAGCTTTTTCTTTTGCCGATATAGATAAGAACAGCCAGACTTCTCTGGTTAAAATGTGCATCTCAAGAAGTTTCCTTTCATGTGGTATGAAAACAAAGTTTTAAACTGTCAGAGACTGCAGAGGTGCAAAAGAAGAAACGGAGACATTTTGTGTTAACGCTTATGCAAAGTGTAAGTCTCTGACAAGGGTGGGAGGAAATCAGACCTAAATGCAAAAGATGTCGCCAGTAATCTGGTTAAATATGAGCAAAAGGGAATTCTCGACTGTTTGGCCTAAGTGCTTGATTTTATTATAAACTTTCCTACTTGTATTCCTTCATTAGAGAACTCACTCTGCAGACTAACCAGACTAACGTTACACTTTGTGGTAGTAAATCACACCTCTATTTATTAACGTGTAATTGTATGTATATAAAGTGCTCAATAAAGAGGATAGATCAGAAAAGCTCTGTCTTCAGTATTTCAAGAAATTTTTGAGAAAACACTTTAAAAGCATGTAATTTCAGATTTTCTATATATTTAGTGCAATACATATTTAGCTGTAGTGTTGCATCAATGAATGAAGTAGACCAGAACAGACAGATCTGTCCTGACATTAATTCTAATTCACACACAAAAAACCCCCAGACTAAATTTACATGTTTAAACCCACATTTTCTTCCCCGTTATTTCTGCAACTGCTGAAATTTCCTTTTTGTTAATAAATTTAGAGAAGGATCTTTGAACCATGAAACTCTTATTTATTGAGGTTTCAGAAAGGCATTATTTGGCCTGTCTGGCTCCTATTCCATTGTGAAATGTTTTAGGAACCATTTTGCAAAACTTAACATCATTCCAAACCAGTAATTTTTAAAAAGATCATTTTGCATATATGTACCTAATACTTTGTTTGGGTTTACAGTCTTTTACGTATTCTTTTCCTTTTTGCAACAAATCTGTATAAGCTATCTTCTTGTACTTTTTTTTTGTAAATGTCTGAAAAGTAATTTCCACAGGAAGTGGCATGCTGTTCTAACAAAGTCCATTTTGCATAGTCTGTATAATTAAAGGGACCACATGTGTATGTGCTATAAATGTACAGTCAGTCATTATTTCTGCACTTACTGCTAAACTGTCGCTGTAAAATATCCCATGAGAAAAAAGAATACGATCTAGAGGTTGCAATAGTTACCTTAAATAAAACATGAAATGATGTGGTATGGATGCCTGTTGAGTATACTTGAAGTGATTCAGAAGAAAACTAGATAACTACAGTAACACTGCATGGTGGGGTGGCCAGTGAAGATGGGAATACTTGTCTTTGCGATGTTATGGCACACAAACTGCATTGTACAGCACTTTGATAATGTCATGTAATTTTATATAGATCAACTTTTTTTTTTCTGTATACATGGAAATAACAGAAATACACTTGAGGTAAAGCATTCTTGATCATATGATTAGGAGCCACTGAGCTGCAGTTCATGTTCTCTGCCTTCCTCCCCTGTATCATGATGGTTGGAAGAATACTGACAGTTAAGATTCACTGAGGAAATATTTGAAATAATCAATATACATAGCAGGAAGAAAAGGCTTGGCAAGTATGAAGGATTAGTGCTAACAGTTTTTGCCACTTTTAGAAGCGGCAATTTTTTATAATTGTATTTGTTGCTGCAGTAGGACATTATGTAAAATGAAAGCTTTTCTCTCTTGCCTGATTTCTGAAGGCAGTTAGCCAAATGGTCCCTGTTCTTATGCCCCCCTTACATCTTTCTCTCTTTCTTCTGAATATGGGAATTGCAGATGGGAAATGCAGTCTCAGGTTCACCTAGGCTTCATGAAAACAGACTGTTACTGGCCACAGGAATGGAAGAATTATGTCCTATCTCATCACCTTTGTCATTACAGAGTTTGTGGTTCAGGAGCATTGTCTTGTGCCAAAACTATGAAGGGCCTTGGTGAGGTAGCTCCAGGTTCTCTGTACACAGATGAAAACTTGTTTATGCTTTAGTTTGTGACTCTTCCCAGTCAGCTGAAAGACCACTAGCTGAAGTGATGGGTGAAAATTATCTTGTGATCAGCTAAAGTCACAAATCCGCTCTAGGTCTGAAAACTGCAGTTCCAGCATGCTTCAGTGAACAGTTTCTCAGTGAAGAGACACCTCCTTTGCAAGGATTATGCTCCTACCCTCTCAGAGGCTTAAGAGTAAGAATTCAAAACAAAGTCTGTTGCAGTATGAGAAAACAGAGATAATCTGCATTATGCAATAAAGGCAATAAAAATTTTACGAGTTAAAGGGACTAGAATTACCCTAAGTCATTCAAAAATCAAGTATAGGGAGATGAGAACATTAGCACAAATTAATGTGAATCAACCTTAATAAATCTGGGCTGGAAATGCAACTCAGACTCCACTTTCTACAAGGTTCTATTACTGTTTAGGTGACCTGTCAGGTGACTTCAAGTAAGATCCATTTGAGGTATGGAGCAGCCATTGAAGGAGCTTATGTAAGCATTGATAGTTTGCTGTGACATGAGCTGTGAGCTGTCCTAGGGAGTTTCTTCTGCCCCTTCCCGTTCTGCTCTAACAAGCACAGCTTTCAGCAGTCCCACCAGTCTGCCACAACAGTAGTTTTTTCTCCTCATTTTAAAGAACACCTGGAATTTTGCAATACTTGTTACACAGTATGCTCTGTCAATCTACAGAGCTCCACATACTGACAGGACCCCCTAATACTTGAGGTCTGTTAGCTCTTGAAACAAATCAGTGAATTGGAACATAAGCCACAAATGCCTACCTCACATCCATATGGAAGGATACTAAGCTTTTACACAGTACAGAAATTAATATTATTAAGGATTATGATTTTATACCTGTCACCTATAACTGCTTGGCAGAAGATTTTTAGTTCTGTAGACACTCAATAGTTTCTCTCTGAGACCAATTCCTGACCTAAACATAATTCCTATACTGTCTTATTTACTACAGCATGTACACACCCCTTTATCTTTATTAGCCACTTCTGAGATCAGTGTACAGCTGTGGTACAGCAGCTCCCAGGACATGAGTAATACACTTCTATGGGATTATGTTTTAACTTTGTTAAACCTATTTCTCAGACGGAGGCTTGGTAACCGTAATGTTACATAGAAAAGGGGACAGACGGGAAAACACAGATGGATGCCTGGGCACAAGAAAGACCACAGGGGTTCTCATCCTTCATTTTTCCCTTCTAGCAATCTTATTTGAATGGTATCTATAGTACTCTAGCCACAGTATCTTCAGTTCCTGTTTTGTTTCAACCTTAATCTCTGCTAAAATGAAAGTTAAAGGAAGCTTTAAGTAGTAAGGTAGTAGTTTTACAACAATTTCATGTCACTAGCTTAGTAGGCCCTAACACTAGGGGCTTTTTGCTCTCTTATCCTAAGATTAAGAGGGATTTAGTGAAGATTTTCTCCACAGATCTTTTCATTCATTGACTAGAAATTAAATATAACAGAAGCAGCAGTTCAACCTATATTTAACTGCTCTGGGATTGAAGTTTAAAACACAGCTCTGTTGGTGTAGATGCAGGACTGCAAGAATGAATCAGACTTAGGAATGCACAAAAACTAAAAAGATTGCACTTTTAAGCAGGAGTAGCAGATCTGCAGAGTAAAGTTGTCCTGGACAGGTTCAAGCAAGGATACAATACATTCAGGAAAGTGTACTAAGAGCAACAAGAAGAGGTTGTTTTTGCAAGCTTTACTTCCAAATAATTACACCTGGTACAGACTGATCAGATACTTTTAAGATAAAATTCTTGCTGGTAATGTACTCTCAAGAAAGGCTTTTCTATTGGAACAAAGAAGTTGCTATACAGAAAGCAGGTTTTTAATGAGTAACATGGCTTGTCCTGCAGCCTCAGACTTACTTTCTCAGACCACATGTGCACATATGTGCCTGTCAGCAGTCAGACTACAGATGGAAGCAACAGCACACTAGCAATAGGACAGTGGTTACTCTGAAAGCCAATATGGAACAGTTTCTCATACAAGTATTCTACCTGAATGCCTCAAATACACCTGTAGTTTTGTCTGCATGACTGGCAAAATACTGTCCATTAAATACAGAATTTGCTCCTGTTCATTATTATGAAATGAATTCAGGAATATAAAAGACATTCTCTTAAATGTACAAGTTCATATCCTAAAACAGCAATTTAAATAAGGATGAAATTCAGCTCAAACACTATCTATAGTTATATACCTGTATTAGGGCTGAAAGCTGTCAAAATCTACTGTAAGTCAAGAGCTTCCTGAGTTCTCTACGTATTGCCAATCCTTAATATCACAGTGCAGGTATTACTGGTAAACACATTCACAGCTCAGGTTAACAGGAACAAGAAGTTTGGAACTTCTAAGGCTGTACACTAGGAGTTTTCCTAAAAAATTGTCATAATGTGGATCCTTTCAAGTGCTATTAAAGCTGACTGAATAAAGCATTTCTTTTTCAAAAAACAGTTATATTTCAGGTACTCAGATTTTTCACCTTATTGATCAGAAACATGCTAGAATGGACTTAAGGCAAAGACACACATTAACTTTAAAAATGATCAGTATTTTGCATTAAACCGCTGGAAAAATTAGTGCAGCATTAGAATAGTAGATGGGAAAAAATGGACATTAAATACGTAGGAAATTTATTTCCTACTTATAAACCTACACAAATTACAGCAATATTAGGCAACTAGAAGACCTGGAGGTAATTTATATTAACTTATAATAACCACATTAGAGATGAAGTACCACTCACAGCAAAAGGAATGCAGCGAGATTGAAGTTTAATATCTAGCATTGTTAAGAAACTGACATCTAACAAAACAAAAGTGGAATGCCGATTTCATAAAAATATACACATATAAAAGTATCTTTGTGCCTGAATTCCAGAACAGCTTCTCCAAAGTAGTGCTTCTAGAACTTTCAAGTTTTAATTATATTCAAAGTATCATTTGAATAAAGTTGGCAAATTACATTCTTATATTAATTTTTTTACTTGACATCTTCCTAAACAGAAAGCATCACTAATTCAATAACGGGTCACTCATGAAGGGAGATTTTCCTTTTTCTCCCTCATGAAAGCAGCAGAATATTATGATTTTAATATTAAAGTGAAACCCATTTGTTATTTTATCTACCACACCTTCCCCATTCTTTCATAGAGCAAGCTAGTCAACAGTAATTTGGCAAAAAGAAATTTAAGTCAACAACAGGATGAACTGGGTTTCGGTTTCCGATGAAGGTTTACTGTATCTGTTTGAATAAAGTGATCTGATCTATCTTCAGAGGCTAGAACTCTTCTAACAGCTTCTTCAAACGCTGCTGCAACATTAGTGGCATCTTTTGCACTGGTTTCAAAATAGGGATGGTTGCCATTATTCCTGCACCAGTCTTGGGCTTCTTCTGTAGACACTTGCCTTTCATCGATATCAACTTTGTTACCCAGTATCACAAATGGAAAACTTTCAGGCTCCTTGACATCTGCATAATAAATGAATTCTTTCTTCCAGTTGCTTAAGTTTTGGAAGCTTTGGGAGTCATCCACGCTGAAGGTTAGCAGGCAACAGTCAGAACCTCTATAGAAAGGAGTCCGCAAGCTCCTGAACCGTTCCTGACCTGCTGTGTCCCAGATCTGCATTGTAACAAAATGTCCATCGACTTCCAACTCTTTATTTAAGAACTCCACGCCTATTGTATGAAACAGCTGTGCATCAAACTTGTTGGTGACATATCTGTTCATAAGGGAACTCTTCCCAACTCCACCATCTCCCAGCAGTATTACTTTCAGGAGTGATGATTTTGCTGCCATTGTTATGGGAAAAGATCCTCCTGGTTTCCTAGACCTGTAAAGATTAAGGAAATCATTAAAAAGGAAAATAGTTGCGAGCAGCAAATTTTGCACACATAAATATCTAGAATGTGCTTTAAAGTCCACCAACATCAAGCTTCAGATACAAAAACAGGACTCCACTAAACAGGTGAACTGTAGATACACTCCAGTAAGAATACCCACTCAAGAATACCACATTTAAGGGGTGTCTCTTCCACAGATTGCAGTCTGCATCTAAGCAGTATGCTGCATAAATTACTGGTCTGTCACTTACAACTCTTTAAAACCCCCAAACCTGTCAAACCACCCCCGCTTTGTGCCAAAGGGGTATCTCACATTCAACAAGTGCAATGATTCATTTACGTTCACTGGAACAGGTTCATGGAAAAAAGTGGAGTAAGGGAATTTTATAGAGCATGTGCCGTGAACTAGTCACTTCAGGGCTGTATTTTATTACCAAAGTTATTTTTTAAACCAATGCACTAGGAACACAGTTATCTATAGAAGAAATGTAAATGCTGCAATTTTATTTAGACAAGCATTCAATAGTTTATAGTTTACTCCTTGCAGAACAGCATTGATGAATGGAATACTATTAAAAATATCACAAAAGCAAATTTGCTGTTGCTACTTCAATGATACTCAAAATGCCACATACTGAGGCCAAGCCTACACTGACACTTCAGTTAGGAGGTGTCAGCTTCCCATAGTAAAACTGTCAAAAAGTCTGGAAGTGCTAGTGAATAGTCTGGCTGCCTGCATGTGGATGATTAGTGACACCAAAGAAGGCTTTTTAACTGTAAGTCTTAAAAAGAAATTTACAAAAATATCCTTTATCACTAAAGTAGTTTGTTCATTAGTGCTTTGTACCCAACCTTTGCCCTCACAACTGCAGTGTCATCTAATACTGTAAAATGGTGTTTTAATTGCTTGGGGGTAAAGTTTCACTTTAACAAACACAAACTAAAGTTTCTGTATGGGGAGAACTGTGTTCCTAAACCTGCCTGATAGTAAAAGAGCTCAAAGACTTCAGGCTGAACAGGCTTCTCTGAAAATAGCATCTATTTAAAATGGAAATGGGTCATAAGTCTCTTTCTTTGAAGGAAGGAATGTGGTCTTGCTAGTTGTAATTAGCATTACTGGCATATACATCACCCACAGTGTGGCTGTAGAATTAGTACCTGATACAAGCTGGCATGAGAGTCATATGACTCTGTGCTGCCTTACAATCAAGGCCTACAGTAGGAGCAAGAAATTTCAGGAATTTTTTTTTTTATCAGTGACTTTCCATCTTGGAATTTTATTTGCTAGACACAATCTACAGTAAGACAGAAGGAGTAATTTACTCAACACAAAAAAACTTCAAAACGCAAAGAACTGACAGCTTCCATTAAAAATTTTTTCAGAGCAAGTAATTTAATTCATTCATGCTGTGTAATTAACAACAAGGTTTACAAAGCCTTAATTCTGTACAGGTTTGTATGATAAAGTTAAAACTGCTTAGAAGCTACAAGCAGATTGTTCATTTACCCTTCAGAGAGTGATGGATAATGGCTATGGCTCAGGTTATGAACATATACATTTTAATGCATGTGAAAAGCCTTATTAAGAGTCACTGGACCACTTGCATAAGAGTTACAGGTTTATGCTTAACTCTTGAAAATGGTCCAGTGTATTCATTTATGTCCCCAGTTTCTACACTATTAGATAGGAACTGCTTTTTAATAAATAATGCTTTTGTGGGAACAGAGAGTACTGAATGTTCTCCTGTTCTTCCACTCCAGCATAGGGAACAAGTTACAATTTATTTTTCCAGTCCTGCAGAAATCAGAAATTCCCTAAAAGACACAAGGTGAATAAATAACTGGCTTAAGTAGTTCTGACTGGTACTACACACTCATTTCCTTAGCTTCTGCATTTTTATCAATGGCAGTTATTATCATGAAATTGTCCACAAAGCCACACGTTAAACAAAATACATGTAAGGGAAGTGTTAACAGTATCTGGGGCATTGTGCATCCAGAATCTGCAAAGTTAATTTGCACAATTTCAACTACATGGGCAATTCCAGTGAGGTCTAAGAGACTGATGACCATAAAATTAGTTTTACCGCACAGACAGTTACAGACCAACCACAAACCATTAAAAGTGGACCAAACTGGTCCTTTCAAACAAAAGCTACAGAAAGAGTCTTCTGTGATGTTGCAGACAACATTGCTTTTCAGGACATTCCGTTTCCACAGCAGAAGCTATCATGCTAGGCTAGAATTAAGTTTTTGTAAAGTTTTTGATCCAAAATAATGGAATATGTGTTCGGTCATTTAAATAGGTGCCGACAAGCTGTATCCAAAGCAGCAAAGAAGCATGTTTAAAAGTATTAACAAGTATTTTTGTTTGAAAGCAGCAAAGACTTTATACGTTTACAGTTTTGTTACTATATAAGGGACTCATCTGCAGTACCACTGATAGTGTGATTTAGAGTATCTGCTGAACCAGAGTGCTATTTTTCAGAACAACAGGCCACTGCATTTTTTTTCTGCTTATGCATCTTTAAAGAAGTTATGGTTTTTAAAGAACTCAACTTTTGTATTGTTTTTTTCTAAAGTTATGAAGTCTTAACACTCCAACAAATAAAACAATGATAAAGTACTTAAGACACTACAAGAATTAATGTCATTTCTCCTATTATGCAATTTATCTGTATAATGTGCTTTTTGACAATGTTTTTGGAAGGGATGGTTAACATACAATATGATGTTTCTGAAGATTTATAACCTTAATTGTTCAGTTTAAATCATCATTCATCATCTGAAAACAAAACAAAAGCTTAATTCCTAATGTGCATCTGAGTGTTTTACCCAACATCAGGAATTGCAAGACAGTACAGAATTACAAGTAACTATTTGTTCCAGTTATTTCTTAGTGAGCTACACAATTAGTAAATGTAAAAGTAATCTCAACCTAGTAGACAAAGAGTCTGTAACAAGAATAATTTTCCCTCATGTTCTTCAATCATTTCAATATTCAAAGTAAGAGCAAATAAATAAAAAGCAGCCCCACTCTGGTTCATTTTGATAACCATTTCTGAATTGCTTCCACTAACTTAGAAGGATTCCAGTGCTTAAATCACTGATTTCAATATTCCTGTTAAAAGCAGGGAACATTTTCTACTAAGTGTAATTTCTAACATGATCATATACCATAATACGAAAAGGTAAATTAATTGTTGCCTTTCAGGATGTCCCTTTTAAACAGTGAAATGAATTGCAAGTCAAATATTTCCATTATCACTCCAAATATATGCTATCACAACGAAAGACAAAAAGCTAAGCAACCTCAGAAAAATCAGTCTGCATTACAAAATCTAGTCCTGAAAAACTTAGTGAAATACCACTGCCTTGTCCAGTCTATCCATCTAGATTGTCTTATTTCCACATGTCAGCTTAATATCTGTCTTTATCTTGAGTGCCTCTTTTGCTTACGTACTGAGGCAGCACTCAAAGAAACACAAAATTCTTGGTCTAGAAAACCATAGCAGCAACATGTCAACTCAAGTCTAGAAATTTGTCCTTTTTTTACTATAAAAATAATTTCATAGATTAAGGAGGATCTGCTCATACCAGAGTACTGAAGACAAATGCTGAACTCAAGTTCTGTCTATGGAAAAACAGCGTTAGCCAACACAGTAACTGCATTGTAATAATGTCAGCAAGCTGCAGCCCCATGTAAACTGTCAGCCAAGACTTACTGAAAAAAGGGAACATCTTTGATTCAAGAAAAAACAATTATGGACAAGCAGAATTAGTAGTTCTACAACCAGCATAACACTGACCATATTTCATAACTTCCTGTCCTCAAATTTACACATATACAGCACAACCATTTCAGTTCCAAGGCTTATTCACAATTTTATTTGCTAAGCCACCGTATTTTGTTAAGCCACTGGTATCAGATTAAAAGTTTAAAAAGGCATACCACTGCAAGTATTTTGACTGAAAAAACCACTTGCCTTTCAACAGAAATGTAAACTCCAGCCCTCATTAGTAGTTGTTTTTCCACACAAACAAAGCATTTGACAATAATTGTCAGGCTAGCATAGAAAACGTAGTTTGTTAGTTACAGCAGCCCCTCAAAGAATGACATTAATTGCTTCTCTGTAAAATATTAGAAAAGAAATCCCAACAACTACCAGAGTTGCAGCAGAAAGGGGAGAATCCAAAGCTACATAGTTTTCAACACTTACTGTTTGTGGAGTTTTTACATTTCTGAGCCCTCAATCACTACAGTGGTTAAACTTGTTGCCTATAGCAGATCTGCAAGTTTCCAAAAATCTGAAAAGAAAGGACAGAAGCACATTTTCTCATTTTCCTCCCCTTAGCCAATCCTTCTTATATTCAGGAGGTAGTGGTTTACACCCTGGTCAATTAAATGGCACAAGAATGGCTTTTTTAGTGCATGAAAGGCCACGAGCTTGTTTGACCTTGAAAGACTTTTCTCTCAATTCAAAGGAAAACATCCAGATATGAAGTCAACGTGCTACAGGCTTTGTACTTTTGAACGTGTTACAGGCAGAGGCATTAGATAGCCTCCAAACCGACCCTCCCCTCCACGGGGCATTGACGTAAGAGCTGTGGATCAGGAACACCCCTTTACTGACAGCCACTTGTCAGCTGTCTGCAAGCCCTTCAGTCACACAGCTCGACCTACCGAGGTCCTAATCTCCTTGCAAGTCTTCCTTCCTGTATCTGTGATTTCACCACTGCACTGTGAAGATCACCTGTCAGCAAATTATTAAACCTCCATGCAAAAGAAAACACAGACTATGTGAAATTGCCTCTAATTGTAAGCAGCCTAGACATGCTAGGTCTAACACCAGAATATCACTAGAATTTACTTGTAATTTCTCAGATGAACCCAACCAAAATGAACTGTCATCTGGATACCAAAAAAGTTGTATTTGGGGGTTTCTTTCTAAGGTTGTTTTTAACTCCTGTGAAGCTCAGGGCTCTAGTTCAAACAGTTGCCTGGCATGACTCAGGACTATGCAAGAACCAGTGGCTGAGGGAAAGAATCATGAAGTTCACATAGCCCTTGGATCATGAAATCAGTCCAGCACCTACTGCCAGAATCATTTATTCTAACTTCTAGCTAGACACAACGTCAATCAGCAAAATGTGTCAGGAGAAATACTTACATTTATATTTCTGCCAGTTTAATCTTGCAGAAGCCTAACCTTCACTTCCAACCGCGTTCCCCGAGTTCAAGGAGAACGAGCAAACTAATTTATTCAGATTTAATCAGAGTTGACATTTCTCAGCAGTTCACAGTTAAGCATCTTCCAACTTAAATATTCTATTACTTTCAGCCAACTTCAAAACACCCTTCATGCTGCTGCTCCTGGTCCAACACTGCTAACAATGCCTGAGCTGTTTGACATTCTCCTTGCAACCTACTTCTCTATTACTGCTTCCATTCTTCCAATAACTTACCCAGCAATTATTTCTGCTCAAATGTGCTCATCTTTTTCCCTTGCATTAGTTTCCCTTTTCCTTCAGGGAATCTTAGTAACAGCAGCCTCTATTGGTACCAGGCTACCTTGTACATTCATATTCTTCCCAGTATAACTCTTGTGACGAAAGCCCATCCCTAAGGCATTAAAGTGGGTTACACTGTACCAGGCCAACATACTGTCTGCTCTGCGGAGAATGAAAACAAAAACAAAACACAGAGGAGAATGAACACTATTAAAAAAAACCCCGAAAACACAACAAACCCTAAGGACTTCTACCAAGCCCTTTTGCTGGGAAGTTTTTATTCATTGTGAAACATTTATGTAAAATTCCAATCCTAAGGAGCTGGAAGATGTGTTTCCCATGATTTATTACCAAATTGACACAAAATAAAACAAAGCTTAAAATCGAAATATCTTATTTGACCCTCGCAATTCTTTTTTCCCCACGTATTTTCAGTTTAAGGAAACTGATGGTGTTTGAGGACTCAAAAGCAAAACAAGGACTGCTAGAGTTTTTGGGGTGTTTTTAAATACACACTGTCTGTTTTCACCTTTATGAAAAAGGCTTTACTAAAATTAAGACAGCAAAGACATCTCCATACAAGCTGAATGAAGACAGAGAAAAGTAACAGTTCGTTACACATTTGATGTTGGTATGAAACACAGATATAGCTGTACCATACTTTGGTAGGTTTCTCTGAAAATAAAAGTGCTAAAAAAAAAAAAATTTGGATTTATTTTCGGTATGTCTGCTCTCCCTCCAGTCTGCCATTACAGCTTGTTACCTTCTAAGCTACTAAAAAGTCATGAAAAAACACTTTAAAAAAAAAAAAAAAAACAACGAAAAAAACCCCAGTCACACACAGCCACCCTTGCTCTAAAAAAAGCAAGCACTGACAACTTCAGTGTTGCACAACACTTTAAAAGTAAAGACAAATAAAACCCACATGCTTATTTAGTATAGCTGTAAATCACTGTGGACAAGAAGGAAAACAACACATAGGACGGAAGGCTGCATGACAGCTATCTGCAGACAAGCATTTTAATTCCTGAACAAAACTTAGCCAAGAAGTTCCCCACTTGACTGTCCCACCCAAGTTAATAAAACTTAAATGCTATCTAGTTATACGTAACCTTGCTATAAAGACCTCTAATGGAGGCTTATAAAACTAGTATTCTTGCACTATTCTGTTATGCACTCAATTGTTTTGCACAAGTTATATGTGACAGGGATTTATTTACACCGAGAGCAGCCCATTAACCCCCCAGACGTAAGCAATTCCCACTCCCGGCCCATCCCTATCCCTGCCCTTCCCAGCCCTCACCACACCTGAGCCCGCAGAGCCACCTGGCGCCACTGGGAACTCCCCCTGCCCTGCAGAGGGGCTGAGCCGAGTCACTGCTCCAAAAAAGAAGAACTGAAACCCAAGGGCGCCCTGAGCAGGCGGACCCTCTCCAGCACGAGATAAATTAGGTTGGAAAAGACCTCTGAGACGATCGGGACCAACCTATGCCCAAACACCACCCTGTCAGCCAGCCCAGGGCACTGAGTGCCACGTCCAGTCTCTCCTTAAACACCTCCAGGGATGGTGACTCCACCGCCTCCCGGGGCAGCCCGTTCCAAGCATACAGCCACCGAGAAAAAGGAGATAAAAGGAGCTTTAATATTTCTTCTTTTCCCAGTCTGAGACGTGTTGAGGACACGGGTACGAAGCCGAGTTTCACGCTGACAGAGCAGCGATCTGTCTCAGCGGTGAGGAAGCGCCGCGGGGTCTGCGACCGGCCATGCGCCGGTTGGGGCCGCTTCCCACAGGAGCCACCGCCTGCCCCGGAGTCACGGGATCCGGATCACGCCACATTCCCCGCCACCCGCACCGGCTCCAGGGAGCGCCCGGGGCCTTCTGCCGCCGCGGGCCCGGCCGGAGCTGCCTCCCGCTCCCTGGAGGCTGCGCCAGGGAACACCGGGGAGCGCGCCCGGCATCTCGGACAGCGGCGGGGGAGCGAGCGGGAAACGCTGCAACAAGGGAAAGGAAAACAACGCAACCTGACTGGGCTCCGGACCGCGGTAAGGGGGCTGCTGCCGCCGCCGCCGGGCGCGCTGGGGAGGCCGATCCCGGCCCGCGGGAAGGGGCTGTGGCCGCTCCGCTCCGGTCCCGCTCCCGGGCTGCGCCACCGCCGGCGGGCGCTGCGGAAGGAACCAACATGGCGGACGGGCAGGGGGCGGGGCCGCCGCAACACGTGACCCGGGCCCCGCCGGAGGCCCCGCCCACCGCCTGAGGGCCCGCCCCGAGCGGGGGGGGCGGGCTTTGGTCAGCCCGGGCTGAGGGAACAGCGGGAACAACGGCAACAACGGGAACAGGTCTGTAGTGGGCAACGGGAACGGCTGTGCCCACAGCCACAGCAGGGCCCTAAAAGCCCCTCGAGGGCCACACCTCTCATCGGTCACTATCGTGCGCCGTCTGAGAGCGTTCCGCTGGAAAGGACAACACTTCCACTTGCTCTGGAATGCCCTGCGTTATTAAGCCCGAAAATGCGTTTATAAAGTGTTTGCGGGTCAGTTGTTTATTAAAGGCAGTGGTCACACTGTGCTCCACAGTAAGGGCCCCAGGTGTGCAAACTCACAATTGTAAGGCAGCTTCACTTTACAAGTAGAAACATTTAAAACTGTGCTTGTGTTAATGATGGAATTCATTGAAATACAAAGCACACTATTTTTAAAAAGTAGCCAGGCACTTTTTTTTTCTGTAGTAATTCAGAATAACACCAGTTTGACTGTTTAAACAAGATCACAGGGCAAAAAGCTAAAGGAGACAGTGATAAGAGTCTTTTCTGTGCTCTTACGACCTCCCCACAAGGGCAAAATATAATTAAAATGAAAAAAACAAATTAAAGAGGTTCCCACGTCATCAAGAGGAATAGGTGATGACAGGCATAAGTACACCCGTTTGCTTAAGCAGTCATCACATGCTTCTGATCATAAGGCAGATGCAATCAGACTGGAATTGCCACTTGTAGAGATGTCTTGTTTTGGATCAGACATCAACATGGCCCAAGGAATGGAAAACAAGATCTCAGTATCATCAAAAGGAGATGTCTCCTACTGACAAGAACAGAATTGTTAAAAGGCAGACCATGCTAGAGGCAAATCTGATGATACCAGACCCATTTTTATCTAACAAAGCTGGACTTTGAAAATTTTAAAGTACTTCTTTCCTGGAATCTGCTTTCATCCAATTCTAGAATAATATGCACAAGTAAGTGCTGGAGAGGTAGGAAAGTGGACTTTAAATTATGGTAATTCTAAGGTATGTAAGTTCTGATCAGTTATAGCATTATATAAGATTTAAAAAGAAGAAAAAGCTGCATTTAGAAGTGGAGGAAATAATTATACTATTTTGCACTTAATACCTTTTGGGGAGAAACTACCATGTTTTTGTTTTAGAAAACCACTGGATTTTGTTTTGAAACAGATTGGATATATGTGAGGAAATTTAGAATTACAGGATAATTTGGCTTGGAAGGGACCTTTAAACATCATCTAGTCCAATCACCGTGCAAGGATCAGGGGCATCTTCAACTACATCAGATTGCTCAGAGTCCTGCCACCATCTCTCTGAGCAACCTGTTACAGTGTTTCATCACCCTTGTTGAAAAAAAACATATTCCTAGCCTGAATATAGTCAGTCTGTCCAGTCCGGATCACCCTTTCTCCTCCTTTCTCATCCTACTGGAACAGGCCCTGCTAAAAATCTGTCCCCATCTCTCATATAAGCCCTTTTTAGGTCCTGGAAGGCTTCAATGAGGTCTTCACAGAGTCTTCTCTTCTCCAGCTGAACCACTCTAGCTGTCTTACCTTTTTCCCACAGGAGAGGTGCTACAGCCCTCTGATCATCTTGGTAGCCTTCGCTGGACCTGCTCCAACAGGTCCATGTCCTTCCTGTGCTGGAGACCCCAGAGTTGGATGCAGCACTGCAGGTAGAGTCTCACAAGAGCAAAGCAGAGGAGCAGAACCGCCTCCCTCAGCCTGCTGCCCACGCTGCTTTTGGTTCTTTCTGGGCTGCAAGTTCATATTGCCAGCTCATGTCCAGCCTCTCATCCGTCAGCACTCCATAGTCCTTCTCCTCAGGGCTGTTCTCAGTCCATTCAACTCCCAGCCTGTATTGACACCAGGGGTTGCCCTGACCCAGGTGCAGCATCTCACACTTGGCCTCATTGATCCTCATGAGGATCCACTTGGACCCACTTCTTCAGCTTGTCCAGGTACCTCATTTTTTCAAGGTCTATTTAGAAACAAAATTCTTGAACTTCTCAGTTAAGGTGTATTTTTATTTCTTTTACATGGGAACATATAAGAAAATAGAAAAGAACCATGCTGTAACCATGGCTACTATGCTTGATTGTATAGGCACAATGGAGCATCATAGGGTTACTCTCATGATTAATACACGTGCATGAGTGCCTGAGGATCAGGAACTGAAGGCCCTTTTCCCTGTGTCCACTCTGTTATATACTAGGTATGTAACAAACACAAGAGTGCCATAGAACAATCACAAATTGTACAACAAATAATACCACTGATAGGGCTGGGCTCATGAAGTACATCTGCCAGTTCTGAGGTCAGACAGAAGAACATGCCCAGCTAGGATGTGGTTTGAAACAGGTGCACCAAAATCACTCCTCTGCAGACAGGCAGGGTCCCAGTGGTGGCTGCTGTGGGGCTGCCCTGTCCGAGGCTGCTGCTTGACCATCCCAGTGGAGGGGAGCAAGGCTGGGGCAGTGCTGGTGGGGGCAGCTGCCTCAGATTCCCACTGCCAGCAAGGGCCCCACTTCAGCTGAGACACTGTACAAGCCTGGTGTCCCCGTTCTTGCACCCCACCTTGTGCACCAATCTCCATTCAACAGCACATCCCCAGACTTGCCCAATTCTCACTGGGGTTTTGGCAGACTTCTGTCACCAGACCTTCCTTGCTTTTGTTTGGGTGCTGCCAGACAGTGACCCTTTAAACTGAAGCCACTGTCCCTGCATGCCTTGTCACCTGCCATCCACCCCTGGCTTGTCTCCCCCTGTGCAGCAACCCACCCTTGCTGCTCCCTCATATGCACCTTCATCTGAAAGCTGAAATTGCACCTTAAAGGATTTTGTTCACAGAGGTGTATTCATGGTGTTACGCCACATCAGAGTGAACAGCACAGAAAACATCCAATGGCAAATAAAGGGCAACTTTTTTGTGTGTGTGAGTAGAGGGAAGTTCTTTATCAATAAAGCTCTCTTATAATAAGATCTTGTGAATAATACTTTTTACCATCTGTAGTTGGCAAGGAGACTATGTCCCATCCTGGCAAGTGATGCTATGGCCTCAGTAAAACATGACTTTGTCGCCTCTTGGCTGAATTACAGCAGTACAAAATAAGGGGATATGAAGTCATCTGCCTTTATGGCTCTGTTAATACCAGAATGGAGCAAGCCAGCTCCTCAGCAATCCAAGAAATTATCAAAGTGCTCTTGTTTCTTTCCTTATCTTCCAGCCAGTCAGTGAATTGGGCCATTACACCCTGAAGATTCCCTGAAGGATGGTAATTCAACATATTTGCTCCTCAACCACAGCCTGTTCCCAGCTAATTTTCCTTCTTGGCACAAAAAAAGAGGTGGTTTTCTTTGTTTAAGGAGTTGCAGTTCTTTGCTTTAGTAGCAAATGAACATAGCACAGCAGATAGAAAGGAACACACTTTAAGTGAAAAATAAACAGCACAAATTTCCTTTTGGTTTTTAAAAGAAGAAAGAGTTATAAACAACAAATAGCAGCTGAGTACCTCCCTAAAAGGTGCACACTAAGAGGGATATGACAGAGACAGAAAAGGCAGGCAGTCAACAGAACAGGAGGAAGTGGATCTGGCAGTGGATCTCTAGGAACCAGAAGGAGTTTTGTTACTGGTGTTAAGGGAGCAACATTGACTACAATTAATAGAGCACTTCAGCTATAGAATAGTATCTTTGTTTTTACATTAAAAATTGTGTGAAATTCATTGTTAATTAGCTCTCATCTTCTTAAGATATGTATCACAAGTTCTGCAGCTAGAGGCTGCTTGCTCTTTAAGGGCAATTTATGTTTAAAACTTTATTGCTGCTGTTAAATCACAAGATTCAAGAAGCAGTTGAATTTACAGCATCTCTGGAAAACCCCATGGAGACAAATAGAGACTTTAGCCTTGTTCAGCATACATCTGTCCTGTGTTTGTGTGGATCACCTCTGATGTCATGCTCCTTGTAGAAGTAGCAGCATGGACATTGGAACATCATACCCAAACTGATTGTCTGCTAGAAAAAGTTGAGAGATCTTTTTCTCACCTTGAATAAACTGGAAAAAAAGAGAGACTTCAACAATATAAAAGAATCCCAGTTTTCAAAGCTTTTCTTTTGTTTCTGCACTCTTTATTCCCTGTACTCCAGTGATCTACACCCTCCTGCTGCTGTACACACTATGTAGTTGGAAGTTGGCTTTTTAAAGACATTTTGAGACAAAGCATATGATCTTAGCCAGTCACGTATTTTAAGCCTGCACAGTTACACATTTAGTGATGGGCAGTTCAAAAGAGAATGATGTTACATATTACATCACAACTGTAGTCAGTATTATAAAGTTCACCCTTGAAATGTATTCTGTCAAAAACACCCTCCAGACTTTGTAACATTTCCCTTTGCCAACATAAAACTTGGATGAGCTCTACATTACTGGATTGGCTTCAAAACCAACTGCAGGCAGAAATTATTTATAAGTTGTTCACAGCTAAAATAAAGTCTTCTGCTACATGGTGTTCTGACACAGCACCAGTGCTGCCATAAAGCTCTCCTCAACAGGACAATGACCTTCAAAATGACTGCACACAATCCTGTGCTTGCTGTGATCCACTAACATGGGTGTGTTTGCTTTCCTGTGGTTTCACTGGAAGCTAACAATAATGCTTTACACAAAAGTACTCCCACTTGAGCAGGACTACTTGTAAGCATCAATTCCAGTACACAAGTACAGGCTGGGAAGGAAGGTCAGATAGTAACTGGTCTGGCCTAAAGCTTTAAGGTGTATTTTACATCAGTGCAATTCCCCTAAAACACACATTTAATGCCACTGAAAGTTAACTGCTAACACTTCACAGAATGGAAAGATTTTTCTTATTTTTTTTCAGTAGAATACTTTAAGTGTCTCTTTGCAACATCAGGTTACACATAATTTTCCCCATAATCAGACAAAAGCCTGTCCTTCAGTCCTGGCTGGCTTTTAGTTCACCAACAGCTATTTTCTCATCTCATGCCCCAACTCCTTTCTCTGAGAGGTCACACAGCTCGATACAGAGGAGCTGACCAGCCTCAGCTGTGTCACAGTCAGATGGGTGCAGAACTGTCCTCAATTCCTCCAGCAATACTCAGCAGGTCTCTCTGCTCTGCTGATACATTTTAACCTTGACATGCAAAATGCCTGTTGTGCATTTGTAAAAGATACAGATCTCTTACTTTAGTGAGAATAATTTTTTTTTTTTAAATAAATACTTCTAGTAAACAATCAGTGAGAATCCTGTTGACTCTGGAACAAAAATGTGTATAAAAACTTCGGCTACTGGATTTCCTTCTATTCATTGTTTGTGGCTAACATGCACTAAAAAAAACCAATCAATTTTCTCAGTTCAGGATAGATGTCCCAGTTCCAGAGAGGATATCCTCTCAAGAAAGTTATTAACTCCTATTAATTTTATTTATTAAAGATGAATCCAATAATATATTTACATCTTTTTCTGAAATAATCCATTGTTTGATCCTGTATTAATTTCTTTACAGTTTCAGGACACATCATCCTACATTGTAAATCTGGCCTGCACAATGATAACTTGTCACAAGTCCTGTTTTTCTTCCAATAGCTAAAAAAAAAACTAAAGCAGAATTTCATTCTTGCTTTCATTTGCTAGCTGCTTTCTCCCCCTTTAATGTTCTATTTTTTGTATCTTTTTTTCCTCTTAGAAATCACCTCTCAAACCAATTTAATAATCTAGCACTTACTTGCAGAATGTAATTTAATTAAGGAGTGAATCCATGCTGAACATACTGCAATGCACACAAGTATGTGGACTGCAGTTTTGGAAATAGTTTGATAACTGTAAATGAAACTCATGTTCTGTGAAAGAACTCCTCCTGGAGATGAAAAAAAATTCCAAGTACCTAGTCCCTTCAGGAAAAAACTGCAGCACTTGGAGTATTTTTAATGGCTTTGCTAGCAAATATTCTGCTCAAATACAGTGTAACCATTTCTTCACTTTACCCTTTTATTTCTTTACATATTTACATAACTTGAAAACACGTAAGATTCATTCATGACATCTTTAAAAATACATCAACAGTTTTTTAAAACTGATTTTGCAGTTTTTCGTGGCAGCACCCACATAATATCAGTACAGAATTTAAAATTACAGAGTTTCAACAGAGATACGTTCTCATACACATTTCCAAACCACTTATTAAAGAGGGACAGCATTAGAAACAAATCCATCTGCTGTGATACCACTGTTCTCCACATTCATTGCAAATAACGTAAGTCAACATTTGTTCATCTGGATTTGTGTTTCGCACCCAAGCTGGAAGAAAGAGAGTTCCTCTGGCAATCATAGTGACAGTGCAATCAAATTTTTCACAGCGTCTGCACTTTATTTTGTTTGTCTGTGTGCCATTAATAACCTGTGGAAGCTGATGTTCCTGAACAGATGATTTTGTGTACAGAGCCCTGAGCTGTTTCAGTTCATCGCTGGCCATGTCCATCACTGTCATCTCAGCAAAAGCCTTTGGGCTCAAAGTCCCTGAAAAAAGGTTATGTTTTAAGTGGCAACTTTTGGGGTTCTTAAGGTTAGAGATTTTACTTCTGATGCAATTTTTGTACTTTTTATCATTTTTAGCATGAAGAGCAAAAACATGTTCTTCAATTTCTTTAGCCAGCTCTAGCCATTTAACAGTTTCTTCTTCATCTTCAGCAGAACCAATCAAAGCTTTATAAAGAAGATCCACACATTTACACCTCAGAGCTCTCATTGGATCCTGCTGATTTGCTTCGCCAACAACAGAGTTAGAATCTTCATGAATAGTGTGTTGTTCCTCAAAAGAAGAATGTTGATTCATACTGCCTTCTGCATTGTTACAAACCACATTTTCAACAGTTTGTGATGGGACCAAAATGTTGGAACTAGTATCATCTAATGCCTCCTGCTGACATGGTCCCTCAGACAGTGACTGCTCTCTAGGAACTACACTGAGATGCTCAATTTCCTCTTTCACACACACAGAAACTGACTTTTTAACCTGCATTGACTGAGCACAGTTATTCTTGTAAAGTGTTTTCCACCTTGATAATAACTGCTTTGCTTTCTTTTTCAGCCCTCCTGAAGGGCAGCTCTTGAGTACTCTATATACAACCTTGGTAACTTCTGTCCCTTGAAGATATTCTATGGTCATATCAACATTTTCAAGTTCTTTAAGATGATCCTCAATATCTTGCAAATTGTTCTCAGACAGCAGTTTTTCAATACAATGGGTTCTGTGTATAATATTTTTCGGATCAGACATTTTTAAACCTGAAAACAAAAAAAAAATCATCACCTTTCCTGAAGTTGTGACACTACTTCATCTTCTTATATATTCACACAAGGCTTTCTTTTCATTTTATGCTATTTTACACTATTTTATTCATATATATCACTGGGTTTGCCACCATTTTCTTGAAATGGTGTACAGAAGCCTGAAACACCATTCTGGTTCCAATGTGACCCTCAACTTTTCACTTGCTATACAAGAGATCATGCCATATCTCTTTCAAAAGTTTCTCCTTACAGCTATCAGAGAAGCAAGTTGGAGCAGTGACCTTTATCTGAGGTCCTATTGCTGCCCTTTCCCTTGCTAGTTCTGGCATCATATTACAGATGGATTATCAAGATGGGGCAGCTCAAAAACAGTGACATCTGCAAAACAGTTTCAGAACACTGACATCTATGAATTTTGAAAATTCTTAAAGGTTAAAGGCAGATGCATCTGTATTTTCTTGCAGCTGTAGCATTGTTAAAGCATGCTCCCACATATTCTGATGCATAAAGGAAAATCAAAAGGGATCTTCAGAATGCAGAATCTCATGGTTTCAATAGTATTTCCTTTTGATTCCTTTTCATCAAGCCCTTGGACCAAAAAATGCTCAGTGCATTGTTACTGCAAATTTACATGCAAAAAAAAATGTTTATACTACTAGCATTATTCTTCTACTTGCTGAAAAGGAGAATTAAATGTAGAATGCAGAAATTAATGATGTGTTGTAAGTGCTGTGTTCCTCTAGTCTTCTACGTTTATGCACAAAATCAGTGTTTTGTCTGAAATTGCATCCTGATTCTACTTCAGAAAAACTCTATCTGACAGAGAAAAAATCTATCTGACAGAGACAAGGCTAGCTGCACACATCCATATGGGAAGGAACTTATAAGTAGGTTTCTTGCAGCATCACTGTTTCTATGATATAAACTCCTGAGAACAGGGGTAGAGAAGTGGTAAGAGATACCACTGGGTAATTTGCACACTATTGTTTCTATGACCACCACTAGCCACCTTGTCTTCTGCATGACAGAAACAAGTTCCAAACTTAGGTAGGACCTCAGAGCTCCACAAAAGAAAAGGACAGAGAGGATAAGACTTCATGTTTTTCAACAGAAACAGAACCAACCCACCCTCCACAGTGAATGTTCTCAGCACTCCCTTAAGCTGTATTTAAACACTCTTGTCTTACATTTTGAATTCCTGCAAAACCTCAATAATGGCCATTACAGAAACTAATTTATTACTCAAGAAGTTTCAAAATCACAGAAACAGGATGCAGTTTTGACATAATTAAGCTGAGCCCTGTGCATCATCATACTAAAAAAGCACATGTAAGTGCATCCACTCCTCTGTTCTGCTACAGGAACACAGAGGCTGTGAACAGAAAGAAGTGCTTTGTCATGTAGAAGAGCCCTCACAAAGCAAGAACAGTTCCCTGTCTCCAGAATACTAAGAAGCTGACATTAGAAAATTGTTATCTGCTGATTTACAGTTTTTCATGCAATCCAGGGCAGAGTTGGTGACAGTTCTATGTTAAGCTGGTATGACTGCCCTATGCCTTGGAATCAGTTCTGCTTCTTCCAGAGCTTGTGTCTATCTACGTGTGTGTTGTATTATGCTCATGCACCATAAAATAGATTTATCTAAATGCAAGATGACTTAGTGAACTCTCAATATTTATCATACAGGACTATGGCCACACAAAGAAATTATCACACACAAACTGCTCTGCTGATAATTTGTCAGTGCATATACTTCTACCCTGTGGCAAAGGTGAGGTATTTTGATCTCTCATTGAGGACTATACTTCATAGAATGTTTCCTCTCTAATATTGCAGGGTGAGGATCTGTATGTGAGAAATCCATATGCAAAATCCATATACAGAATCTGTGGGTATCACCTGCTTCATGGCAGTGCTCCTTGCTCATCATTATCCACCTTACCCTACACAGTCCCCCAGCGTGGCAAGGTTCTACCTCAGGACTCTTACACTAAGGCAATACATTTAATTATTAGAAATTTTAAATCTTCTTAGTCGTGCACAGACTTTTTCAAGTTCATGCAACATTAAATTCAAGTTTGTAAATGTTTTGGCAGCAGTTAAATAAACAAACTGAAAACATAATATGGACATCAAATTATAAACAATTGTTATAAAATAATTTTGGAAATTAAACCACCTAATAGACTACTGACATTTAAATCAAAACAATCACTTTTAAGGAAATGCTTTCTCAACATGTACAAATTATAGCAAAGAGTGACTCCCTTCAAATGTACTAAGCAATATTAGGTAAAAGTAATAGAAAAAGTAATCAAATATTTTAATGGAGAGGGTTATTCACTGGCAATTGGGAGAAGCATAAGAAACAGCAGAAAAAAACACTCAATAAAGGTAATAATCAGTGATATCAGAGTGGTTTTTGCAGAGAAAATATTCTTGGAATGATCCTGGCTTTGTTGTGTGTACCTAGTTTGCAAAAGATTTTAAAATCTTTCAAGGTGAAAAGCAATATATACTTCTGAAGTATTACATTAACTACTGAAATATTATACAACTACTCAAACATAAATTTCATCTCGGTTTCCAAATTGTGGTGAATAAAAAGTTGTTTGTACATTTGTTACGCTATTAATCAAGTAAGGACCAGATTTATCACCAAGGTTGACACAGACCATTGTTTTACACAAACAGAAATTGAACAGAGATTCCTGAACTTATAAGGAGCATATAAAGTAATCCAATGGTTCATTTTACTACCGTGGTTTCTTTCAAAGGATGAAGCAAAGCTCATTAATACTGCAGAACCTGCATAGCATTTTATATTAGGTCTGAATATCAAGCACCTTTTCTTCTTTTCTAATCAAGGCACAACATGATTGTCACATAACTGTAGAAAACATGTTTTTCTCATTCTTGTAGGGAAAAACTTGACATTACTGATATTGGTAATACTGCAGTGTATTTTCTAGCCAAAGTTCACTGGGAACCCAAGCATAGCAAGCCTGAGTTCTTCCCTGCTCAGACTCCTGTTCTTTGAACTCCACTTTTTCTGTTATACATCAGATAGAACAGTAAGTTGGAAGAAGCCCGAAAACCTTTTGAAGAAAATGCAAGTATTTCACAGAAATCAATTCCAAACGGAAAATTATTCTACCACTTGAGGGAGCTGTGGCATAGCAAACTCATGGAATCTTTTGAAATGTGCATGAAAAACTCTAGCCTGTGAAGAAAAAACATAAAACAATTACCCTATGGCCTTCAAGAGACTTCACATTTTTATGGTACATATTTGCCTAATTTTGGCAAATAAATCGTGTAGTCTCCATAGATGCTGGGATACAGGAGGGAAATGGTGCATCCCTTATCCAGTTATCGTCTGTACATTGCTCTCTCTTTTTTAATTTGGAATTTGACTGCTTTTCTACCTGATTTAATGTAATTTGACAAATGCTGCTGAGCAAATATTTACAAAATTAACTGAATCGAACTCAGTCAGCACTGTTCTGCTGTGTTCCTAATTCCAAGAGACAAGAAATCCCAGAAAGGCAGAGTATTTTTCTTAAGTCACGAAATGAATCCTGTATCTTTGTTAAGGTAGAGCTGTAAGAAAAAGAACGAACAAATGGTAGCATTACAATTTTGTGCAGTAGAAAACAAACATCCTCATCCCTCCCACAACTGCACAAGGCATTTCATTTTAGCAATGACAGAATCACAGAATGGTTTGGGCTGGAAGGGACCTTAAAGAACACCCAGTTCAGACCCCTCTACAATGGGCAGGGATGCCATTTACTAGACCAGGTTGCTCAGAGCCCCATCCAACTTGGCTTTGCACACTCCCAAGGATGAGGCAGCCACAACTTCTCTGGGCAACCTGTTCTAGTGCCTCACCACCCTCTCTGTAAAGCATTTGCTCCTAACATCTTATCTAAATCTGCTCTCTGTCAATCTAAAACCATTGACATTTGGTTTGTCACTATCTGCCCAGATAAAAAGTCCCTCTCCCTCCTTTATATGAGCATCTAAAGGTACTAAAAGGTCACAGTGAGGCCTCCCCAGAGCCTCCTCTTCTCCAGGCTGACCAACTCCAGCTCTCTCAGTCTGTCTTCACAGGAGAGGTGCTCCAGCTCTCTGACCACCTTTGTGTTCCTCCTTTGGACCTGCTCTAACAGGTCAGTGTTTTTCCTGTGCTGAGGATGCCAGAGCTGGATGCAGCATTCCTGGTGGGGTCTCATCAGGGCAAAGCAGAGGGGCAGAATCCCCTCCCTGACCTGCTGGCTGCGCTGCTTTTGATGCAGCCCAGGGTGCCATGGGCCTTCTGGGCTGCAAGCCCCCACTGTTGGCTCACATCCAGCTTTTCATCCACAGGAACCCCCAAGTGCTCCTCTGCAGGGCTGCTCTCAATGACTTCTTCTCCCAGTCTGTGCTCACATCTGGGACTGCCCTGACCCAGGTGCAGCACCTTGCACTCAGACCTGTTGAACCTCATGAGGTGCTCGTGGGCCCATTTCTCAAGTTTGTCCAGGGCCCCCTGGATGGCATCCTGTCCTGCTGCTGTGTCACCTGCAAACTTGCTGAGGGTGCACCAATCCCACTGCCCATGTCACTGATGAAGATATTAAAGGGCACCNAACTTGCTGAGGGTGCACCAATCCCACTGCCCATGTCACTGATGAAGATATGAAAGGGCACCCGTCCCATAAGAGTCCTGAGGGACACCGCTCATCACTGGCCTCTACCTGGACATAGAGCCACTGACCACAACTCTCTGGCTGCATCCACCCAGCAAACTCCTTATCCACTGACTATGAATGAGTCCATCCATCAAATTCAGTCTCTCCAATCAGGAGACAAGGATGTCATGTAGGACCATAAAAAAGGCCTTCTGGAAGTCTTTGATAGATGACTAGTCTAGATAGATGACATTGGCCAGTGTTCCCTTGCCAACCCTTGCTGCCACTCCATCCTAGAAGGCCACCAGATTGGTCAGGCATGACTTGCCATTAGTAAAGCCATGCTGGGCTACCTGGAATTACCTTCATGTCTTTTGTGTGCCTTAGCACATCTTCTAGGAGGCTCTTCCTAGGCACACAGGTAAGGCTCGTCAGTTCCCTGGATCTTTTATTCTCCCATTTTTAAAAATGGAAGTGATGTTTCCCTTTTTCCAGTCACCAGGGGCTTCACCTGACTGCCATGACTTTCCAAATATGCATGAGAACATCTGTTTGAATTCCAAGTGTACACTGAAGATTACAAGGCTCATATTTACAATGAGACTCTGTAATACTGTGCTGATGAGGCACTTTCTTGCCAAATCATTAGGAGCTCTCACTCTGACTGCACAGTACAATGAGTCACTTGTGTGTACAGGAAGAAATGATGCCAATCAATAAAAACCTTGTAAGTCAGTTCACTTCAAATAAAAAAAAAAAAAAAATCAGGCTACCTCAGATTTAAAATATGGCCATCCTGTAATAATGCCAAGTTGAATCAGAACATTTTTAATCAGTAAAATAACTGTTTAAGTAAGAGAAAACCAACAAATAAAAAGAAACCTCAGCCTGAGACACTTGCTGTTAAGTGCAAATTCAATCCCCAGGAAAAACACTGCCCTCTCCAAAAGCATTTGGGCTAAATGCTTTGTCTTTGCTTTACATCTTAGTTTGTGCAAAGCCATAGCCCATTTTGTCTTAACCCTGAAAAACCAAGACAAAGTCAGAATGCATCCAAGCAAGTGTGTATGAATGTCTCGGAAGGGTGAACACCAGTCCTCCCTCATCCCTACCTCCAATGTAGGTGAGCTTTTCTCCAAGAAATTCTATGTAATTGGAAAAAAATCCAGACCACAGCCCAGACAAGGATCAGAAGTCAAGCACTCCTAGCAGTGTGTGCTGGTTTCAGCTGGAGTAAATTTCCTTCACAGTGGCTGTTATGAGGCTGTGTTTTGGATTTGTGCTGAACACAGGCTGATAATACACAGATATTTTTGTTATTGCTGAGCAGGGCTTACACAGAGCCAAGGCCTTTTCTGCCTTTCCTACTGCCACACTGGTGAGGAAGTTGGGGGTGTCTGGGAGACTGGGAGGAGACACAGCTGGGACAGGTGACCCCAACTGACCAAAGGGATATTCCAGACTATGACATTATCCTCAGTGTATAAAGTGGGGGGAAGAAGTAGGAAGAAAGGGATTTGGAGTGATGGAGTTTGACTTCCCACTATTACATGTGGTGGGACCCTGCTCTCCTGGAGATGGCTAAACAGCTGCCTGCCCAGGGGAAGCTGTGAATTAATTCCTGGTTTTGCTTTGCTTATGTGTGCGGCTTTTACTTTTCCCATTAAACTGTGTTTATCTCAACCCATGAGTTTCCTGGCTTTTATCCTTCCCATTCTCTCCCCAATCCCACTGGTGGGGGCATGAGTGAGAGGCTCCAGGGAGCTTGGCTGCTGGCTGGGGTTAAACCACCACACGGTGGAATAAATTTTCTGCGAACATTGTGTTAAAAAATGTTAATGCTATAGCAGAGATGGTGCATAGCATAGTCCTGGAAACACCAGCTTACTCTGGGCAACCTAAATTCCATATAAACAATGAAAATTATCAAATGCTATTTTAAACTCAAGAGCCTAAGCAAAAATCAGAGAATTCTCACAGCTGGCCTCCAATCCCAAAAACATTTCTCCATCCTATCTACATTAGAAGAGCAGATCTCAATGAAGTCACCAAGAAACCATTTATTGGCGCTTTTATTTCATCTTGGCAAAAATCAGAGCTCTTTCTGCCTCTCCAAAGGACTGCCTCCCACACCTAAAAAATTCAGAACTAGACAGAAATTCATCTTCAAAGAATAGTCACATGAATAAAGCTAAGTTAACTTTGCTGAGAACTGAGGCAATACAACAGTATAATTTCCAGCTGTCCATGACCACTGACACCTCAGTGACCAAGAGAGTCACCTCTCACTCACAGATCCAGAAGCAGTGGAGTACACAGTACTACTATGGAGAAGTAGCTTTGTTCTGCATCTTTTACATCAGCGACTGCTTGAACTACAGTACTCTTAAGTAACCTGAAGCTACACTGTCTCAACCTCATGTTTCTCTCAGTGAAATCATTCTTTCACAGCTTTTTTGCCAGACTAGGGAGTGTGAAGAGGAGAGATGGCAGAGTGTATCACATTCATATCAAGATGCACAGAGTATCTCCTTTTACAAGACCAATTTTTAATACTTATTTGGAGTTGCTTCTCCTGGATCCTCCATTTTTAATTAAAATAGAATTCTTATTTCCCTAAAAAAAAGCAAAACAAACAATGAGTAGAGTGCATAATGAAATTCTCAAGCCTCAGGGATCAACCCCAATGCAGAGCTGTCAGCACATTTTTCTAATAAGATCAAACATACGTGGATTACTAAGATAGGAAAAGCTGTTGTCCTTACCAGCCTGCTTAAGCACTGGCTTCGTTTGACATCAGTATGTGAGCCAGAGCTCATGAAAAGGTTCAAGATATTACAGCTATGCCAGACAAATTAAACCCTGACTTGTTCCATGGCAAAAAGTAAATGAGAAAATACTTTACAAATTGAACAGCTAGAGCTGTTTTGAGTCCTAGGGTACTCCACTGATGTTAGAGAGGATACACATCCCAGCAGAGACATTACATTGCTAATGGCTCCTTTTAATAACTTAATTTACAGTTAAACTGATTCGCACTGGAAGATATTTTAGCTCTTCCTATCTCCTGTCTTCCTTAACCATGTGGATTTTTCTTCTGAATGAAGTAGTTAACTACTTGAAACACTGAAAATGTTAGAAGTAATGCATTATTCCACTGATATGAAATCTTTATTTCTATTGATATTGTTGATCTTGTCAATAAAATAATTTGAAGGTGTTAAAAAAAGTTACAAAATTCACTTTTAACAAGTTACAGATTACAAGTGTCAAGTGGAGGTATCAACTAATCTCTTCCACAATAGGACAGCTATACAGACTCATCATATGTTCTAATACATTATGATTCCATGGGGCAATAATAAAATGTATATATAGTTCTGAGAGATTTGTCATCAACAATTCCATTGGTAATTATGTATAAATAATGTGGGCGTCTATTTGCTTAAAATTTGCACCATTTCACATAGAGAAACACTTGTGTGGTTTCTGTAATCTACAACTGGATTATTTTTGAATATTAACAAACTTTATTCTAAAACTAATTTCCTAGTTTGCGCATAAGGTCACAGAACTGTTCCACGGGGCTTTCTGGTTTTTCAAATTTTCATGACAAAGCCTTGTCAAACTTGGCAAAGAAATCCCTTCTCTCTCAGCCACTTTCCACTACTTGTCAGTATGAGGTACTAGCTGGGGCTTCAAGCAGGTCAAAAGTCAGGCTTTTGACACACAGGGCACATTTTCTAAACATGAACTCCCATTTTGGCCTCAAGTGACAAATACATAGGAAAAGAAGTGTGTTGAATGAAACTGAAGCAGATGACTCAGACATGACTTAATGCTACCTAGCTGCAGTAGAGACACAGATTGTGACATGTATTTTGCACTAATTAAGTTGAGCTGCTACAGTAAAGTTAATCATAGGATTCAGGCTTTTGGTAAGGCTGTACACAATTTTGCACAAATTGTACAATAATTTTTGTGATTATACATTAACAGAGTCTCCTGCAAGCTAAAGAGTATAGCTTATCATCTGCACAAAAATCCAAGCTTATTAGAAATCTGGCATTTTCCCAATGTGTCTCCATCATGAAGAGCAAAACTTAAGCTGAGCCAAGCAGAAAATGCTAACATCACTCCTTTAACCACACTTGCCTCAGTATTGAACCAAAACTCCACTGTGTGAAAAAGAGCTTTTTGCACTTTGTGAAATTACTGCTTCATTTCCTAACATTCATGTTTTTCCAACAGTAACAGATTTTAGAATGAAACAGAATTATTGTTAAATCTGACAGACAACATGTACAATGTTTCACTATTTTCCCACAGCACGAGGGTGTTACAAACATTCTTCTTCACTCAAGAAACATCTGTTGAAAGAAGTACGACCTAAGAAGATTTGTGTCATCATTTATTAAATAACCACTTTTATATGATATAGTTTAGTCTCCTAAACTATTCATCTGGATGGATGCAAATGTTCATATTCATACTTTCAATCACTTCAGACAGCAAACCAGCCAAACCATTTCAGGAAGGCTGTGACAGCTCCAAGTAGAAACCAGTTTCTTCAACATACATTAACTGTATTGCCTTATATAGGTAACAGTTTCAGTTCCTTAAATGTTTGGGTGCTCTCTTAACACCACTGGGATTGTACCACTCAGCTGCTCTGCTCCCTCTACTCAACCTCTGTGCACAAGAAGCATTCTTAACATTGTCCTCCAAACACTGGAAAATCATAACTCAAAATTCCCAGTATACTGAGATTGGCTTATAGACTATAATGCTCTTAAAAGTAAAAGAAAGGGAACTGCTCTGAATTTCTTTTAAGACTGTAAGACTCTAATCTTCCCATCTTTCCACCACAGACAAAATGATTAGGAGTTTATACTTTTTTGAAAATGAAAGGTTACACTATTGTGCATAAAATGGTTCCAAGGGCCAGTACTTGAAAAAAAACCCCTCAAAGTTTTACATGTTCTATTATAAATACAAAAGACTGACAATTCTTTTCCTCTTTACCTATAAACATGTTACCTTTCATGTTCATTCTTGGCATTACAGCTTTCCTCCACTATTTTGTAATTTCGTCTTAAATTTCTTGCTCATTTACCCAAGTAGAATTAGTGCTTTTTAAATCTACTGGAAAGAAGAACATGTTGTGAGGTGCAGGTTTAACGTTGGCTTTTAAGTAACAGATCTCATCAAACTTTCCTGCATGTCCATCTATTTTTCAGTCTTCATAATTATTGTCTATATCCTCTTGCAGATGTACTGATTTGAAACCTAGACAACCTCAATCTAAACAAAGCTTTCCTAAAATGGAACGCACTTCCTTCTTTCAGTGAGCTTCTGCATTGGCACAGAAGTCTTGAGACTGTCTTGAAGACAGATGCCTAAATCAGTAAGTAAAAATGTACTTAAGGCATATCCACCTAAAGTACATTTGTTTACTTACTACTTTAGGAAGAAAATATGAATTATTTTGGAGAGAAATAAACAATTCTTTCTCTTGAACACATTTCCTTTACAAAATAGCTTTAAAGATTGTTCTTATTCATATAGAGCTAGCAAGGACTTCAGTTGTAGCACACTATAAGCAAAGGTAAATGTTTAGTTTGCAATGTCTTTTTATGGAAAATTGTGCTGACAAATTAATATAAAAATGGAACACGTAAGTAATAAAAACATGCTTTATGAACTTCTGCAAGCTTTTCATCATTTGTCAGATGAACACTATGTTTTCATTGCTTTTACATTCATTTTTTTACTTAAGTCTTGGCTCTATACTATTTCTATTTGTCATTCCATTGCCAGGGCCATATGTAGATTAGATATCACTTTGCTGTTGTTTTACATGTTTTCCACTGAAAAATTATAAAACTTTTTTCCTTTAAAAATGAATCCTTTGTATGCAAGAGAGTACATATGCTCCTGAGAAGACCATCCATCCTGAATGGATAAAGAGTACGATTTAAACAAACAGTATTTGTAAAATATTATTAGTGTCTGCTAAAATTCCTTATGCTGAAACATGAACACTTAGAAGTGAAAGTGCATAATTTCTTAATACTTGAAAGTCTTGATCAAAAACACATGATGTACTGGTTCAAATAAGGGGTGAAATACACTTGAAATGGATTTTTATATATTTAACCACTAAAATAATACTACATTTAAAAGCGTGAACTCTAACTCCTTTTTATATGCCAGCATATGCCTTATTTCAAGACATCAATGCTGCAAGGAGACCAATATAAAAAACACATAAAGAAATTCCATAATAGTACCATCACAGATATCCATCCTGCAGTTTCCAAGGTCAGCCTTTTCTGTGAGTGGAATTACAGCCACTTTTGACATAAATCAGGATAGTTACAGCAGCTGGGAGCAGCAGCCCAGCCATGTGCATTTGGAAGCAGCTGACATTCACTTGGCATGGAAGCCAGCCACAGGTGACAGCTTGTCTGGCCGAGGTTTGGGGTCAGGCTCACGACACCAGGGGCTGAGCATCACCACTGAAACCTCTATCTCGGTCACCAGCCCGCGAAACCTGGGGGAGATCAGCCTGCAGATCTGCCTGCAGTCGCTCCCGGGAAACGGGTGGGCCACGGGCACGCTAACTCAGTGAGTTTCTCTCCAAATCCTTCATTAAAACTTAAAAAAAATCACAGACGTAATTAGGTTGGAAAAGATCTCTGAGATCATCGAGTCCGGACTGTGATGACCGGACACCACCCTGTCAGCCAGCCCAGGGCACTGAGTGCCACGTCCAGTCTTTCCTTAAACACCTCCAGGGACGGTGGCTCCACCGCCTCCCTGGGCAGGACATTCCAGCCTCTAATCACCCTGTCTGTGAAGAAATTCTTCCTAATGTCCAACCTAAACCTCCCCTAGCTCCTCATACCCATCCCTGCTACATACACATCCCCGACCCGTCTAGCTTAAGTTTGACCCACTGCTCCCTGCTCCGGGGCGAAATGCCGCCCCGCCTCACAGCCCGGGCAGGAGGAAAAGCAAGCACGGCCCTACCTGCCAACCCCCCCGCTTCTCAGGGCGCTGTTCCCCCTTCCCCTCGGTCCCGAGGCCAGCCGGGGCTTGCACCGTTCTGAACGGCAAACCGGGGCTGGGGAGCAGTCGGGCGCGTTCGTGCCTACTGCGACTGCCCCCCGACCTCACTGCCAGCGCCAAGGGCAGGGCAGCGTCTTCCCGGACACCACCGAGGCGGGGAAGCCGCACTCTTGCTGTTCCCGGCGAAGCACACGGCGCTGCTCCCGCACGCCCCGTGCCCCGGCAGCCAGGCCGGCGCCCTCACCTCCGCAGCAGGGCCCGCCATGGCGCCTCCCGCCCGCCTCCTCCGCCGCCGCCATCTCCGCGCCCTGCGGGCCCGGGCGGCTGCGCGCTGGCCCCGCCGCTGCCGGAGCGCCGGCGGACACCGGGCTTGGGCAGCCCCGCTATGGGCGCGGGGTGGCCCCGGAAAGAGAAACCACGTCCCGGTGTACCAGAAATAGTGTGGCCGGCAGGATCAGGAAAGCGATTCTTCCCCTGTACTCGGCACCGCTGAGGCCACACCTCGAGTACTGCGCCCACTTCTGGGGCGCCTCACCCCGGGGAGGACACTGAGGTGCTGGAGCGTGTCCAGACAAGGGCGACGGAGCTGGTGAAGGGTCTGGACCATATGTCCTGTGAGGAGCAGGGATTGTTTAGCTTGGAGAAAAGTAGGCTTAGGGTGACCTTATCACTCTCTACACCCACCTGATAGGCGATTGTTGCCGGTTATGGGTCGGGCTCCTTCTCTCACCTAGTGACAGGATGAGAGGACATAGCCTCAAGCTGTGCCAGGAGAGGTTTAGGTTGGACATTAGGAAGAATTTCTTGACAGAAAGAGTGATTAGATGCTGGAATGGGCTGCCCATGGAGGTGGTGGAGTCACCGTCCCTGGAGGTGTTTAAGGAAGGACTGGACGTGGCACTCAGTGCCCTGGGCTGGTTGACACGGTGGTGTTGGTCTGGGGTTGGACTGGATCTCAGAGGTCTTTTCCAGCCTGACTGATCCTGTGATCCTGTGATTCTGCTGTTGGATGACCATGGCAGTTGTATTCACTGTGGGCTCCCGTGCTGTGCCGCAGAGTGAAAGCACTCCGGAGAGGGCAGCAGCCATGGAAATAAGTTACTGTCCCATGCAGCCTCAGGTGTGAGGGCACAGTTTCCGCGGAGGCTGCTGGCATGTTCTGGGCATGGATCTGGCACATGACGTGGCTGTGGGGCAAAATGGACAGGGGGATTCTGCCCTACAGCCCCTTTGCAGGGCATGGCCTTCCTTCAGTGTTCATCTGCGTGGTTTTGGGAGCACCACCATGCTCCCCTCAGCCCTGAGATGAATGAAATATGGATGACATTCATGTGATTTTAAACTTTAACCTCAGTCATTATATGGTCCTTCTCAAGCAAACACAGCTTGGAAGGGCAGTGTGACACACAAGGTAAATGAGTGTCAGACCTAAGGCTAGCAAAGAACAGAGAAAAACATTGTAAAACTTCTTGTTTTCAACATGGTACTGTGTTACATTTGGCATAACCGACTAGTCTTCTGGATGATAAATGGAGTTATTGGTATACACAGAGTTAAAAAAAATAAATATTATAAAATTTCACAGGATTACAGCTTTTGGATGTAATGAAGAATGCAGGACATATAAGATTATGCAGTAAACACCTAAAAGTTCATGTAGTTTAGTCAAAGCAAAGGTATTTGTCATTGCCTTTTTTGCAGTGTTTTCCTCTTTCACATATATTTCACACAGGTGTTAAAAATGATTTTTTAAGAGGTTAATACTTCTAGGATTTTGGCTCTACAGCAAATCTATAGATGATTCTGGGGTTTATACTCAGCTACAGTAAAAAGCTGGTATGACTTTTTTAATACTTTTGTTTTATTCACTAATGAGGCCTGTGTTGCCCTCTGCTGTCAGTAATCTGATTTTACCTACCTGAAGGTGCCAAATAGGTTTTGGCAAGAATATCACATACTGCAAACAGGCCTCTTTTTCCTTATTTTGACGCATTGAACATAACCATTACTAATCACATAGGGAAAAAATATGGTTGTATAGGATGTAAAAACAAATAGATAAGCAATTTATTAAATTACTGTAGTGAACAAGCTGATCAGTGCTTGTCACTGTGATCTCAAATGTTTCCTTGTTAGTGCTGCAGTGGTTGCATTATACACTGATTGCTAATGCTGTTCAATTCTTAACTCACAATGTGTTTATGCCAAACTCGTGAGTTCATCAGTGATTGAACATGTGATACAGTGATTAGCCCTGACTAGCTGAAGGCCACAGTTGAAATCAGGCTTCCTTTTTGCCTTGTCTTTGTGTCTCATACAGCAAAAAAGTGTGGGACAAAACCTATGCCAAAGAGTTTTATTAAACAAGAGATGAAGAATTTGAAGCATAGCTGTCCAGAAATGGTACAGTAACATACTAGCAGAGCAGGATCAGAACCTTCCAGGTCCAAATGTGGCATGTCATCCAGTGGCCTGTGTTACATATTTTGAAGTATTTCTGCAGCATACCTAGGTCAGGAACTCAGCAGCAGCTCTCATTGCCATATCTAAGAGTTTGCAGTTTAGTTTCAGTTTGGAGCTCCAAGGCTTTAAATGCCACTTTTCTTTAATCTTTTTCTACCTGTGTGATTGTGAGAACAGTATGTGCAGAATTCCTTATGTCCTCAACAGAAAGTACCTTGCTTCCTACAGAGGCACAGATCTCCTTTGGCAGGAAGGCAAAAAAAGGAGCATGCTTGTTCCTTGTGATTGGCCCTCCTTTGAGAAGGGATCAAAACTGAGGATGCCCCTGCTGGACACTGGTTTCTCACTCAAAGGACTGCTTGGGCATCTCCATTAAATTGTCTTTGACCTAATGAGTAAGGGATTATTATTCCAATTTCCCCTTTATAGATCAGATGCAATAATGCTTTCTCAATTACCTCTGAAGTAAAGCAAAACAAAACAAAAATATGATTAAAATTATACACTCACTAAATTAATACATATATGCACATGTGTGTAATGATATATGTGTACATCTTTGTATGGTTTTCCAGCATAATATCAGTGCTGCTCTAACAGTGACAACTTCCTTGAAACCTCAGTACTGGCTATGATAAGTATCTGCATGTCTAGAAACATAGGCTTCTATTCAACCAAGTGAGATATTCTGCCATCTGGTAAAGTATTAAGTATCCAGAGAACTATTTGGAAAAATGTTAGGCAATGTCCATCATAAGGTTCCTGTAGAGAATAGTATATGCTTCAAATAAGCCTCTGTAATTTATTTTTTTTCTAATATAATGATTCTATTTAAAGATAAAAAACACCCAAAACCAAATGCATGGATATTATTTATTCATGATTTTTAAAAAAATATTTTTATTTTTAAAATTGTGTCCTGTCTTAATGTCATAATTGGATCTATGACATTCATTTCATGGTCCACCACAGTAATTTTTTCTGGAGAACTTTCTTCAGTTTAAGGTTTCTTTGTTTAAAGGTTATCCTGTCAATACGTCTGAATTTGTATTGATTTTAGAGTTGCCAGAAAAAAACCCCCAAAATCTAGAAATGTGATTCTGTTCATGAAAAGGCTCCCTACCTTTCTGCTAGCAAGTGATGAAAAAAATAACATAATATGAACACCATGAAGCAAGGCATTACAATTAAATAAAATGAAATTATACAGGGATCAAAGTGTTTTAAATAGTCATCTCTTCCTCCATCCTTAATGATATGTGGAAGGGAATCCTATATAAATGTCGTATCCATAGACTGTGAAAATCAAAGAATTGGGCACCATACTTTGGGACTCAGATAGGTTTCATTTCGTGAGAGTACCTTCCCTCACAGCATTTGAAGTGTGTTGATTCACACAAAGAATGACTTTTTGGGTGGTTGCTCATTTCAAGAGTCACTTTCACATTTTTGGGCCCTGATCCAGTTCTGAGAGGGAGGTGGATGAGGGCCTGGATTTCCTTAGGCTGGCGTTGAGCTGATGCTGCTCATGTGTGATGAGATAAAACCTCCAACACTGAGCAGGGGATGAGCTTGGCTGCTCAGCTCTCCTGGTATGGCTGCCCATGCCATTTATATCCATGTCCAGAGATTCCTCTGCATTTTCTCTAACACTGGAATGTGCTGGATTTAGGATTATGAGGATGATGCACATAAAGCCAACTGGGTAGTGAAAATGAGAGCTTTTTCCCATGCTCTTCCTCCTGGCAGGAGTTCCAGTACATGGTGGGGGTATCATACCACCTGAGAGACCTGAAATTGAATTGCTGAGAGGATTAAGAAGAAATTCTGCCAGAGTGAGTGGAGTGTTATGAAGCCTTCTGAGTAACTTGCTTAGTTAAGCACTGAAGAGTACTTCACTTGAGAGAAATTGAGATAAACAGCTGTCTCTCTCTGTGTCTCCTTTTCTGATAGACATAGGCAGTGAACCAGTCTGGTGTTGGTGAGCCAAATGTGAATTTGTTGTGGCAGCTCTGGGGTTGTTTACATACACACAGTGCTCTTGAAATAGTAACTAGATGTAAAAGAAGAGAGCCCTCAAACTATGATGACAATGATATTGATGCCAAAAGGATTTTTTGCTATTTCTTTTTATACCTTTTACACAGTTCTGTGTATCCACAACTATTAGCATGCATACTTGTACTTCTCTAAGTCTGATAACTCAACATAGCTCCAAGGTCCTGTAGAGCTGGGAGACCAAACATCCTATTATCTCGAGGAGCCATGGCTCCTCTCAGTAGAACATGTTCTGTAAACTTATTGGCCCCCCAGAGAGATTAGGTCTATAAGTTGTGTGTGTGAGTGGGGTGGAGTGATACAGAGAATACAGCAGAAGAAGAACAGAAGAAGAAGAAGAGCATGCATGTGTGGTGGGCTTCAGGACGTGATGTATCAGAACAAGATCCTATTAAAATACTGATATAACCTCGACCCTCTAACTTCCAACCATGTCTAATGTTCATTCCTGAAACCAGGAGAAAAAGGCATCAATAAAAGTCCATTGACTCCTCCTGAAGGATCCAGCAAGTAGATCAGCTACAAAGTGGTCCTGTGTTCCACCACAACATGACTTGGTGGACAGCAATGCCAGTATAGGAAATATGGGAAAAATAGATTGGAACTGGATCGGGATAGGGGGCATTTATATGCTTGATCTGCTTTTTTTTATCTTTTTCAGTGCAAGTGAGTTTCCAAAAGAAAATGCAGTCATTCTCAGATCATTTTTCCTTAGAGGTATTAGCTAATTTGGAGCCACTGACTATATACATATAAAGAAGATTATTTATTCCTATTCCCTTACTTGAGGTGACCCACAATTAATTTTCATATCCCATTTGCTTGCACAGTCACTCACTATCACAAGATTCTTTGCAGCCACCTTTCCGTTTAACTCTCTTGAACCATAAAGGCAAACATTATTATCTTGCTATTCACACCTTCACATACATTTTCAATAGTGAACATACTTGGGCCAGTCTGCAAGTGCCCCCTTGCCTCTAGAAAGGGTGACTATTTTAACATTCTGGCAGTTTCAAAGTTTCAAAGAAGACAAAGAAAATGAGGACTCCCATATATTTACATCCTGGGCAGGAAGGTGATGCTAATGATTAACTAACTTATTGAACATGTGGCTTTCTGGAGCACAGTATCTGTTCTAGCACTTTTAAAATCAGCTGTGAACATTACTTAGTTTAGAATAAAATTAATGTTTGAGGGGAGAATAGTTTTTTTGTGAGTGGTTTTGAAATATATTGTTTCTGATTATTTTATGGCATGTATTTATAAAAGTTTTTATCATTATTTTGTACCATTTTATCATGTTTGTGACTTCTGTTTTTTTTATGGTATAGTATAACTGTAAATTGAGTCATTTTTCAAGTGGGAAGACAAATCCTTATGCAGTCCTCAAAAATACCATGGATTAAGATATCAAATATAGCAGAAAATATAATACTGCAGTGAGTCAAAACACAGATATTACAATAACTGTAATATCCTGCAGTGAATCAAACCCCAGGGATTTAACATTAAACTGCTATCAGCCTGAAATCGAGAGTCATACTCTGATTGTTTGCTTTATCTGCCTAAGTCAGGTTTACTGACTGTGCCCCAGAGGTGTCCAGTTCAGCAAACAAGAGTTTGGGCATCAAAGTTAAGCACTGATGTTTGCTATACAGCAGCAGAAAGCAATGGAGCAGGGCAGTCAACTCTGGAGAAAGATTTCAAGTGCCTGAAGAAGCTGCTAACTTTGCTATTGTTTGTCTAAAAAGGCAGCAGAAAAATAAATGGTCACCTTCTCCTCTACACAACAAAAAAGTGGAGCTTCTGCATGTGAACTGCCTCCTGGGAGTAATTCTTGGAGCATTGTAACTCCCAAACTCTTCATGGGAATCATTTGAGGGAGAGCTTGGACTTGGGCCCTTTCAGAACATGCTTGAGGAGCTATTTAGTGCTCCTGCAAACCATCCAAATTGTTGGAGAAACACCAGCTTTTTGTGGAAGTAAAAGGAAGCATATGAAAAAAAATAATTAAATGCTGTTTTAAGACAAGTCTGGGGACATGCTGTTTCCTGTAACTCAGACCTTATTTCTATCAGCATTGAATACACTAATTGTTTATCATATATTGTATTATTTTACATAATGTTTAGGTTTGAAATATTTCCCTTTCATTTTAGATTAATTAATAAAACACTCTAAATGTGTGATTTAAGTTAGTTTTAATCTGAGGACCTAAAAGGATCACTTTTTAAATTATTTCTCAAATCTGTTGAAAAAGCAGTTTCTGCTCAGGAGTATATCTGAAATAGAAATTGGTATAAGGCATTAGAGAAATATTGAGAAATTGAGAGGTTTTCAGAGTATCAGACTACTTTTAAAAAAATCACTGAATTACAGAAGGCTAAATATTCCCCAGTTTAGTATTCCCCAAATAAAAAACTAATAATCAGTTCTCTCAACAGTTGTTGAGAACACGCCCTTCCTGAAGAACTGGGGAGGGTCAGAGAGACTGTATGTCTAAGTTTGTTGAAATCAAACTTTAAAGTTAGATATTTGAGAGGTTAGTAACTGTCAACATTAGAAATTCTTTTCTATTAAAAATCTTTGGCTGTCATGAGCTTTAATGTAACAGTTGCACATATGACCAAGTAAATTATTATTCATGCTTCATTGCTATTTACCTTTTCATTAATATATTGTCATGAGTTACAATATCTCCAGTACATGCAGGTGTATGACTCTGTCATTAACAATATAGCAATTATGAAGTAAATATGAGCAACAGTCATTGAAAACCTCTCTTCATTATCTTGGTCTTTGTGATCCTGAAAAATTGCATTTGGAAATAATTTTTTAATATATAAAAAAACATCTAATAGCTGGAAAATGATTTAAGTTTCTTTCAACTGCAGGTTAAAAGATAACCATCTTTTGGGAACATGCCTCAGTGTTTCCATGTACTCACTGTTGTCAAAATGAAATGCTTAGTTCTTTTGGCAGCTGAAGGAAAGTGATTCAAACCTTTTGTTACAACATTCAAGATGAAGTGATCGCATCTGTTGAGTGGCTTTTGAAGGATTCAGTATAGATTTGGGCAATTAACTAGAAGCTCTTTTTTTTTCCATTAACTGGTAGGCAGAGTGCTGTCTCTAAAGTGTGTTATCAGACTTAAGAGTTACAAATGATGTTATCAAAGTTCAAGCCGCTTGATTACACCAGAACTGTAACATTCTCAAATACTCACGGTGCAGTTTCCTTGCTGTCTAAAATAATCAAAGAGATAATGGATTTCACATTTCACAGTAATGGAAAACTGTCAGGAACATTTTGAGGCGTTAATGACTATAGGCATAATATGTCCTGTAACAGTTTTCATCTGAAGGAGAAATGTGTAGGTTTTGCCCTTAGCAGTGCCATCTTCAGAATGAATGTTGCAAACAACTCCAGTTAATTTGCTGATGCACCGATGTGATTTATATGTTTGTCTATACAGAATGGATTTATTTTGTTGCTTCTGCAGAAGCTATCTTTGAATTTATTCACAAGAAAAGGTTTCAGCTTTGCTATTCAGATCTTACTATGCTAGAATTATGATCTGCTATGATGCAAGCTATCTTGTGTATGATAATCCATTGCAAACAAACGGCAAACCACTTCTGCATCTACTACAGAAAGCCTTATGGCAGCTGTTGCTGTTAGTTTGTGCTGATCTGTGCAAATAATTTTCTTACTCATTCCATGAAATGCAAAATCTTTTTGCCTTGACTTTGGGATGGAATTCTATCACTAAAGTGTTTGTCCCAGCAATGATTCATGGTGGGCTACGATTCAACCAACAACAAATAAATATCAGCTCCATGTTCATTGTGTTTACTCTCTGTTGTTTGTGTGTTGAGCGAATGCCCTTTAGATACTTTGCCTTCCACAGGCCGCATTTATCTTTCTATGCCCAGTAACTGCCCATGCAAGAAATGCCCAGCTGCACTTTTTTCAGTGGACTCAGTTTGCTCCACATATATAAATCATTTGAACTTCAAACACTGCAGTGCTCAAGGCTGTAATGATTCTTAGGCGTCTTAGTAATTAGAGGCACTGCATAAATTATTGCTGTCTGAAGCTAGACACAGAATTTTATTTCAGTAAAATTGAACTTTCATTTTCTTGCTCTTCAGTAAGAATAGTTCAACTTTAGAGTCAGACAAGGAGAAGTGTATCCAGAAGAATATTTGTTTCACTTTCCTGCCTTATTGTCACCGGGTTATTCAGGCATCCTGAGATCAATCACAGTCAGCATCCAATTTTATACTGAAGGAACGTTGCCCCTACTTTGAAGCTACCAGAGTCTTTGCCCTGAGATTAAAGAGAGTTTGCTTTTCCCAAATCCTTTTCCTGCAATTTCCTCAGCAAGTCCAAAGACACCAGAAAACAGATTTCCATGTCAAAGCTGAAGTGCATGTATACTTCTCAGAGTATCTGTTTTGTAACACAAACCAGTTCTAACAAAAAAGCAGCATTTCCTGGTTACAAAGTCTTTTTAAACTTTCCAGATATTTCAGTTTTGCTTACCCTTTCCTCAACTGTGTGCACAGTGCAAAAATACTGTGTTTTGACAAGAAATCTCTCAAGCATCCTTGACTTGCTTCACAGGTGGAATTCGAGGTATTTGAACTGATGTACTGTTTTGGTTAAAAAGCTTAGGTTCATATAGGTTGAATTCTTCAAAATTCTTTAGTGTTAGACTACAAAATTCTATTCAGTCATTTTGGATGTCCCCTTCTTCATACACAAATTAAAATAAGAGAGTCACTAATAATAAACAGTGAGCAACCAGTCTGGAAGGGGATACATATAGCTAACGAAGAGGAAAATGTATGCACATGTATTTAACTGACCAGGACTTTTCCATAGGCTTCTCTGTTCTCTTGGAATTCAGACCATTAGGTACATTCAGGAGAGATCACAAGACAAAAATAATGTTCTTATCTTCCACAGCATTGTCATTTGACTTCCATTCAGAAAAGATGTAACCTGGATTCTGGTCCCTTCTCAAATGTGTGTGTGTGCATGCACATGCACTTGTGTATATGGGCAAGCGTGGCAGTGGGTGGCAGCTTCTGCTCTGTGGGAGAAAGTTCTGCTCACCTTCCTGCTCCTGGGGATGGTGGATAATCTCCACCCTTTTGTTGATGTTTGGCGGGTCATGAAGGAACTCTCAACAAAGATTATTTTTTTTTTAATTGTGTAAGAGGAGCCTTATTTTGTGGCCACTAGGTCATACTGTCTCCTGGACAATGAAAATCATTCTTTCTCACCTCTAATAGGGTAAAGTAGGCTGGTAATCCAGCAGGAGCCTTTTGTTCCTTAGGGTCAGTGCATAATGTGAAGTTTCTTAAACATTAATAATGGGTCATTCTTTCTGCTCTTGTTTTTTTGTGTCAGTTGGTAACATCATCTGTTAATGATCAACACTAAATGCTTATGAAACTGTAAAGGGATAATTTCTTAACAATTATTTGTGTGATTCAAAGACACCGATTACAAATACAAAGGGTATTTTACATACTTTATTGGTAATGAAAATATTCCTCAAAGACATGGATCCACTTACAACTTGTTTAGCTCCACCAAAAAGGAAATTAAGCTCCTCACTTTCTTCCTACTTGTTCAATAGATTGAATATTTACCTGATGTCTAAGACAAATTATTTGTCAATAGAATTACTTTTTTTAAGTTTAGGGCTTGACATACTTCAACGATCACAGACCCAGAGGGGTAACAAAATTTGGGAGGGAGGGTATGCTACTGCAGGACGTCCAAGATAAGAAGAAATTAACAAAGCCAGCTCAGCACAGCTCAGCAATAATACAATGGTAAACACTGAAGGCCACCAGACTGCCCAAGATAAGAAGCCAGCTCAACACAACTCAGCAAGAGTAGAGTAGCAAACACTGAATATATACTAGATAAGTGGAATATATCAAGATTAACAACATATAAATAGTGGTCATCATTTCTGCTTGGTGTGCTGACTTTGTGGATTTACCACCTAGCACCCATCTTTGCACAAGTATTTAAATAAACAAACACCTTGGCTCTGTGTGTGATTGCCTTACTGCACACAGGCTGACGAATACTGATTTTTGGGACAACATACCCACTAAATAAGAAGTTAATTATGTCACCAGAAGTAGTAACAGCCTCTTAAATACTGCTTTATGTTCTTGTGGAGTAGAAGAAATGAAATAGAAGACCAACGAATAGCCTTGAGAAGATTTTTAAGAAATAAAAGCATGTAGAATTTGTAAAAAAGCTAAACAAATAATACTTTAGAAACCCTGACCTTGAATTATAAAATACAGTAGTATTACACTCAACACATGTATTAGAATTAGAAGAACTCATAAAAAAGCATAATCTGCATCTTGCACATCAGTTTTTCTCTTAGCATTGTTGTATTACATTCAAGGCACAATTTTCTAGTTTTGTTTTGGTTTTTTGTTACAAAGAAAAGAATATAAAAATACACCACTAATAAGGCAAATGTGAAAAATAGGATTAAATCTGGTTATACTCAAATGTTCATTATCAGGTATCTTCTGGGCATAGACCAGAAATTAGCATAACATTGTCCACTCCAATTTCTCCAGTTTTACCCTTCCCACGTTCTGATTCAAAGGTGACCTGTCATAAGAAAAGATATGTATTAAGAGTGTTAATAAGTATTATTATCCAAACACTTAGCAACTCTTAATTAGTCCTAATGCTATATATGAAGAATATTTTATTACAACACAGGACTTACTGACTTGAATCTTTGCCATGTTAAAGCTTTTGTGCATTATTTGAACTAGATTTAAAATCCTTTGCACAGATTTACGATGCCAAATGGATTACTTTAATAAGATTATTTATTTTTATTGTACAAAAAATGCAAATTGGGTGAAATCCTCTTATAATAACGTAGTTTTATCACAGCATGTGATGCTCATGCATTTCATTTATTGAAGACATTACAACAGTTAATTTTTGATCTATTTGGATCCTCAGGTTTTGTGTGTATATACTATATATATTTACTCTCGTATGTATTGAGTATAATACGTATACTATATAGTGGAGGTTTATTTTTATGAATAGGATGTCTGGGGTTTTATTTTATAGTCTGATTCTCATTTATGTAAGGACTTTTCTACATCATTCCAGCTGTGCAAAGGACCTTGAAAAGGGCTTGCATTTCCTTTGTATTCACTGTATTCAATTATACAGTAGAAGCCTTTACACAGCACTGAAAATGTTCTATCACACAAATGGAAAGCAGGCTCCAGAATTTCAAGGGGAAACTGGCTGAAGTCCTGATTAAGGCAGTTTTCAGGCATACATCAGTGCGCAGTGTTGCCTGTTGGTATGCTCTGCTCCTAAAGTGATGTCCCCTCTTGATTATATATCATGTCTCCTTTTAGTCTAATAGTCTGGTTTAGTGTGATTTGAGAACATCCTCTTCTATGAAATGGAAAGTTTTCATTTCTCCAGGCATGTATGTATGCTTCTGTTGCATGAGATATTAAGGGCAGATTTCGATTACTGAAATTAAAATCAGGTGATACCTTTTATGCCTCCTAAAATATGGGCTTCTGTTTCCCATTTCAGATAAGCCTTTTGATTGCTGATGCCCATAAAACAGTTGGTGGAACACCTGAGGATTAGGAAATTAAACCAGTGTGTTGGTTATGGTAGTTGGCTTATAAATTGTGTTATACTTACACTGTTGGTTGTTTCAGCTCCCTGAAATATCTCTATTTTTCCAGTTCTCCACTTTTCATCTTTTCCTTTGTTCTCTTCCCAGACAGGAGCATTTTTTTTGTTTGCCAGGAACACTCGAAGCTTTCCCACTTTCTCACCAGCAAGCCGATAACTGAAAATCAAGCAGTAGCTGCTCTTTGGTTTGAGGTCAGTGAGGAGAAGTTTTAGACGCCCCATATCATTCTTGTGCCCCACAAAAGCTGGAACTGCCATATAGTAGCCATCGCCTTGTAAAAAGAAAATATTGTTTTAAAAAAAAAAATCTTTAATGCATTTGTGTTATTTATTAACAGTTTGAATACATGTTTGCTGAGAAAATAAGGGGAAGCTAAAGCTAGTTTACTTGGATAGTTTAAAATCACACTGGAGCAAAGCAGTGGGGAGTGTACTTTGCAAGGAATTAACTTTTACTGTTGTAAGTCAGATCAGGTTACAGAGGAGATGAGTTCATATTTCACTGGCCATTAGTCATTCTTCCTTGCACTATCTTTTGAAGGCAAAACCATCTGTTTTTCAAATGCAGCAGTCTGAAACATGCTGCTGTGCCTCTGTGGTTAGATTATTTCAGTACCTGAGCTAGCTCAATATTCTCTCCACTGTCCTATGCATTGATGACAAACTCACGAGAGAACTGACAGCTTACTTCCCAAATCCTGGAAGACCACTGAAGTGACAGACACACACAAAGTCTTAAAGGAATAAAACATCTGGGCCCATAAATGAAGTTATAATCAGCAGATGTAAGTTCAGGGAGACAGGATAAGGCCAGGGTAAGGTTTTCCTGGAAGTGACAGCAAAGAAGGGATTTAGGGAATTCTATGGAGCAGGAGAGGAAGGGTTACTGAAGAAAGACTAACATGGAAAGACTCTGAGGGAAGAGGGAGAGAATGTGCCTGTAGGAACTGATGCAAGCAGCCTGCAGGATCTGTAGGATCCACTGGTCACTACTGCAGCAACTTCTGCAACATTTCTGTGTCTCAGGGAAAGAGAGATGCTCTCAAACTCATCCAGCCACACCTTTTTAAGTACACCCACCCAGCAGTCCCACATTGCTCTCAGGGAGCTCTTTCTCAGGTTTTAGCAGGCTCCCATTGGTACCTGTTCATGTATTGGTTGTTCTTGAATAGCCCCTTGCCCTTGCCTTTTTCTGAGTTTGTCTCTCAGAGTTTGAGATTTCTGAGCAGTTGTTCCAGTGATGTCTAAGCCATGTGGGTGACTACATTGCCACATCCATCTAAATGACAGATGTGTGACTAAATGTCCTACCAACCTTGGAGAGACACATGTAGCTGATGAGGTTTCCATTGCCTTGTAGTTTGCAATTCTGAACAGTTGTGTTCTAATAATTTTTCTTACATTTTGATTTATTTGTGTTGAAATATGTTGCTGATTTCCATTTGCTACTGGATATTTCAAAGAAACAATATCCAGTGCTAGCATCCTCTGCCTCCTTTCTTCTTTTATAAATATAACCCACTAATAGAAAAGTAAGTCTTGGATTCTGTTTTTCCCCCCTTACCCCTTGTTTTTTGAAGGGGGTAAGCCATCAAATCAAAGCCTATCTATATGATACATATTTAAGTACCTCTATCTCGATCAGCAGGATTCCAGTCGAAGTCATCATCAGCATCTTGTTTCCAGTCACACACCCCTCGACTGAAGCTGCAATCAACTGAAAAAAAAAATTGGCAGAGATGATAGGAGCACTGTATCCTAAGCACTGTTAAAACATTTTGATCTTTATTCATAGTTATCAATGTACAGATCATTCTAAAATTATTTATAACCTGAATTCAGATAGCGTTGACCTAGATGAAAATGCAAAAAAGCAAAATATTAGAATTTATGTAGTAATTCTTTCTTTAGCTCAGTGTCTTTTTACTGCCAATCTCGCATCTGCACATGAGTTTATATGCTGTGACTTCTGTATACTGAGTGCCTGCAAATCCCCAAGTATAGATGGAGCTGTTAGTGTTGAACTCTAGCATCAGCAATTGTGTGAGATCTGCCAGCTTTAGAGCTCTCCACTCTCCATTTGTTACACTCCTCAAGCTCCAGTTCTGTCCATTGAGAGAAACTGGTCTCCCATGAGAAGAATCCCTTACATCAGCACCTGATACTCCAACTACGTGGAGCTGGGAAGAGCCCAAATCAGTTGACCTTTGGAGCACACTGAAAAAGGCTATCAGCCAGAGCACACCACGACTGTGCAGATGAAAAGCATTACATGCACAAAGGAACACTGTGCAATGCAAGCATGACAGATCAGATTAAGAGTAATACGTCAGCCATCTGAATTTCCTCAGAAAGAAGCATCCTTCTTGTTATTTTAATGTATTTTATCATGAGATAGAGACATGCAGTACATGGCATTTAGAGAGCTTTGCTGTATAAATCCATTGTTTCTAAGACTACTGCTTTCTAAATTGGAAAAAATGTCAACCAGCACATCTGTCTATTTTGTTTGTTTAAGATTATTGTGTGCTGTGCAATGTGTTTTCATTTTATGGACAATAGAAACTATTTTATTTTTTCATGACTATGAAATTATTCAAGTGAAATTCAATTGCAAGTCAAGTTCTAATGAGGGGAAACTTTCTGTGCATGGGTTATAATGGATGGAAAAGGATGCGTTGGAACTGGTAGCATAGTTTGGCCAGATACTGTCTCTAACATGTTCACAAAGTCTTTGCTATATGTTAAAGGCTTTTAAACTGGTTCTGGCTTGGATAACATAGGTTGTCACAAAAAGAAAATAAATACTGTATAACAAAAGTAAACCACCTTCTTGCTCTGGTCTTGACACTGAAATTTTCCTCTGTGCCAGGTGAGGGCCAAAGGCAGCTGCTTCTTTTACCCTGGGAACTAGGGAAAACAACTTGTCAAGTACTGAGCCATCACAGGAACAGAAAATGGAACTTTATTCCTTTATACCAGTTGCCATCATTTATTTAAATAAGTCAATATATGTATTTTCCACTCCACCACCAAACCCCTATTCCTAACTGCAGTTAGATACTCTAAATTTTAAAACTTTGCTTAAATTACTGTTTTCCACAGCACTGAGCCTTCTAACCTATAAGCACTGGAGCTACAGCTCCATTGAATTATGGATTCACACGGTCAGAAAATGTTGATCTTTCCTTAGTGGGCTGATCTGCTTTCTTGCTATAATGATCAAATTGAACTGAATTCTACCAGACAGCAGAGACAGTGACTTAGCAGCACTTTGCCAACAGCAGCTTCAAGACAAGGATAATGTCAGAAGACTTTGTAAAAGCCATAAACATTAGAGCATCAAAGGCCCACAGGTGTGTATTCAGGGCAGTGATAGCTGGTGCTGCTGTAACAGAAGCCCCAGAAAGTTATCTTTCTGAGATCACACTCTCTGCTAGGGTGCACGTTCTCCTGCACACCTGACCAGCTCTGCTCTCTGCTGGGAAGAAAGGCTCCAGTAACCACCCTTCCTCTTCCTCACCCTCCCACTACAGCTGGTGAGCACACACTGATGTTTTGATAACCACCCTGAGCAAGTTATTTTGTACAAATTCGTTGATGTGTCTTTTGCCAAACTGGAAGAGTCGGTAAAGCAGCACAGCCAATGAATGTTAAGGACATTCTCTGAGATACTGGCCTGAAAGAGGTGGTTACTCAGAAGTATAATTTCTCAGCCTCAGAGACCAAGGGACATCCTCTCCTGTCTGAGGTGATAGAAGCTTACATATTCTTGTTTATGCTAAGTAATACTCTAAAGTACTATAAATTAAAGTTCTTTGATTAAGCTTTCTTTTTTGTATTATTTTAAGTGATTAATAGATAAGTGCACTCACTAAAAAAATAATCATAAATCTCAACTTCTTTATGCACACCCTGTATAAGTAACTAATCACACATGAGATAAGGGGAAGATCTGCTTTCACTGGTATTCTGTCCTTTGCAAACACGTAAGCAGATGATACCTTGATATATTCATGCACACCTATGAAGACAGGAGGAGCTTAAAAGGGTCATTTTAGAGGAGTGAGAGAGAAGCCTTTGGACTACTGCTTTGAGAATGTATTAGTGGAAAGCCTGAAACACTGAAGTTCACTTTTCAGCCACACCCTGTGGGCTGCTGTGCTCAGAAAAGCTCAGACTTCCTCAAAAATGCCAGATGATAGGAGTTATGGAAATTATTTTTCCCTAGTCAGCATTGTATCATATATGCAAATGCCAAATATTTTAAAAGTCATTACTTTCACATGGATGCACATTTGTTCAGAGGGGAGGTTTTTTCCCATGAGTTTGACTGAGCTAGGGCTTTCCATTTAAATACTCCAACATGCTCACACATATTCAATTTTAAGAATATACTTAGAAGCCACTGCAACCCAGAGCCTCCTAGCACCATAAAGGCTATGCCATCCACTTAACCTTTCTTCTCCTTCAAAACTGTCAGAAACTGCTCTGTGTACACCAGTGAAAAACCACACTAACAAACAGGCCCTGGAGGCACTTCCAGAGGTGCTGAATTGAGCTGAGGAAGGAGACTCATGCAATCTTAGGAGCTTTCTGATGAATTGCCAGGAGCGTGTCCTCTCTTGTTGTCCTTGTAGCTTTCCTCTCACCCAGATCATTGCTTAGATCACCTGGATAATATTCGTACTTAAGGCAAGGATTAATATACATCTTTCTCCAAATTAATATATGTTTACATATCCACATTCAGGAATAGACACATACAAATTAGGTGTTAGGTTTACTGTCATGCCATAAACTTGGCCTTGTATTTGGTGAAAGAGGCTCAGACTGTGAAAACCTTTGCCAAAATGAAGAGAGCTATTAAAATATGATCAGTTCTGGAAAGAGTGGAGTGATTTAACAGAAGACAACAGCTGCCAGAATGATTTATTTGTTAAAGTTATTGAATTACACTTGAATTCACTTGAGAGAGATACATGCAGGTGTAGCTATGTGCTATCAAGCAAAGAACTGTCACAGACAGAAAGAGTCCAGTTTTGTTTCCAAACCTATTTTTGCTTTCAGTCAGGCATTACAATCAGGTTTTGCACTCACTGAAAGATATCAGCTATGTATTTTGAGAAACTGTAAGCTTCAGCTTACAGAAAGGTTTCAAAGAAACCTTACTGCTTGAAAAGTGCCTACATTTCACATTAGACCATCCTCACACATAGCCAGGATCCAAAGTTTATTCCCTCATAAGTTATAGGCAGGAGTCAGAATTACTCTGTTCAGCTCTTCTGATGTCAAGTGGTCTTGTAGGAAGGCAGGTCTCATCTCACCTTTCCTAAGAACAAACTCTCACCAACAAAAGCACACATATGTCCCATTCTAGGCACAGCAGAGTCCATCCATCTTTCTGTACTGCAGATGCCCTCCCATCTACTTATCTGCAGCAACAGCTAATATATAATCTGTATATACAAACCCTTCATATCATGGTGCCACACGTTCTTTACCACTGATGTCATCAAGCCCATTAATAAAAACCAAAACCCAGAAGAACAGAGTGGGCACTGTAAAAAAGTCAAGCAGCATATAAGACGTAGTAGATTTAAGATGAGCTTCCTATATATACAATATACCACTGTGCTGGACTCACAGGAATATCCCATTTCTCTGCTACCACATCCTGCTCTGAAAGAATTACATTTGCCAGAAGTCTGACATGTAGAGCTATGAACTGAGCTGTGGTCTGAGCATTATTACTTACAGAGTGGTGTAATTGTCAGGAAAGAATAAGATTAAAAGCAAGCATCATGATTAACTGAGGGAGTTCTCTTGTTCAGCATTAAGAGCTGTGAAGCCATAAGGGAAACAGTTCACTTTCAGTATTGCCAAATAAGCCAGAAACCAATCCCTCTTTATCACTCTTGGTGCTACCAAAGGAAGTACCTCTGTGTAATAATGTGGCTGGCTACATGATACTACAGGAGTTTTAAGCACGATGTGAGATTCATAAACTGATGAAGTACAGAATACAGAATTTAGTTGCAGTTGGCAATACCATTCTGGATTACCAACAGCAGCTGAAAAGCATTGAAATTTTAGAAACTGTCAGAATTAAGGTTGTGCTTAATTATTTAAGTGTAGCTTGAGTGTAGCATCTCTACAATCATTGCTTATACAACCAAGTATTGGTCCAGTTCTCTGTGTCTTCTTCCATATGCAGAAAGGGCATTTCTCATGTAATAAAGAGCTTTCCAATACTATGGTTTACTCTCATTTTCTAGACATCTGCAAATTTTGCACTAAATAGGACAGATTTACTAAGCTATTTAATAATAGTGAATAAATAATGAATGATGAATAATCATATAGATAAATAATTAGTCTATTAATAAATAAATATTCCTATTTATCAAACTGCACCTTTCACAACAGGAGGCATCCTTTCTTCACATTGGACAAGGTAAGAATCCCATGGAAAATGGTAATTTGAAGTAATTTCAGACTGTATCATAAGATATAAAAAGATAAGAAAAAAATTTAAGTTTTCATTGATGACCTAAATTTTGACATTTCTTAAATGTTGTGGGCTTCACTTTGCTATCTTTAACTATTGTGTGGTTTTCAAAAAAAGTTGGTGAGTAGCAATTCTCAAAAAGGTCCAGTATTTTGGTAGTTGGGCCTATTTTAATAATTTCCATCGCCTCATAATATTTCCTTTTTTTCCTCCTATAATATTTTTCTGTGGCTCCCTATATATTTATTATGTAGTAAAACTACTATGATAAAATAATACATCAATTTAAAGAGACCCTTCTATTCTTCCTAATTAACTACTCTTCCCCGAAAACAAACAATACCAATATTAGTAATACAAAAGGCAGATGCTATGTGAATACTTGAGGGGATTATGTGGAGGAATTTAATGTTGTAGTAAAGGAATCTGCTGAATAGACATCAGCAAAGAAAGGAAAAAATGTACAAATTTATGAGCTGTAAATTTGAGCTAATAGTGGTCTCTGAAGGATCACTCAATATCATTAAAATTGAAAGTGTTTTTAAAGCCAAATGTTCAAGTAATTAAGTGCCTGAATCATGACTGAATTTTTAATGATAACAAGGATCAAATATAGCACATGGAAATTTAAGAGGAAAGAAAACACAGTTAAGCAACATATTCTGAAATGAAAATGGCACAATGCTTTAAGTCCTTGAATCACAGTTGGTATCAAACAAGAAAACTACAAATAATACAGAGTTTGCAAACTTTATGAAACTACGTCTTGGGCATGTTGCCATCTCTGCAGCAAGCACCATACCAACTTTCTGTCAGAATCCTCTAGCAAAATAAAATGTCTCTAGCAAGTTCAGCATATAAATCTCTCACATCTATAAGGGAAAATTCCAGCCAAATGTGACTGGAACAAAGACCGTATAGGCAAAAATACAGATGAACCACAATGCTTTAATATTTTCAAACAATAATATTCATTGTTACTGCTCTCAACTGTAGTGGTAACTTTTGTAGAAATAAGTAGACTCTGCCTAGCCCAAGTATATGATGTTCAAATATCCTGGTTTGGTTGGGAAAGTCCTTGGAAAAGAATCTCACCAATCATCATGACAAAAATATATTATTTGGATTTTCCTATGGACAAAGGATTTTCCCTGTGTGCCCTCACTCAAATTGAAATATAGAAAATTAGTGCTTTCCAAATAGTGCAACACTGAGTACTCAACTGGAAGGTTGCATAATCCCCCCTTTGCAATTCCATCAGGTCATGTAGCCCAGTACAGGAGACCAAGCTCCCCTTGTATCAGCAGGCAGAGGGAGCAGAGGTCCTTTTAACCAAAATACAGGGTGGCTCTACCCTAGGGGCAGTACTCCATCCATCCATCCATCCATCCATCCATCCATCCATCCATCCATCCATCCATCCATCCATCCATCCATCCATCCATCCATCCATCCATCCATCCATCCATCCATCCATCCATCCA